>VXBW01006801.1:569695-776287 GCA_013400375.1 Thinocorus orbignyianus
TTTTTTTTTTAATTATTTCCTAATTATTCAACGTCTCTGTTAAGCTTTAAGGACATCAAGTGAAATCAGGGGCCTATTGGAGTCGGTGATATAACTTAGAGGTTTTACTGCCACCTGGGAAAAGCATCTATTTAGCACATACTGCTTTTTGTGTAAGTGGCTGTTTTTCGTGGGGGTTATGTCACAGTAAGGTGATGCAATAGAAAGTTAAGCAAAATGTTCTCTACACTAATGAAGACCCACTCTGTCTCCAAGAACATTTACATTTTTCTGTTCGCAAAATAATTCAGACATAGAGTAAATTGCAAATATATTTATAATTCTACTGAAAGACAGCAATTTTTCTTCTGGTATTTTGGAATTATTTGTGTACTATTGTTATTGTCTTTGAATTTTACTCATAAACACATTGTTAAGGGATATATTTGCATTTCAGGACATCAAATAACAGGAATTACTACTCAGAATTTGAATAGGCTATCAATGGCAGAATCATACTATGGTGTGTGAATAGCAGTGTATCCATAAGAGCAATCATTTTGTTCTAGTAATAAGCACTTGCATTTTCCTAATGACAAGCTCTTGTCTCTGCTCATCCTTCAAAATGAAAAGTTATTGAATGCATTGGAGTGCAGTAATACTAACTCCATGATTCTTGGGTTCTCTCTCTGCTTTTGCTCCCAGTCACAATAGGGATATGCACTTATCTGGGTGATCAAAACAGATAATAGAGTTGTGATTGAGTGCGGGTTAAAGTGGCTGCTGTGAGCAGCCATGGAGCAGTCAGGATGATTGCAGGCACTGCTTTCTCTGCCTTCATTAAACAGGGAGGGTATGTCTGAATAATTATTCTGCACCCACCTGGGGGTTTGAATTGAGATCACTGGCTAGATGGTTCAGACAAGGCTGAAAAAAGGTTGGTAAAAAAAGGTCAGATATACTGATGGTGTGACAGGTGCTTTCTTTAAAGTTCCCTTCCTTTTGTAATGTTATTAATGGTATTTGAGTCTTGTTAATTTCTCAGCTTATTCTGGATGTTGGTTGGATGTGTATATATATATACACACTCTGGGCCAATATGCTTTGTACCTTTTCTCATAGGCTGTGATTTCATTCTTGCTTGTTGGTCATTTCAGTAACTTTTGTTTCTTGAGTTTTTATTTTAAAATTAGCTATGGCTTTGTGTCAATTAGTGTCAGCAAAATAGTTTGCATTTTCGTTGTCATTTTCAAAGTTTTTGCATGTTTTCAAGACTTCTGTCATTAAAAATATTTTCAAAGGAAAATCTGAAACGTTGAGACTTGAAAATATATTTATAAAACCAGTATGGTTTTGTTATTTTTTAATATATTACCAACAGATTTGAAAAATGTGTCAGTACCACAAAACAATTTCTCACATTAAAAATATTTCACAGACTATTTCACACCCAGTTTGCAGAGACTGTGGAAACTAGCAGTAATTTACCCTGTAGTTCTGGACATCCCTCTCCTCATTGTGCCATGGGTGATGGCAGCTGCTGGTGCTTGCTGTGCTACAGCTATGCCGTGTGTGTGGCACTGTGATACTGAGCATGGCATGGAGCAGAGCCAAGCCATCCCTTCCCACTCCAGCGGTGGTTTTAGTTTCTTAATGAGACATTGAAGAAAACGGATGGAGACTAATGATACATTTTACCTTGAGGCAGATTAGGAAGTGGACTGAAGCTGACCACATTGTACATACTTATATTACATATCTAGGGTACTGGTAATCGAGCTCTGACCATCCACGTAGCCAAAGGGCAGATCAAGCTGAGACTGATTATAATTCCCATCTGCTTTGTTGCAGACAGCATTTGACCACTTCAGGAATGATGCTGTAAGAGAAGTGAAGTAGTTGGCAGATAGTGAAGCACCTGTGTTGCATGTATGGCATGCTTAGATCTCGCTGGCAATGCAGCTGCTGGACTTTTAGCTCCTTGGGTTCCCTGAAGGTTCTTTAAAACCTGTTGCTTTGCCACAGGTTTGTGTCCACAACTTCTGTATGTGAGACTAATTAGGATTTGAGGCATATTTGGATGTGAGCACATAAACTGAAATGCTGTGAGGATGAGACTAGGAGCTAGTATCCCTGAAAGTTGGAGAGCACCTGAGACAGGGAGTGAACTGGATTGTGCTGGGCCCTCTAAGGAAAACTTATGCAGTGCAGAGCCCTCAGTAGCCATGGGCAAGGTCCAGCTGCAGGAAAGATGATAAAGTGGGTAGTTGGGACGTGTGTAGTTGTGCCTGTCTAGATTTCAAATTGTAATTGCTGTTCACTTACTGGAACCTGACCACTGGAAATTCAGAACAAGGAAATAGATGGCAAGCCAGGAGTCTTGATTGATAGCGTGGTTCTGGGCTTTTCTCTTTGTCTTAACTCATAAATTTGGGTGCTGTGGAGTGATAATGCCGTGCTTTACCTCTGTATTGAGTACTCTTCAACAACAGCTTAAGGTGTGACCACTGTCTCTTTGGAGAGACTGCCTGTGATTTATAACGCTTTGGGTAGTATTTTATTGCCATTCTTACTCTTTTAGAGTGGAAGGATATATAGATACCTCAAGCATACAGATACCTCAAACTTCATGTTGCTTGTACTTCATGATTTCCTGATGAAGACTTTCAGTGCTTCCCTGGATAGAGGGAAGATAATACGCTTTGGTTTATCATCACAGTGGTGCAGTGGATCTTGCATTTAAGCTACTTAATCTTGCTCCGAGCAGTGGATTTTTCATTTCAGTGCTCCAGGATAACAATTTTGGTAGTTCTGGAAACTGCAGGAGTTCCTCCAAAAGAGTTATTTCAGATTGAAGAAAAATTTTTGTTCAGCTTAAAAAGGGAATTTTTCATATTTTTAATTTAAAGAATCGCCTGGTCATCTTTGTTAGTTATTTGCATCTCTTGGGGCTATTTTACCTTAATTATCCATGTGCTGTAACTGCAGAAAAGTTGATGCTGATGGTTAGTAATACATATATGAAAAGACTGATACTCCATAAATAAGAAATTAGGGCACCAACTAGTATCTCTTACCAGGGAAAATTCACATTGCATGAATCAAATAACCAAACTTGTAAAAAAACTCCAGACGCTTTTCGTATCTGCTACAGCTCTTTATGGTAAAACTTATGTTCTTCATTCACATATGGGTTCACCTAACCTGTTCCTGTCAGGTGGGCTTCAGAGGGTTTTTTTTAATTACTTTATTTTTTTCAGGAAAAAAAAATATTTATTCTGATAAAATTGATATGCTCCAATGGCACATTATGCTGGCATTTATGAGGAAAACATGTCGTTTTCCTAATTCTGTTGTTGATATTGGCTGAGTACTTAGTTCAGTTGACTTTGAACACTCCTACAGTGGCTTTTTTACATTTTATTTGCAGTATGTGTAATTGAAAATTATTTTTCTAAATGTTAACTTTTGTCAAACAATTTTATAGGGAAATCAGGTATGAACTCGTCAGGAAGAGATTTTTAGCATGCTTAGAAGACAAAAGTAGTCTAGTGAATTCCCCAAATAGATTTACAGTTGAAAAATAAGCCGCAGTTAAATTTACCTGGTTATAGATGGTCTTACAGAACTTGCAATAAATTGGGATCTACACACGTGAGCTAGAGAAAGATAATGAAAGATTTTCTGTTCTTAAGCCCTGTTTTTCATTTAACGGTTCTGAGGCAAGCTATTTTAGGATTAATCGGATCTTAACTTAAGGCTTGCATTGCAGTAATGTAGCGTGGTGAGCGACTCATGGCTCTGCAGAGGATGATTCAGTACAATAATCAGTAATTTGTATTTGGTTTACCTGACAGGGCTGGAAATATATTGGGTTGCTGAAGACTAATTTTTTTTTTCAGGCAACCTTCAATAAAGTAGCATTTTCTCTCTCCAAGATGCAATAAAGTCCTGGCTAGGGTAATAAACAAGCATTTCAAATATTAAGGTATTTGCTAACTCAACATCTACCTAGCTGCTTAATTTACAAGAATTTTTTTTCTTTTTATATACATTATGGAAAATGGTTGTCATTACTTGAGTGTTTTCTTGACCAGTTTCCTATTTTCTGGAGCATGTTGAAGACTCATCCTTCTTCTAAATGTTAGTGTGCCATTTCTAGGTATACCACTGAAATCTGGTGTTTCAGAATGCGCTTATCTTGGGTTTTATCCTCTATAGGACAGCTGGGTTTTGCTGTCCAAATACATTTTGACATTGTATTTGGTTTCAGATTAAAAGTGTTTACTTCTTCTTGTTTATGTAAGAAACCCCATTGAAATGATTAGTCATAGACAGTTCAGGGAGCTCTTAATACCATATTGATATTGCAGACAAATGAAGACCAAATCCAGCATTTTAACAAAATAATTATTTTTTTCTAAATAACTACAAAATGCCTTAAATTCTTGTCTTAAAAAACCCCTTAATTACTAAGTTTGTTACCTACACTACCCCAGATACCTCTGTGTAATCTTTAAACACGTGTCCAGTGTGAGAGCATGCTGAATGTTGTTTAATTTGACTTTTCTCATACTACTACACTGTCTCCTGTAAGACAACTGATGGAATATAGACTAGAGAAGTTGACAGTGAGGTGAGCTGAAAACTGGCTAAAGTGTTGTGCTTGAAGGGTGGGATCAGAAGCACAGAGTCCAACCAAAAATCAATACTAGTGGTATACCCCTGGGGTCAATACTGGGTCCAGTACTTTTTAACCCAATAATGCCATGGATGATGGGAGAGTTCACTGTTGGCAACTTGCAGATACTACAGAGCTGGGAGGAATGGCTGATGCAGCAGCTGGTTTGTGCTGCCCTTTAGAGGGAGCTCAATAGGCAGGAGAAAAAGGCTGACAAGGGACCTTGTGAAGTTCAGGAAAGGGAAAGGCCAAGCCCTACACTAAGTTGGCCACGAGCCAGCAAATTGCTCTTGCAGCAAAGGCCGTTAGGAAAAGCACAGCCAACAGGTCAAGGGGGTGATCCTTCATCTTCACTGAGCTCTGGTGAGACACATCTGGAGTTCTGTGTCTAGTGCTGGGCTCTCCAGTACAAAGGAGACACAGCTCTACGGGGTGGAGTCCAGTGGAGGGCTGTGAAACTGGTTAAGGATTTGGAGAATTGACCGTGCAGGAAGAGGCTGAGAGCTGGGAGTATTCAGCCTTCAGAAAAGAAGGCACCAGGGGGACCTTACTAGTGTGTAGAAAAACCTGACGGGAAGGAGTAAAGAACACAAAGCTAGACACTCCTGAGGGGTTCCTAGTGGCAGGACAAGAAACAAAGGGCACAAACTGAAATACAGGAAATTGCATTTAAAGAAGAAGAAATTTTTTTTACTGCGAGGGTGGTTGGATACTGGAGCAAGTTTCCCAGAGAGGTTGTGGAGTTCCCATCCAAACCCCAAATGAACATGGCTGTATTTGACTGAGCTTTGGGCAGTGGGTTGGACTGGATGAACTCCAGATGTCCCCACTGACGTCAGTATGTGGAGTCCGTGATTCCAAGCATTTGAATAAATTCCAAAGGCTGTGCAACTTCCTGAATGCCCTGCCAGCTTCTTTTAATACAAAGTAAATCCTATTATTTACTAGTGGAAGATAAAAAGATATTCTGATAATGAGGGTAGAAAGGAAATTCCATAAAGTCAAGTAGTAAAAAGAGTTTCTTTAATCTGAATAATCTCTGACAATCTTGAGGTGGTGAGAGGGAGACTAGTTATTAAGTTAAATTCTGTGCTAGTTAATCTGCTACATAAAACAAAGGTTAGAATGATAACTTGAGTTCCTTGTAGAAATCATTTGGGAAGTAGTTGATTAAAGGCTTTTCCCTATGACTTTCATCAGAGTGTTGAGGTCTGCTGTGTGACTAAAAACAAATGCTTTTTCTTTTAATTACTCAGATTTAAGATGATTGTATGCCAGCAACCTATAAGATGCTGCATTTCTTGATTTATAGAACCAAAACTAACTTTTCTTTGACAGAAATGGCAATATCTGCATGGGTCTCAACCTGGATTTTCACCTTAATTTCTCACCTAACTTCTGTTGATCTTTTTTTATGAGGAATGAACATTGGAGTTTTATGTGAAATAGCCTATGATCACTTTTGATAAAATCAGTACTCTATCATAAATCTCTTGCATAAAAAATCTAATGCTTTGTCTTTGCTGTTCACCCAGATCTTAAAAAGGTGAGAGAGAGATTTGGGGAGCTGAACATCTAAATTCAAAATTCCACATTTCCATTTTCTTTCTGAAAAGAAAGTCAAAATGTGATATAAGGGATAAAACCAGATCTTTGTCTATGGTCATAAACAGCTTTATTGGTGCTTCCTTTTTATTTTAACTTTCGTTTCAGTGGATTGATTTCCAGTTTTTGTTTCCCTGTCTGATGTTCTACTCTTCTTTTTCTCAGTTAACTAAAAATAAAAAGGAAGGACGTTCTTTTGTGTTGTTGCATTTGTGCCCAATGTGTATGATCAGAAGGCAGGAAAAATAAACAATCAACCCAACCTCCACAATGGTATTAAAAAAAAAAAGTCCTTTCAAGATCAGCTTTTCTTGAGAACTGCTTCTTGTGGTTGTTTTGTAGGCCTTTGTTGCCAACTGGCGCATTTTCTTTCTGTTTGAGTATGTGAAGAAAATAAATGTCTTAAATCAGACAGCTGCAAAGCTTAGTAGAGTACATTAAATAAAGTAAATTATTCTAATTACTCTATTTACTGGAAAATCCTTGGTATCTTAGGTTATTCTAATTATTCTTAATCATGTTTCATTATCAGTAGCAAAAACTGAAGAGAATTTATATGAAGATGGAAAGAAAGGATAAGCCAGCTACTTAGCTATGGACTGTACTCGGGAATAATCTAGGATTATCTTTTCTATCAAGTAACAATGTTTCTAATTTTTTCAAATCCTTAATATTGTATAGGAGGAATGATCAGTCTGTAACAGGAGATAACTGGTAAAGGAATCACTCCCCACATTCTCCTATGAATGTATTGAGCTCTTTGCAGGAGAAATGGAGAAAAATAATGAATTTGAATTCCATGTAAGTAGGAGAAAATAAGAAATATAAATAGTTGCATACACCCTGGAAGCAGTTAATGAAAAACAAAATCGGACCCCAAGGTAAATGTCTTCTCTGGAAACTCGATTAGTACGGGTTTTTTAGGTAATACAAGAATTTGTTGTTAATGTGTCTTTACTGACTCTGTATATGCACAAATGGACAACATATACGTGAGAGAGCATATGCACACAAGCAGGAAACGTTTCAGTTCGGTGATGATGTTTCTAGTGTACTGTTTGGAAAAATAAGGAAGGGAAATTAAAACTTTGTAAAGTTGCAGCAGAAAGCGTGAACTAAGTGAAACCGAGCAATGACTGGGTAAGGGAATCATGAAATGCTGTGTGACAGCTTGCAGCCAATTTTTTAAGAAGGCCAAGTTCATAATGACATAATGGTCCTTGCTACAAATGGCTAGGAAACAGAGCTTTTATCTCTTGCCTTTCAAGTTATTGAAAAAGTTTTTATTTCGAATTTGAAAACAAGAAGCCTAATAATCTTCTGAATTCTACCAGCCACCTCCTTGTGTTCAACTGTGCCCACATTAAAGCAAGATGAAATGCCCTGGGGTGTATTAGGTGGTGCTCACTGACATTGCCAAAATTATTATCAATCTTATATCTGTCCACTTCTTAACATCTGTGGACCAACTGACCAGATTGCTGAGATGGGATATTTTAGATCCCAATGGGAAACCAGAGTGCTGTTGCCTATGAGTGAGCATGCAAAATATGAATGAGCCCCAGGTAAGGCTGCCAGGTTCTTAGGATTTTTGGCTTCTTAGTTACTGTGATCCTCAGAACACTTGCCTCTGTGAGCTTTAAGAACAGAATTCATGTAGAGCAAGACTACTAAGGGACTGGCACCTCCAAGTTCTTCCCAGAACAGACAGGGAGCAGCTGATACGAAACTTTCAGATTTTGGTTCCAAGGCCACCTTGCAGAGCTGGCAAGGCACATGCCTGTGTTTTGTCAGAAGATCTGTTGTACTTGCTCTATTTCCATGGAATATTCTGCTTTTGATAAACTGACAGGATTCTATAGAAGAAAGATTCCTCTGGAGATTTTCCATTCGCTGTTTTCCTGATTTCTGACATTGTGCTTCAACTCTTGCTATGTTTGTTTTCCAGTTAGTCTGTGGTATTGTCAATGCCATTTTAAATGTCTGATATAATTTTAAGCAAGTAGTAAGCTCCCTACTTAATTTTGTCTCTGTAGCTTTCATCAATGTTAACTTAATAATTGAAACTGTTAACCTAAAATATTATATGATTGTATTTTAACTATCAGGGACCTCTGCTGATACACCCTGCTCAAAGAAGGACACACTACAAAGTTAGATCAGATTGCTCAGGGCAATCAGGTCAGTCGGGTCAGATTTTGAAGGATTCCGTTTCCACTGACTCTCTAGGTGCCTATTCCAGCATTCAATCCTTTTCCCTGTTGAAGCAGTTTTTCTCTCTATCTTATCAGTTTTGCTTTTTCCCTTGCTTTGATCTAAGTGCTCAGTTCAGCCAGAATAGGTAGTCCTGTTGTGTCCTTGGCATGTTTGTGCTGTCAGCCACTCTTGTCTGTCCCCTTCCCTGGGCTAACTCTGATAGTTAGCTTACCCTGTCTGTCCATCAGATCTGCTTGCCGAACTGACTATTCACTTGTTCTTGTTGGATTAATTTTCTTTCAGTTTTACTGGGCTGAGTCAAGCTCTGAGAAGGGCACACAAGCTCTGTATATATCCCCAGGGAAACAGGAACGAGTAACTGAGAGGGCAGAAGTGGGCTGGCTGAGCTGTCCCTTTTGTGGGCTGCGACCTGTTAACTCAGTCCACCCTGGGAAATCAGAAAGACCCCCACACTTTCTCCCTTATCCATCTGACTCATCATCCTTTCTTGGCAAGGTGTGTGTTACAGATTCATTCTTAATGTATGTCTTAAGCCTCAGGTTACACCTGGAGCAAGGTTCTCGTTAGAGAACTTCTTTCTAACACTCGTTAGTTCTTTCAGCTAATTCCTCTTTAGGAAGTTTAGAGGAGGTTTTCCTCCCTAATGTTTTTTTTCTGATTTTCACTTCCACAAAAAATAATGCTTATTTTAATGAAGAAACATGAGCATGTTTCACTTTCTCGGATATACCAACACCTCTTTTTAGATTAACAGCTCTTTCCCTCAGAAACAGCAGAGGCCTTCTGTCTCCTTTCACCTGTTTTTGTGCCTTGCTGATTTGTTTCAGTATGAAATGTGTTTTATGCTAGTCTATATGTTCTGCATGTATCTGTAGATTATAGCTGGCTCTTGACTGAGACAAAAAATAAAGATGTAATCAGCCAGGCTGGGGAAACTGGGCTTTCCAGAAATACACTGTAACTGAATGGCATGGGGATTGTGTGTGAGCTCCATGATGGCAGTTCTAATTATGAGTTTAAAGGAGGAGGCAGATGACATTCCCTTGAACATATATTTGAAAAGAAAAGCAAAGGTAAATTTTATTAGTAGGAGTATCATTTGCAACGTGGGGAATAGGCTATTCTACTCTTAACACTGATGAGGACAGAGGTGACTTGTGTGATGTATATAATTCAGGCTTCTGTATATTCACAGACACCAGCAAAGAGTTTTCCCTTTCCATGTCTGGAGGAAAAGTGGTGTTTGGCAAAGGTCAGATATTCAAATTATTTGACTGGTATTTATTTAGATACTGCTCTAGTAGAATAGTACTACAAATGCAAATAGTTATTACAACTTAATTAAAATAGGGAGATTGAAAAAATAACCGTAAGGAATGTTTTTAGATTTTTGTTTTGACCGCTAATTCAGGGTGGAAGTTTTAATTCTTTTACTCTCCACTGTATTGTTGTATTGGAGAGTGTGCGTGTCTATGCTATAGATCTATAGGCCAGCCTGTAAATCTGGAATCAGCGTGAATATGATCCTGTCCTTGGTATTTCCTCTGGCTGGTGGTTAGAATGAATCTTCAGTGACAGGAGGAAGTAAATGAGAAGGAGTTAAAAAATAGTGTCATAGGATTGCTGAGTCTAGCTCCATGCTCAGGACAACCTTGTAAAATAGTGCTCCTGTGGGAGTACTGGGAAACCATCGCTGCCATCTGTACCTTCCCCTCAGTTCTGTAAGGCCTGGCTGTTGGCTGGGTGAAGATTTTAGTATGTGGTTTCTAGGTCAGAATGGCTGTTTGCTCCTTTGTCCAAATAACAAACATTCTATAATAATATAAATAATAAAAATATATAAAAATAATAAAATAATACAGCAAAGGAACACCCCAAGTTTTTATATAGCATAAAAGACTTTTTTTCTCTGTTAAAAGCAATAAGTAACTAGTGAGTTTTAATCATGAAGAGGAGGGTGACATTCTGAGTACTGGAAATAATACAGTCAAAAATACAATGAGAAAATAAAACCCATGATTCTAAGGATTACAAGTGAAACAGCAAATTCATTAATTAAAAATGATTAAAATAAAGACAAGGGATTCAAAAGAAGGTAGAAAGTAGAAGCTATTTAAAGCACAGGAACAAACTTCTGGAAAAGTGGAAAACATGGAATGAGACCAACTTGCCTGCTTCAGGAGCTTTTTAATGACTGGAAAATAAAATTAGAGAAGCATTGATTGTGGACACAGCCAAAAAAGCTATGGCACAGAACGTGTTAAAATCAGTGAAAGTTGCATAAAGCAATAAGAAAGTTTCTACTAATGCAGTATTAATAAGAGGAACTAAGAAGGAAAGACCTTTCTAAATGGGGTACAATAACTCAAAAATACTATGATTTTTCTACCTGCTTCTGGCTTCATGTAAATAGTTAGCTGGGAATAAGTGCTTAATGCAGTTAATTCAACAAAGTGAAATACATGCCGGAAAGAGGTTGAAGAATATTTAAGAAAGAAGTTTCTGAACCATTGACCTTTATTTTAAGAAAACCCAAACAAAACAGTGAGGAATGAGTATTTGCAAGTAATAGAAAAACAAAATTTATCTTAAAACTAGGGAATTTGTCGATTGGTCCCTGTAACTTGGATAACCAGGAAGAAGCTGAAGGAAATCTTTAAATGTTCATTTTCTAAACATCTTCAGGATAAGAAGGCGGGGATAAACAACAAGCATGAATTTTCGAAATGTATTTTGTCAAATACATCCAGTTCTTCAACAGACAAGCTGGCTAGGGGTCAGAAGGGAAGTAAAAACATGATGGACCTTTGCACACAATGTTTGCCACTGAGAGGAGGACGTTTTTGTAAGCATACATAAGAAGCACAGTTAACTTAGTATTAAGGGAAAATAATGTTCCTAGTGAATTGTGCTGCAGGTTAACTTGGGATAGTTTAATAAAATATGATTCTGCAAGGATGGGCCTGGGTACACCTACATTACATGTTCTCATTAATAAGGTGGGCTGAGGGAATGAAGAGTGTGCTGACTGAGAGTTTGAGTGATGTTACCCCAGTGAGAGTTCAGAGTATTTTGTTGGACAGTAAAAGCACACACCACCACCACTCCCCCCTTTTATATATATTTTTTATTATATATATTTTTTTTTTAATTTGGAGAAATGGTCTGAAATCTGCAAGTTGAAATGACAAGTGCAAATGATTACCCTTGGGAAGAAGTCAGTTATATAAATAAAATAAAAAAGCAATGCAGGATTTCTGGCTTAGCAATGTTACTGATCATAAGGCATTGGAAGCTGCAGAGAATTACAGATGAAATGAACCATCAGTAGGGCTCAGCTCAGTATGTGCAGCACGGTTTAAGAATAGTGTGGACCGATAAGAGGAATGAAATGAAGCAGGGATTTCAGAATATGTAAGAATAAGCTGACTTAACTGAGTTTGTGTAATTTAGAAAGGAAAATACAGAGCAGAAGAGGAACACGATAATGTTTTCAGATATGGAAGAGGCTTTCATACGGTGTATGTTGTTCTCTGTACCTGTTAAAAGAAAGACAAATGTAATTGGTAAAAAGCAAAATTTGTGCAATGTTAGTTTAAAAAAAATCAGCCGTATAGATGAGTAAACACTGGAACAGGTTACCTTGGGAGGCCACAGAGATCCATTTATGGACACAGTTAAAGACTAGTTAATGAAGCATCTGTTTGGGCAGCTCTAGGAACATTTGTCCTGTTTCAGCTTGGTCAAGATGGAAAAAGTGACCATGAGGTCCATTCTAGCCCCACTGATTATTGGTTTACATTTTTATTAAAGTAATATTCCCAGGCTTCGTTGCACATTTTCTTACTACAAATTGTTTTTTTTTTTTCCAGATTAGAATTGTAATTGTGAATGCTTTTCATATGCAGTGACAAAACTGGACAGAAATTTGGTGGGGCTCTTAGACTTCCGAGTTATCTACAGTTAATAATCTGCCCCTTTATAATTTTGCCTTCAGTAGCTGGGGAATGCTGGAGATACAAAAGAAGCTATTAATAGCTGTATTCATACTAAGAGTCAATTTCCTCATGAGCTGTTTGCATGAAAGAAATACATTTAACAGACATTCAGTTTATCGTATCAGCAGGATATTTTTTACCCTGCTGAATTTATAACAACATTAGAAAGATTTATTTAAATTTATTATTTTAGAATTTACCTAACAATTTTGTGTCCTATAACCTGTTCATGAGCTAGAACTCATGTACAAGAAATAGAAGATTGGAATTTTGCTGTACAAGATTAGAACTTCAGCAACCAAATTGCATTTGTGTAATATAATACATGAGCTGTTCTTTCATATAAACATTTTTCTCTGGAAAGTTGGTATGCACAGCAAAAAAACCTCACAACCAACCAAAAACCCATTTTTTTTCTAGAATTTGATTGTATGGCAGAAATCCACAATAATTTTCCAGTATTAATACGAAATCTAAATATTATTTAATATTTAACATTTCTCTTTGTACTTATTGTTATGTCTAATACTTATTATTTTAGTAATTATTTACCTAAGAAATGTCAACGTCACTCTTCATGCTTTTATATAAGAAGGAGTAGCATTTTTCTTTCTTTTGATTCTGTTTCAAGGAGAGATTTACCTAACATTTTGTCAGACAGATGAAACTTTGCTAACAGGTTATGCAGAGAAACAGGTAACATGACAGGCCATGTGTGATGGTGGTTGTGTTGGTATTTATGCTCTCAGAGTATTCTGTGTGCACTTCATACCATGCTGTTTTGAAAACAGGGTAATGAGACAGTGCATTGAGCTACCTCTTAGATTTGAGGGAGCTCTTCAAAGTCCTGGAGGCTGCTTCCGCTTTTGGGATGTGCATGAGTGAGGAAACCACCTGGAATGTGGTGTGGGGTGGGGCACACCAGGGAGGCCATAGGCTGCCTCCGGTCTGTGTGTCCGTAAGGAGTGGACCTCCAGCCAGCCTCACCAGAAATTTGGAGGAAATTTTCCCAAGGTTCTAGAGGAGACTCTCTAAGATTGCTTCAAGCCAGGAAGCTGCTGCAAGGCGTTGGCCTAGGAAGCAAGGAAGGAGTAAGCTACCCACTGTGTCAGGATACAGATGAGGGGGAGGTAACCGTTTTCATGTTTTGAGTCACTTGGCCATCAGAGCTTTCTTTCTCACTTACTGTTTTCAATGTTAATCTTTGTTACTAAACAGAAAGCTATAGTAAACATAGCTTTAGGGGTTGCGTGCTTCTGCTGCCATCACCTGAAAGGAAAAGCTGGTCCTGTTCCACTCCAGAACCCTGTTACACTGTGCTTTTGCTCTGAAATCTAGCGTGCCAAATGAGCAGAAAATTTGCAAGGGTGACAATACAATTTTGTGTGACTAATTGCAGTGCCTGCCCTTCTCAGGAACTTCTGCCAAATGTCAGGTAGGCTTCTTGTAGAAAAGCTGTTCATGAAAGTGTGTCTGCAAAAACAAGGCCATGAGGACTGGAGCAGGGCACTGTGTTGGGTGTGTTGAAGGTGCGTCTCCTGTTGTCAGTTGAAAGGTCCTTTCATAACCACTGGTTGGGAACTTCTGTTCCCCTGACTGGAATATAAGAACAACCCAGAGTATGGATTTGCATTTGACTGGGCAGAAATCACCATTTAAATACGATATGAGAGAGCTCTGCAATTCTTCCAGAGTTTTTACTGGAACTTTAGATAAAAAATGATAGGGTTATTCTGGGATAGATTGTGGTTTGTTCATCTGCTCTAGTTGAAGCAGGGATTTTTTGGGGGGGTGGGGGGAGTGGGCAGGGGATATATAACTGGGTCTGGAGTTTATAAAGAAAGAATAACTTCATTGTGTTGAACTGGCTTTTTCACGATAAGCTTGAGAACCTAAAAGCATACTATCAAATGTCACTATTATATGTGATATATTTCACAGTTTAAAAGACAATTTTTTTTTCCAGAGTTGAAATTAGAATTGCTGACAGTAAGGAAATAAAAATGGTTGATGGACTGTTTACACTTGACCAGCTGCTAATGAATTCTCATTCAATATCTTGTTAGCTTGTGCTGAAGTAATACATAAGGCAACCTAGAAAATAGCCTGAAGTTCCTTAAACTACAAAGAAGAAAAGTTTAGGTTATTCTGATGCTTTTGATCTATGAACTGTGATAAAAACTGTGACATTTGAAGTTCTGGGATGATTTTATTGATAGTATAATTTTTGTTATTCAATTGTTGACTTTTTACTGAATGTTACTGTATGCTACATTTTGGTTCAGAGACAGGGAGCCTCTTATTTTCCTTGTTGGCCCCTGTAGCCCTTGTTCAGGTGGAACTTTCTGGAAGGAAGGGAAAGTGCACTTTGAGAAATCTGGATGTGCTCAACTGAGGGACATTTCTGTAGTTTCCTGAGCTAGGGGGTCTCCTGTCTCTTGGAGGAGACTTCAGAGAAAGAAGATAATATTCTGTGGATCCTAGGGGAGTTTTTAAAAGTTGTTGCATCTCAAAAAAACCCCACTGAGAATTCTTAGCCTGAGAACAAGCTTGTAGGAAAGGAAGGGTACGTGATGAGTAAGGGAGGGATTGGCTGACTAACACTTTGATTTTTATTTTCTTTTATCCAGCAGGACAGCTTTTCTGCTCTTCCAGAGTTGTGTTGCAGTAAAGCATAGCTTTGATTCGGTGTCTTTTTGATTCTCTTAAGGAAAAGGTGGAGAAGGTTCTGGTCACGAGGGGAGTAGTTTCTGGGAGGCTTCTAATAACTGCTTCTCAGTGACAGATAAGATTTAAATTCTCTAAATCACTATATGGGTGAGTTGTTTTTTTCAGTGTGAGAGGGAAGGAGTTACCCTCTCATCAAATATTCTTTCAAATAACCTCAGAAGGCTGCAGGTGAGTATCTAATTATGAGATTAGCTAGTGCGTTGTGGCGATTGCCTGTGTCAAACTGTGCCACATAAAACACTCATTCTTATCTCCGTTACTGACTCCTGACTATCATCTGTAGCAAAAATCCCACTACATTAAAAGGTCACTTCCTCTAAAACCAATGATGGAACATCACTGACTTTAATGGAGCCAGAATATCATGTTATTTCAAGGAATTAAACTCAGCTGTGTGGATGTAAAAGGATAGCTATGTAGCATCTGGTAAGAATAAGGGGAAATGAGGGGGAGAAAAGGGGTCTTACTAATTTTTTAAAAAGTGTGGTCTGTGTTGACTGTTTCATGTTGTCCCTTTTGATATTGCCTTTATTGCCAGACACCCATGTTTATTGTAGTGTTTCGTAATCATTCTTTGAAAAGTATGCTCAATATTTTTGTTAAAATGCAGTCCTGGTTACTTATCTGTCTTACTGGAGCTGTGCAGTGGTTTTGAACCCTTGACATTCTCTCTATGCAGTTTACCCATTACTTTCCTTTCTATTGACATATTGCAAGATGGAAGAATTTCTGCAAAGCAGAAGGAAGAAGCTGTGTTTTGACCTGCTGTTTAAGCTAAGCAAATTAGTAAACAAAAAATGTTGAAAAATAGTGTGAATTCAGCCTGTGTTCTTCTACGTATTTCTTATAAGCATTCTGTGGCAGATGAAATTTCTGACCAGGACTAGACTCTGTGTGTCTCTCTTGGCCTCAAACTGTGTGTAATTATTCAGAGTATGCCATTTCTCCTTGTAGGAAGCCTTATTACCCACAGGCAAATGTAATCTATCATCTTTTCCTTCAACAATTCCCCTTTTCCCTCTACCCCAAAAGAAATCAGAAAAGATTTATAAGGTACTGCAGCCCACAAAACCTGCTTCATTGTCCTTAAATCAAGTATATCTGATTGCAAAGCTCTTATTTTTATAAGAATTTTGGGAGCAGAGTATTTTGCAGTTTTTGATGTGCTTTTACTAATGGTGAAAAATACATTTTTTAAAACTAATTCTTTTGAGAGTTATTGCCACAAAGTAAGAGCCCTTTTTCTCAGAAGAAGAAAAAGTGGATCTACCTTGAGCTGTCAAAAGAGAGTGAAGTACTGAAGCTGAAAAGATAACATCAATTCAGATACTATTGTCTTTGTATATATTGTGTTACTATCCTGTCCTTCTGGTGTAACATAACATCTTATTCACCTATTTTTACGGCCACGGCAGGTGAGTTAGACAGCTTGTTGAATCTGGATGTCATTGTGTTCACTCCCCTTTTCCAGAAAATTAAAGCTGATTTTGGACCAATCACTTTGAATGAGCAGCTTAATTTTGTGCCTTCTCATTTTCATTACTTCCTGATTACTTACTTTTCTTAATCTGTTACCATAATGACCATTTACACAGTTTTGTTGAGTCCTTTGTAGCTGGATCACTTTGGTCTTCCTTTTATGTTTGCTTCTCTTACTGTTTTCTTTCCTTTCTTTCTCCATTATACATATCTACCTGTATAGATGGAATTTATTTTCTTCCCTTGTTGGATGTATTTCCTAAAGTTTGTGGTAGTTAGCACATTTCACCCTCATTCTTAATTGCTGGTTTGCTTATTTGCCTCTTCAGTCAGACAGAAAACTTATAAAGCAAGTCACACTATTTCCTATTAGTTGACCTGATGATGCTACAGTTTATATGCTAAAGATTTTCCTTTCATGGTTGCTTAGTTTTTTATTTATTTTCCCAGGTTACCTTTATAACTGAGAGTCTTGAAAACTGTGATGTTAATGGAAAAATATACTGCTAAAGCATAGCAGACCTCTACTCTTCATAGGCAGTGCTATGCTTCCTCATTGCCCCGTGTAATTGAACCAATTTTCATATGAGCAATATTTTTATGTCTTTTTTAAAAAGTGTACATTTCTATTTATTAATTAATAATTCTGTCTTTGATTTACTTTTCCACTTCCCTTGCTTTCCCTAAAGTCCTCTTAGGTGAAACAGGTCATTAGCAATAAGCTATTTTTAACATAAGAGCACTTGATTGAGGCTCTGGTGTAGGGTTATTTATTTGCCTCCCAGAGCAGTTGGAGAATTGAGATTTCTATGTTTGTATATGTGGGTCTTGTTTTCATTTTCTCTGTGGTCAGTTGCTCCTTTTAGTTCATGTTTATTATACCAGCTTTTTTTATCCTTCATAATGATTTAGATTTGGATGCTGTCTTACTGATTACTTAAATATGCAGAAGATATTTATACTAGAGAAAAGGGAAATAAAATGGTTTTTCGTATGGAAGGAAAGCAGAACCCTTTTTCTTTATCAGGTTATTTGCCTGTGTGAATTGAGTCCAGACTTAAATTTAATCCTTCTCATCTCCTATTTTATGTAGTGCCTTATTAGCCTGCACCTCCTTTTAAAAGCTGGCCTTAAATATCTTCTGTTCTAGCTCCATTTAATTTTTGAGAATATATTTTTTTGTTCCTGCAGCATAACTTAGTTCCATCTATGATGTTTATATCCCCTTTCTTTACATCCTCTCTCAGGAGAAACACTGAATTATCTGTGCATTTAAATCACTTCACGTTTCAGCTAGTGATCTGAGTGGTTTATTTCAGTAACTATTATATTTTTGTGGTATTAGCAATGCCCCTGCATATATTTGCCCCCCTCCTTTGAATTTTGTAAAAGAAAATCTTAAACACAAAGTCTCACAATAGGCCATTAATGCTTATTTCTGGAAGCACTAATTAATTAATTCCTTTTCCAAGAATAATTGGGGTTTTTAGCAAGATACTTGCATATTACATGAAGGAATCTTAGAATATAATTTAGCAGTGTAAGTGATCTGAAATCAGTTCTTAATTTCAGTGCGTTTCTTAATTTCTTTGCCAAGGAAAAGGTGGAACTTCAAAAATCCTGAGGCAAAATGAATGCAGGGAGAGAAGAAAAGAATGAGCAAGTACTAAAGCATGTTAATATGGGAGAAGAGACTGGTAGTGATTTACATTGAGTTGTCATTTTAAATTTAAACCATGAGATTGATCCTGCAGCACAGAGGCAAATGTTTATGCCTGTGTGGGATCCAAGTATCTTCAGTGAGATTCGTTGTAGACTCAAAGCATTATTCAAAGAAATTAAGAAATGGAAGAAAGCTTCAGGAGAAAAGTAACATAGGAATGGATGTATTTATGTTAGATAGTAGACAGGATTATTAATCCTGTTTTACAGATCTTACAAATTATAAAGTCTTAAAAATGGAAATAGAAATTTAATCAATAATGCTTATTCTCCATTCGCTAACTCTATTCGTCTTTAAGTACATAATTTTAAAAAGAATTCTAATTTTTTTAAGGTAGTGATCATCTTGATAAACAGCGCATCTGAAAGCTCCAATTTCAGAAAATGTCTTCCCTTCTGCTCTTAAAAGATCATGAGACTTTCAGTCAGTACTAACCTGTGTGACATTTTTCAAGGTGGCCATGTGTGAGAACCCAACAGAAAAATGATTGTCTATAAGCTTGTTTGCTGCAAGACATCTGCCACCTGTGTACATGATATATAGGTGTACGTGGCATATATAGGTGTAGGCCAACAACAGCTGGTTAGGCACATGGAAAGATATTCTAATAGCAATAACAGTTAAGTATGGATACAGGTTGGTGTAGATACTATGTTCTCCAGACACAAAGTTTTTGAGAAGTTGGGCAAGCATTTAGCATAGTAAAGTTGATTTTGCTTCGCGATGGAGAAGGACATCACGTTCACTGCCTTCTGCTTCCACTTTTAAAGTTGGTGGTGTAATCATGTGGTGAAGGTGGAATTAGGACAGTTTATACTGATGTCTATTAATCTTATGTATTTAGGATGCTGACACAGAAAAAGACCCCAAACCAACACCACATCGTGTAGAGATAGAGAAAAAAAAAAAAGAAAAAGAAAAGTTTGATTACTTTTAGTGTGTTACAGCATTAGCATATTTATGAGTTTATATTTGCAAAACCTAGTGGTGGAGTAAAAGTCACTTGAATCAGACAAGCTTCAGCTTGTGCTCAGTAGGCAGCAAACCCGTTCATGGGTACCTGAAAAACATTTAACACTTAGTTTTTTCCTTCTGGTGACTCAGCCTGAATAGGTTGGGGTTGTTTTTTGTTTTTTTTTTATTTCTGCCATTCCCAGTTACGACAGTTAGAACTTGGAGAAAGAGGAAAGTTGCAGAAAGTATGAACCACCTACATAATGCTAAAGCAGAAGACAAGAAAAAACCCCAACGTTGTCATGAATCTTATTTGCATATTCAGATATACCATTGATAGCTGCATTTTTTTCCTTCCTTGAAAATGTGAATAAAGCTAAAGCTTTTGGATAGAGAAGCGTAGACTAATTGTGTGAGTTCACAAGTTCTTTAAAATTAAAGTTACCAACAGGAAGATGTAAAAGGCAAGTGCATCATCATTACTAGAAAAATAAATCAGTTTCATTATTTCTTTTGAAACAATAAATGACAACACAATGTATTCAGTATGAATGGTTCGGTTAATGGCTCTCCATGCCTTATTTATGACACACTCCTGTGTAAAACTACTGAAATTATTGAAGTGAACAGTGCTGGAGGGACACATTGTTTTCTTTTAATGAGTATTCTCATCCCAAGTTGATGAGTCTGTTCTCTAAGAAACACAGAATTGGTATATACGATGTTTAAATTATTTGACTTTGAAATATGTTTCATTGGTGCAATCACTTTATGATTAGATTGTGGATAGAATTGTTGCTGAATTGCATCTACCTTAGAAGTCTTTTCTTATGGAATACAAAGTGGCAGGTACTCTCTATGAAAGCTGAAAAAACTCATATGCTTTATATAACTGACAATTTTAAATTCCTTTAGTATTTATTACAACAACATCCATCCTGTTTACGTCAGTTGACCTAAGGAAACTAATGAGGCAATCATCAAACATTAATGTTAATCCCCAGAAATTCCATACTAATGCAACATTAATTAATGTTCACTTGTATATTACTATCGTTACATATGTTGTGTCTGCAGTGGTGACATGTTGAAGTGTCCACTATTATGAAGGCATTAGAGCTTTAATGTAATGGGACTGGGTATGATGAATTCCATGTTGCAGACTCATTTGCTGTTATACAGCAGGTGCTTCTTTGTAGTTCACCATTTAAAGAGACAGTTTTAAGAATGAGTTATTTACATACAAAATCGATGTTGATAAATTAGAATATGAGCTCCATGCCATGTGGGATTTTCACAGTTGTACACGCTGCACTTCAACTTGCATAAAAATTCTTGGCAAGGTTCTAGTGGCAAAATGTTAATTCCTTAGGTGTTCATTAAAATAACATTAATCATGAACTCTGATGATGTTCACGTTGATTTATTCTGAAACTTTATAATTAAAATTTATAAGATTCTATAATTAGGTAGAGCAGGAAAATGGAATTTTGCCTTGTTACTTTATAATAGAACTATTAATTCACTTAAATAGTAAATTTTTTTTGAGGAATTTAATTAAAGTCTGCTTTTAAATATGGATTGTACCATGTATGAGGTTCGTGTGTGTCTTTCTACACTGAAAGCTGTTTAGTAACACTTTGTGACAGTAAGGCTTAGTTTTTGTTTACCATTTTGATGGACTTGAGAAAGCTGAAAAAATACTCTGCTTTCTGGTGAGCTGCATCTTGATTTAAGAAACCCTCCAAGGGAAATCTGGTAATTAAATCTACAGGGTTTCAGATAATGTCTATACTTTAGATGACTGGATGGATGTTATTCAAGCTACCTGGAAGTCATCAGTGTGTCATTATTAATTACCTGATAATCGTATTTCTGTGTTAAAAATGGAAGTGAAGTGTCACTATTACACTATCATTCATTTCTACTAGAACAAAGAAAAGAGGCAGCTTTTCTTGTCAAAATAGATTTACTTTCTGCAGGACTTGTGAATGTTACAAATTCATATGGTGTCATGGTTTTGGCATATGGCTTCAAAGCAGCTGTGTACACATTCAGAGAGGGATGTTAAGACACCACATCTGGCTCAGTAAATCTCTGACCTACAAATTGTTGGAGACTGTAGGAGCATCTGGGGAAATACTGCTGTGTGCTTCCCTTATTCTTTAGTTCTTTGGGTTCCATCTTTCAGCTACAGTTTGAGACACATTATCAAGCCTAGATGTAGGAGCAAAGAATAATTTGGGTTGGAAGGGACCTTTAAAGGCTATCCAGTCTGCCTCCCCTGCCATGAGCAGGGACATCTTCAACTAGATCAAGTTGATCAGAGCCCCATCCAACCTGACCGCAGCTGTTTCCAGGGATGGGACACTTACTACCTCTCTGGGAAACCTGTGCCAGTGTTCTACCACCCTCATCATAAAAAATGTCTTCCTTATATCTAGTCTAAATCTATCCTTTTTTAGTTTAAAGGCACTACACCTTGTCATTTCACAACAGGTCCTACTAAAAAATCTGTCCCCATCTTTCCTGTAGGCTCCCTTTAAATGCTGAAAGGCCACAGTAAGGTCTCCCGGAGCCTTCTCTTCTCCAGGCTGAACAGCCCCAACTCTCTCAGCCTGTCTTCACAGGACAGGTGCTCCAGCCCTCTGAGCATCTTTGTGGCCCTCCGCTTGACCTGCTCCAATAGGTCCATGTCTTTCCTCTTCTGAGGACTCCAGAGCTGGATGCAGGACTCCTGGTGGGGTGTCCCCAGAGCAGAGTAGAGGGGCAGGATCACGTCCATCGCCCTGCTGGTCTTGCTTCTTTTGATGCAGCCCAGGGTGCGGTTGCTTTTTGGGCTGTGAGCGTGTTACCAGCTCATGTCCAGCTTTTCCTCTGCAATACCTGTAAGTCCCTTCTCCTCAGGGCTGCTTTCTATCCCTTCATTCTCCAGCCTGTATTGATACTGGGGATCAAAGGTTATATACCTTTGGTCTGACCAAGTAAAACCGTTATTATATTAATGTACAGATATTTATACCTTTACTGGTAAGATTTTCGTTCTGGAAGCCTGGGCCTCTGAGACCCATACAAAAGTCTGGATCACTCAAGAGGGGAGTGTCAAGCTAGAGAAGGAACATGACTTGAACTGTTCTTTCTCACCTAAATACAGCTGCTTTATTTGACACTGTATGTGATCATGTAATTTGTTCACATTGACTGCCTTTGAGTACCTACACTCAAAATAATAAAGCAATTGCCAGAATTTATTACAGTTGCATTGATACTGAAATCCTGGCTTTACTTTTCTAGTCAGTGGTGTTGCCCTTGCAGTTTTGTTCTGTTTTGTTGTACCATTCACATTATGGTTTTTTGCACAGTTTCTGTTCTTTTATCCAATCTGAGATTGGAAATAACAGTAAAAGAAAGAAAATATCTTCAGAGAGAAGGGGAGATACTGAGTGTGTCAGTAAAGCAAGTTAGTACACGACATCTGAGGCTGGTATATTTTCTGTTTGTTGTATGTTGCCAGAAGAAGTCTGAAAACTGTGTGTGTGTGTATATATATATGTATATGTATATATATATTTAGTGGTAGTTCTCATATACCTTCCAAATAGTTTGTACAATGCTTTATACTGCAAATTTTGACCACATTTTAATTGAAACAGTCATTCACTATAGATGTTATTTTCATGTTTATTATTTTTTGATCTATACTGTCTTGAGACACATGCAGTAATTTGTCAGATTAATCATTAATCTTCTTATATACCTTCATCTTTATGTAGGACCTCCATTCAGATACTTGTGCTCAATTTCCTAACTGGTGTTTCAGCCCTGTAAATTGCTGTACAAGCACGATCCACTAATGGATGGTATGAATCGTTGCTTGCAGCAAGATTTATTTTAAAATTTGTCTGGGTTTATTTTTTTTTTATTTGTTGATAGAGGTTATACTCTATCAGTTTGTATTTTGCAAGCATAACGAATTCACCCAGCTTTTTCTTGATAAAATGATCTACAGGGTATGGTGGTGTCACTTAACTGCAAGACTGAGATTGATGCTGTTGGCTACCTCTATTTGCGGTTTGTGGACCTTATTGCAAGTGGAAATGATATATGAAAATGACTCTGTAAATAAATAATTGGAACCATCAGCTCAGCCGGCTTCTTGCTAACTTGCAGCTTAGAAAACTGGGACTTTATTAAATGATTCTTTTTGGGTTTGTCCACATAACTAGAGCATTTACTGTTTCTGTGCACTCTGAGTCAGTATGTAGCTCTCAGTAATCTGTTGGAAAGCAGGTGTACAATAACATAGGGCTGAGTCCTTGTTTGGGCTTGCTTAACCTAGATTATTTTCATCATACAGACTTTTCAGGGAAGGTACCTACCTGCCACCTAGTTTTCTGGAAGACATCCATCTTGTTGAGAAAAACAGATTTTGGGTTGTAGTCCATTTAAAAAGTTGTCTCTATGGAAATACGTTTGGACACTCTAGAGGTGGGGTGGGTGTGTATTCCACTGCTGCTTTGGGCCCTGGGATTCTGTATGTGTTTTTCCAAGCCCATTGGGATTTCAGAGAGCCTGGCACTACGAAAGCCTGGGAGGTTGATGGTGATAGTATAGCAGCCCTCCGAGGTGCACAATTGTTGTTACTTCTGTGAACCTGCTTTTCTACTGTTTGTGCATTGATATGTTGGTCTGAATCCACAAGTCTTTCAGGAGAGATGCAAGACAAACTAGAGTCATTAATGTAGGCTTCATTATTCAGGAAAGGAAACAAAAGGAAAAATGTTTGTGTGGACATGAATATGTACCTAGTTGTGCTTGTTTAACCAGATACGTCAAAAAAAATTTGTGTCTCTTGGCATAAGAAAATATTTTATCATGTTCTTTAGCCTAAATTCATTAGAGTGTCTAACATTGAATATACTCATGTCATCAAGTTCTCCATAAATTAGAAATACTTGGAGCCTTTGAACATTTGTGCACTTTGAGTAACTGCATCAGTGCCAGGGTCACATTCATGTGCCATAAATATTTGGGGGCAGTGGGTCAAGGTACAGAGTAGGAAGGACAGAGTAAGAATAACTGAAATAATCTTTTGAGAGAATGGTAATTGATCTTAACAACTCAGGCCTTCTATTATGACCAGAATGCGTAAACATTAAAACTTAGAAACAACTTTGAAATGAAGCAGGTAACCTCCTCCTGCAGAGCAACAGCCACTTGACTCCAGAATGACACCTGCGCCTTTGGTTTCATTTTACAATTAGCAAAATGTATTTTCAAACTGTGCATAGTAAAATTCCAGCACTGCAGAAGATGACAATTTCAAGAACCCATGTTGTAGAGAAATAAGAAACTGAAGTTTGGAGGTTTAAGATGAGTCTTAAAAAGACAAATAATGTTTTGAATAGCAAATAATTTATGCAAAATATGTTACAAAATCTAAGATGCTAAATAAATAACCAATACAATGTATTCTGTTTTGACACTTTGTTTCCACTTAAAAGATAGTGAATGCAGATTCATTCGTTAACAATATTTTGAAGCTCTTTTTCATTATATTTGCTTTATATTTTGTACAAACAGTTGAACTGTAATTTTAAACTTCGTTCTTCTGCTTTGAAGCTACACGAAAATATGATGGGATAAACATTCAGAAAAATAGAATTGTGGTTATATAATTTCTCTTTATTATAAAAAAGTTGCTTCACCGTATGAAACTTTTTTTCTCCTATGTTTTGAAAGGTTCGTGTTCCCTTTTATATTTCATTGAGTCAGCATGATATAATGTGGTTCTAATTTCTGTAATCTTTTGTGATTACATGACGGTAGTATTATAAAAGTTATTCTCATACAGTATTCAGAAGTCTTAAAGATTTAAAACCAAAGAATGGGGTATAAGAATGCTTCAATCCAGATTTTAAATGGTAGACAAATATGCAATGTGGTAATTGTTCAGGACTTCATACTACATCTTTTTGTATTTAAAAGTTCTGTGTTTTTTTTCTTAGCTTGATGTATCATAATGTTAAAGGGCTGATACCCTTTATTATTTGGTCCAAATTTCTCTATTTTCCAGCAAAGTAGAGCTTTCATACTTTTGAGTAACATTTTACATTCTAGGAGTAGTATAATTCTAAGGGCTTTTTTTTTCTGTTGCCACTTTGCTCAGCAGTGATCTTTGACAGGAGCAGGTTTTGGGCCCATTTGTCTTTAAGGAGAAATGCAGGTTTGGCAGGCTATGCTTTCACAGCAGATTTTGTAAAGACAGCTGCCTGTTTAAGTCTCCTGTCCATATTCTCTGGCAGAACAGTGAGACTTTAGAAAACATCATCAGTTGCATACATAAACTTTCTTGTTGAAATACATCTGTTTATCATTACATTTTTCTGATTTAGAAATCAGGCTGTATTTCAAGGCAAAGGTAAGTTTGAGGAGAATTGTTACCTTTTTATTATCATTTTCATTTATAAGAAAACTTGGCTATGTATTTCAAGAATTTCTTAGAAGTCTGAATAGTTAAACCCTCCTTTTGGTTAATGCATTATTTCCGGAACCAGTAGATAAAATTCTACACATTAAACACGGTAAAAACGGTGTATATTCTGCCAAGGACAGAATTTTCGATTAAAGTTTTCTGGGCACAAAAACAGTAACAAAATGATCCCTACAAAACAGAGTAACTTAATAACACAAGAAATAACTTGTTAATTTGAAACTTTAGAAACTGAAACTTGTAAAGTAAAATGTAATTAAATTATGGTACTGTACATACCAGCTGTTCTTGGTAATTGAAACTTTACAATATGAAAAATACATTACATCTGTACAGTTTATACAGGTAGGTAGGATGAGTTTTGAAAAAGATTCACTTTAAGGGTCATACTCTGAAGTCAAAAAAATACTGCACAACTTAACTAATTACAAATTGTAGACTTGAAACAATTAACCTTTGTGATTTGTTTTTAATTTGAACAGGGATCCTAGAATCCATAATACGTCTTCTCATTTCTGTCCATAACGTTACATAGAATTTGGTTGCAGCCTCTGCTACAGGAAAAGAAAAAGACAGCAACAACAACAACAAAAAACCCTAAACAGTTAAGCCAGCTGCTGACTGTGTTCCTTGATTCGTGCTGCTGTTGTTATTGTGCTCAGATCCAGATCAGTTTCTAGGTGTGTTTCCACTGTTTCTTCCTGGTTGTTCGAGTCATAGGGCTTGTGAGCAAGGAGTTCATGGTGTACCCCACAGTAACTTATCGTGGGCTGATCATAGGCAAGAAATGTTGACACATTCATAGACAACGGTATCTAGAGGTAAAACAAAGATGAAAAACAACCAGTTACCGAAAGATATAATCAAATAGTACTTCCCTGAATTTGGTGTTGAAGAAACAGACTGTCTAAAAACATTGGCTAGAGCCAAATATAGTGCTGCACCTAAAAAAAATCTCTTTCTTCTCTCTACCCCCTTAGCCCCTGCACTCCACCCAAACCCTGGTCTTTGCTAGATATTTGACACCCAACCACTGCCACACTTGGTCTTGTGGCCCAGGACTAGGTGTGTGCATGAATGCATTTGTAAGGATGTGATTGAACTCCAATTATCTTTAGAATGTAATTAGCATCTGCTAAAATCAATGTGCCAAGGAGGCAGAAGAGGAGTGACTCAATTTGGAGATACATAGAATATTTCAAATGAAGTTTAAATGGCTTTTCAAGTTTAGGAATAGTTAGTGGATCTTGCTTGAATAGCTCAGTGGGTGTGACTCCTTTGATCTGCTGGGAAATACAGATGACACGTTTCTTATTATTTATAGTATAAATGTCAAATTGACTCTAGCAGCTTTCAGTAAATATTGGACCATTGAAGATCTATTGTTATGCTATGATAGCTCTGGAAGATTTCCTTTTGCAGGTTTAATTTGAATTCTTTAGGTCGAGAAGTTGTTTGATTGTTTGTTACTGTTTTCTTGGAGATTTTGAACACATTTCAGCATAGAATTATTTACAATACACTGTAGAATCAGAGGTGAAATTAATGCAGATTTTGAATTGTATGTATTTGTACTATTAGATTTATTTTTGTATCTATTAAGGCAATCAAAGGATGAAAAGGTGACTAAATTGTAATAGCCGTGTGAGTCATGCTTTAAAGTATTTAAAAATCAGATTTCCAGTCCGTTGTATTGAAGAGATTAAATTAAAGGGAACAACTTACATTTGTGATTTTTATTGCTCTCTTGCTCTTATTTTGAAGACTGACTGAAATGTAATAAAACTAAATATGAAGACATGTAATATTTAAAAGCATTTTAATTTGAAATATGAAACAATACAAACTGAAGCTGTTTCTCATCAGCACAACTGTTTGATGTATCTGGATGTCCCACCTGTACCTCTACATGCTCATGGCAGCGTGTTGGAAGTCCCATTATAAACACTGCTCATAAGCTGGGCAAAACATGGAAGCAGACTGAAAAATACAAGGAAAAAAATAGCTCTTCTGCCTACATATCAATAAAATCATAGAATGGTCAGAGTTGGAAGGGACCTTAAAGATCATCAAGTTCCAACCCCCCTGCCATGGGCAGGGACACCTCTCCCTAGAGCAGGTTGCTTGTGAAGAGCTAAATAACATTCAGTGTAGAAGCTGGGTGTATGTAGCATATCATGTAATCACACTGTCTGAATCAGTTAAACTTGTGACAGAACTGTATCTTCCTAGGCTAGGATCAGAAATGTGTGTCTATCCTGACTCTTGCATTTGAAAGATTTAACGATAAAGACACTGTGGTTCATCATAGGTATCTGGTGATGTGTATCTCTTCACTCACAAACATTCATGAGCTCTCTGCATTTCATGTAGCCATCTTGGGTGTGTTTTATTTATTTTCCTCATGATGAAACACTGGATGAAACCTCAGGCTTTCTTAAAATAATGAAAAGACTTTACCTGAGGGAGAACTCTGGCACATTAAATATGTGCAATAAGAAGAAATGCTCCAGATTTTTCCCATTTAATAAACACAGTATCTCTTTTAAACTATTGAACATTTCCTTTCACAGCTCAAAATGTATTTCTTAACCTAATTTCATGAGTGCAGCACAATATTAGATGATGTCACCATGGGCATAATTTACTTTTGGAAGTTGCCATGGAATGAACATATACTGTCTCCTGCAGCTTTGGTCTTACGGTAGAGGAAGGGCTACAGTGCTTTGCCATGTCCTCATCACTACTGTGCTCACATCCACAACCTTGGCACTTCAATGACCTTCTCAAGTAGCCATTTCAATACAATCAGCACAATTCTTAAGCACTACTGTGAACAGGACTGATCCCTTCCCTGCCAGGTTGATGGTGCCTTCAGTTCCCATGGTACTGTAGAGTTAAAATATCTCTGGTCCTCTTTGTACCTAACCTAAAGACTGCTATCAATTCTGGGGATGGGATATAAGGAAAGCCGCTTCTATCTCCATTCCCGTTCTGTTGACCACACTTACATGCCTGGGAGATGGACAGAATCCTTTGCTGAATGAACAGCTGCAGTAAATTGTGAAGCTAGAAGGCATGAGAGTCCCAAAGAGTGTACAGAAAGGAAAAGTGGTATAAAGGCTCTGGCTGTACAGTCATGTAGATCTGCTGGTACTTACTTTTTCTCTGCCTGCTTAGCTAATTCAGTCATATTTGCATTGCCCCTTTTTTAAAGGAGCAAAAGGTGGTGAATGGCCTTGACTCATTAATGCCCATCCCCATTTCCAGACAACCAGATAAAATGTTGTACAATCTGGCTTCAAATGTCCTGTTGCTCACATTTTGGTTGGAATAGTCAATGAAGAGGTATTTAGTGCCACATCTATCAAAATAGAAGATAGGGGTTGATGTGCTTAGTAAAAATAAATTCTGTCTTTGTTCAGACCAAGAGCTGAGACATGCATACATGCTTTAAGGGGTTTATTCTCTGTATGTTGAACTGAGAGAAGTGGGTGTGTGTTATGATCTTAATACATGGTTGTACTCTCAGTACCCCTTTTTTTTTGTGAGTTTTTCATATAATGTGTATAAATTGCTGATATTTGATCATACTCTGTTTTCAGCAACATTAGAATAGAAAGAAAGCGGAAAGGAGAAAAGGAGCACTGTGTCTCAGACCTATAGTCAGAAACAAGCTGATTATGATCGTGGGCTTGTTCTACTTTCTTTCTAATGCTGACTTGATGGCCCTGCAGTAACACAACTCTATGGGAAGCTGGTCATCAGCGTCAGGTGGGCTAAGCAAAACACACAGGCAATTGCCATGAAATAGAGACAAGTGCATACGTGCATTCTTTCATGCATACACGTACAGGCCTGAGTGGGAAAGCCCACAGGAAGAGGTTTGAGGCCTAGCTGAGATTAGAGAAACAGAACAACTTTGGGATTAATGACATTTTCCTTAGTCTGGTATATTCCATTCTGAAAAAAAAAAAAGCTAGCTAATGTGGTTCTCCATTGCTGTTTTCTGAAGGGATGTGTGAAATCATGTTGGCAATTCTACCTCACTCTGGGCAAATATGAACCTGGAATGATGGCACTCTTCAGAAGCATCTGCACTGGTTCTCTTGCAACTAAATCATTTCTATAAAATACAAACACCTTTTAGAAAATTAGTGATACTCAGACCTGTTATAAAATCTCCCCGGTAGTTTCTTCTGACCTATTTCTTTTCTCTTGTTACATCTTTTTCCCCCCTTCTTAAATGTGTCTCCTTCTGCATCTGTTTCCTAGAATGGTCAGGATCTGACTGTCTGCTGTGTTTCTTTTCAGTGTAAGTGTATGAGGAAGAAGTCTTGGTCACTCAGGTTCATACTGCAGCTTATTTGTAACCTTCAGGTGAAACTGCCACCAGCTGCTGCTTTATTGCTGTCTGGGTGTGCAGGATCACTTGGGGCTTCTCAGGTTATAGTCCTGGAACAGAGATGTCAATCCTCATGGATGGCATCGTAATTAAACAAGGAGCATCCTTGTTTGTGTTTCATCCTTTGCATTTTTCCTTTCTGTTTTCCTTCTGATAGAAGTGAAAGTTCTATCTCTGTAAACCTCCCATTCTTTGAACTTTTATAAAAATTTAAGTAAGTAATACCACAGCATTTAATGATAGCTCTTATCTCTGACAGCAATTTTGGAGTAAAACCCCACTGCATTGTTTAATTACTAGTGACGTGTGAACTTTGTATTGTTTGGAGTTCATGTTCAGAGGAGCATCTAAGAAGCCTCAGCTTATCTCAGATTTACAGTTCAGAAGCCTTAAAATTGCAATGACTCTTCAAGGAAATATCTGTCCAGCACCCTGAATTTCATTGGATAGCATTAAATTTTTGTACAGAATTGTCTGTGTGTGTCCAACAACCCCGTATCACTTCAGTGAGGAAGTCTAAAACTTCAGACTTGGTTTAGGTCGAGAATATAGCTAAAAAGTTGCATTTACAAAACTGTGTAGCAAACCAGAATTTAAAAAAAAATAATTCTGTTCAACCCTGACGAGAATTTAATCCAGTGTTTGGGATGCTGATGTTCTTGCATTTCTGTTTTGATCCTCACTGGCAGTTGAAAAGTTGCTACAGATTAAAAAGGACTTGGTTGTGGTTTTGGTTTTTGTTTGCTTGTTTGTTTAAAAAAAAAAAAAGAGAGAGAGACACTAAGTTTGGTTCTGGCTTCTCTCTAGCACTTACAGAGATCTGCGGGAAATAGGTTATTTTATCCTGACTGCAGAAGTATATTCTGTACTAAACAGATGTGAACTGGTTGGGGAGGGGAATGCTTGTAGCTACAGATGAATATCTTGGCAGTCAGTAAAGATGGGAAAGGATCTAGCAAAGGTGTTACAGCATTTATTAAGCTTCTGGTCTTATGGCTGTGTTCTTATCTGGGTGTTTGACCTTGGCTTAGTTTTCACAAGAAACAGAATTGCATTTTTTCCTGAACTTACTGTATTTAGAATTAGAAGCAGTATTTTCGGCCCAAGGATTCTGGAATTTTGTTAAATTTAACGGATGTAAAGTGTTGAAACCTCTTGGGGATTTCAAGACTCAGCAACAGAACCCTTGAAGTGAAAGCTTGGAAATTAGAGGCATAAGAGCAGAGCCACAGATCTGGAGTGGCTTAAGAATGTAGCCATAGGATAATATGATAGGAAAAAGGAATATTATCCATGCAGATGGCAGAGATAAAGAGCTGAACAACAGAAGATCGTGAACAGGAGTGATGAAAATAAGTGAACCAGGTTGTACACTGAAGAGAATAAAATGAGCTGAGGGATGGAAGCAATAGAAGTGATGGAGCTGTGATATATCGTTCTGTAAATGTATAGAATATAGGAATCTTATTAGAACATCGACATGGGAATATAATATATCAGCATATGGTCAACGTGTTAGAATTAAATCCATTTCACGTAGATGTCAGTGGAATTTTGCTATTGGCTTCAGTAAAAAGGAATTGAACCAGTTGTTGTAGTATATACTAGGGAACCATAAATGCTTTATTGGTGTGAATCAAAATTAAATGCTTTATTCATGACCACTGAGAAGAATCCTGTTATTTCAAATAAGCCTCAAAACAAACCTGATATATTACCGTCCATAATTTTGTCTTTGTAATGTATTTATCATATTATATAAATTAATCAGAGGTTAAATTTTGAATAGTATTATTTTTGAATTCATATGCATGTAAAAGAAAAAAAAAACTTGAAGGAATAAACCACCTGATGTTTATTAGATAGAGAATATATTAGAATAAATTATAATTAATGAAGTTAAATCTTATCTAAATTGGCTCTTCTGTTAATCTTAACAACCTGATTTCAGACTTCGAATTACAAGTGAAGGCAGTTTCTGTCTTCATTTGGGAACCCCTTGAATTCCTAGTTTCTCTCCTGTTTCTGTACCTGTAAAAATTCACCACTGAAAACTGCTCTCAGCAAAGCATCGCTGAAGCCATTTTATTCATATTTATTAACCAATATTTGCAGGATATCTTTAATTCTTCTTTAAATACCCATTTCCCCCACAAACTTATTTATTTGCAAATTGCTTGTCAGATTGTGCATTGTTTTTGCTACTTCTGTTTTCTCAGCCCCCTCTCAACTTCCCAACCAGCCTGCTCCAAACCTCATTATGCTGTTCTCATTAGCATTGTCAGACACATTTACCTGTTTTCCTCTGTCCTATTTTTCCATATTTTTTATCTGCATGCTTCCTATCTTGTCCCCTAGTTTCCCTTCCATCTTTTGTCTGATCTTCCATGTAACAAGACCCTTATTTTTTCTCTTAAATAGCATGTGCAATGGCTTTGTGTGAAAGCCCTACAGCTGTCTGGTGGGTATAGTTATGAAAAGAAAGTACCTATCTGATTATGATCTCGTCCTGTTTTCTTTCAATGTATTTACTTAAAAATGCTGTGCTGTGAAACAAGGGAGATAATTAAAATCAAGCTTCTGTTAATGAAATAGATAAACCCCTTATAACCAGTTTGTGGGAAGATCTTTGTTTTCCTTTAAACTTCTAAATTCTTAGTTGGTTGTTCTTTAAAACCCCTGTCTGCATATTTCAACCTTTTGAAGTCCAAATTCTAAAGGCCTGGGAAAGGGCAATACGTTGTTAGATCAGCTGGTGAGAGCTTTGGCATGAAATGTCACAAGGCATTGGTATTAAGTCACCCGGCTTTAGGTGTGAGTGGCAGGAAGGAGTTGAGCAAGTGAAGGAATGCAAAGGGATGGATGTTTTCCAGCTTCTTCTGCTTCTCTCAGAATTAGTTTCTACTCAGATCAGGCTGTAATTAAAAACCTACCTATTGATAACAATAGCTTTCATCAATTTTTTCTTCACACGAACAGTTAAATTGGTGCCGTTTTGGTGAGGGAGAATTTTGTTTCCTATTTAAATGGCACATCTGGCCAGATGTACGTGATTTCAACATAAAAATTTCTGTTGCTCAATAACACTTGCTTTTCACCTGCTATGATTTTCCTTCTCTGCAGTAAATCTGGCCAATAAACTACAGTACTGATAAGTTTCATGTGCTCTGCTTGGGCATGGTAATTTTTCCATTCCACCGTGTTCATCTCTAGTTATCTAAAGTGGGGTCCCACATTGTGACAAGTACTGCCAGCCAAACCAAATGTGTATTACTGTGCATCTGTTTTATGCCTCATCTTCACTGCCATGTAGGACTAAACACGTGTAGTAACGGTACGCTCTGCCCAGGGAAAGACAGGAGTGAGGATGCAAAGGAGAGATGCAAGGTTTGAGTCACATCTGTGTTTTAAGCTTTTCAAACCATCCCTTCAGACACAGTGAACATGAGAACTGGTTGTCTCCATGGCAATACAAGAAACGTTATTTCAAAGCTCCAGTTGAGGTAGCTTCCACTGCCAGACTTCACTTGTTCTAGTGACTGAATGCCCTGTGTTTATATTGAGAACAAAAAAGAAAAAGCTTCTTTTTTTTGGTATCAATATAGTAATAGTCATGTATAGTAAGTATAATCATGCATAGTAAGTGCCTGATTAGAATTATAGTTCATCAGTAATGGCATTCTTATCTTTTCAATGTTTAATGTGAATTTTAAGTAATTTATGATGCAGCATATTCCCTGGGAGAGGAGGGCTGTGTTAAAAAATAAAAATCGTCTTTAAGGCCAGAACTTCTGAACCTTGGTGTTGAATGTCGGACAGGTAAACAGTAAGCTGATTTTTTCTGAAGAATGGGAAAGGGTACAGCGTTCAACTGCTGTTGGGTTCCATGACAAAACCACACTTTTTTTTTTTTTTTTTTTTAGTTATATAGATTTGTTATCTTAATTTTAAAGAAGAAGAAATGGGCAAATATTTTTTCAACAAGTTGAATATACTAGTTTTGACAGTGGCCTTTACCCATTTTTGAAATACCAAAGTGAACAGCTACTGCCAAACACTACAGAGTATCACCCCTTTCTTTTTATTTTTGAGTGGTAGATTATAAGGAAAAGGAAGAAGCAGAACTAAAAAGGTTTTGGGTTGGTTTTTTTTTTTTTTCATTATAATTCAGTTCATCAGGGTTTAATCTAAGAAATAATGAGCTGCAGTTTCCTAGTTGCTGGAGATTTTGTCTTAGATGTTAGTTTTCTCAGTGTTTGAACAAGGTGACTTTGCTTAATATCTTTCCTTCCTGCAAAGAACGTGATGTTTGTGGGATGAGAACAATTGGTGACTTGAACAGCTTTATTTGCTTTCTTGGTTTTAAAAGCAGTATGTGTTGCATTTTATTTTTTTAGACATTCATGTTAATTATTAATGTTAAAAAATGACCAAGTTATACACACTGTTCTGTCTGACAAAGTAAATATCTACCCTGCCTTTCCAAGTTTTTTATTGGTTTCTCTGTGTGGGTTTTTTTGGTTTGGGTTTTTATGGTTATGGTGGTGCTGGTGTTGGTTTGTTAGTGGGTTTTTTGTCACTTTGAGCCTGCAGGTTTAGATGTATGTATGTATTTATTTATTACAATAACAACTCTTCAGGTTCTGGTGTAGCAAACTGAATTAGGGAAGTAGATATGAAAGTGTATGATTATGAGTAAAAATGTACCCTTTCAGTTGATGCACTGTTTGAAATATGCTTTATACTATTTAATAATTAAGTGGATATTGTCCTAAAGTATTTTTAAAAGTGTTACTACAATTAGATCTCTGTCTCTTGAGCACTAACCTTTTTAGATTTCTCATTCATTTTTTATTTATATTCAAAACTTGGTTCTTATTGCTAGGCTCTGAAGGCATAATTATTAAAGTATCATTTAAAATGACAGCTCTGAACTTTGTGGGACTAAAAGTAAATCAACACAGGTAAAGCTTTCACTTTAGATGCTGGAAAAATGATGGATTCAGTGCAAAGGATTAGATGACATGCATTTGCTACTTATAGAAAAATCTAGCTCTTTGTCTTAGTAAAGCTTGTTGCAGCTTGGAGAACCTGATTGTCATACTATGTCTAGTTATAATTAATTATTTAGCAATCAGTAGATAATCTTAAAAAATGAAAAATTTGCATAAAGAAAACAAGCATGAAAAAAACCCCACCTTTGGAAAGTAAATAATGTGTTTGTAGAGATGTCTCAAAGAGACGTGTTTGTAAGCCACCTATGTGGGTGGATGTGTATATATTCTGTGCGTACACTTGTAAGTCTTGTGGACGAGCGCTAAAAGAGGTCAGTGCAGCTCCTTCCCTCCTCCTCTGAAAGTTTTAGAATTCTAAAAGGGAAACTAGACTTCTGTGGAATGTGAAGAAAGAAAGCAAATTGAACGAAGGGAACCAATGAGATTAGTTGGATTTATATTATAGGTTTGTTTCATACTTAGAGGAGGTCTGTCCCCTTAAAAAACAACCCTATTGTATCATAAATTTGAAAAAACAACATATTACAGCTAAGGTTAGAAAAACTTGTCCAAGCCAAGTGTAGGTAAATGTTGAGGGCCTTGTTTAGTTAAACACCCTCGGGCCTAGTCATGCAGGATGTTGTCTTGCAGAAACTGAAGGGAAGACTTTGTTTAGGAAAGCTCTGTGGAAAGTACGGTCTGTGTGGTATTCTTCTTAATGAGCAAAAACCTCTAAAGAGTGGCTGTATCCAATATCTAATCAGTTACGGCACAGAGGGCAGTTATTTTTACAGATTTTCATGAAGTGTGTTTGTTTTGGCTGATAGTTGAACTTTTTGGCCCATCACAGCATTGTAAGTAGGATTTTTAGGACTCTATTCCACAAAGCTTAGATTCATGTATATTGGATAAACTTGTGTAGTGTGTGATTAATATGATCTTATTTTCTTTATCCTTCTCTAATTATTTTAATGTAACAGCCACTTTTAATATCCCCTAAGTGCTATAACAAGCAATCTCATTACTTTTCATCAGGCTTGTTTACAGAGAAATAAAACAGTAGCAAAATAAATAATGCTGAATAAACCAGCTGTTGAAGTATTACCTCTCTGGGTATTCAGAACCATGAGTCAGACTTGGAAGAAGCCTTCCTTAGGAAAGGGAGGTTATTTTCGTTGATAGAATCTTTAGCTTCTTGTTTAATGTTTGGTGTGTGAGCAGCTGTGGAATATTATATAGTTTTTGTACCTAAGAATGAAGAGTAGGTTCTAACTTTAGTGAAAGCTGAAGTTCTTAAATCTCCAATAGTAGGGACCTTAGGAAATATCAGGACACTGATGATTTAGATGTCCTCCTTTCTCCACTATGCCCTTTCTCTGTTATCTCCCAAATGTTAACTTTTTCTTTCTTACTACTTCTGTTCTATTGTTTTCTCTTTGTTTCTGTCTTTAAGAGAAAGCATCCTTCTTATTATTAAACCTATTAATCATTTGTGTAACCTCTCCATCTTCCAGTAACCTTGTGGTTGGCTGCCATTAGTCTATCATCTCATTCACCTTTGCTTTTCTTTGTATTCTACTGCATCTCTTTGTCTCTTTTTCAGTAAGGTGCCCTAGTGGTCTATTTCCTTAAGTGCCAAAATAGGCTTTCTTGACTCCAGGAAAGGAGACAGGAAAACCTGGTGGTGCTGAGACAAATGGCCCATTGCAGTTTTAAATATTAAGCATTAGCTTTCAGCCCAGGATATTTAAGCAGTTCTCCTGCTGAATGGACTGTGATTGTGGGTTTCATAGTGTCCAAAGTCTGATCCTGCCAGCTGTGGCATTCAGTTGTCACTGACCTGCCACAATGAGTGGATGAGACATCCACATAGTTAATCTAGTGTCCGTATACATCGGTGTTGTATGGGCAACTCATGCTAGAGCCAAAAGGTTTACAGATCTGAAGGGAAAAGAATTTGCGCTATCCTTCAGAGCAAGGAGGAAGCCTTATTTACTCTGCTAATTTGATTTTTCTCTCTCACAGTGTTGTGTGTAGAAAACTAAGCTGAAGGCGAACTCCGTGTATTTTGTTTGAATTCCGTGTTACTGATAGCTTGAGATTAAACTGGGGTACCAATTTGGAAAACACAAAAAGTAACAACCAAAACCTGTTACTTGCAATCCTCTTGTGACATTTGTGGAGAAGAGGTTTTCCAGTCACATCTATAGATGACAGAATCCTGTCCACAGTGTTCTCGTAGCTGAAAAGTCATCACACACTCTCAGCAGCACAGATGTGCTGGCAAAACCCTTCCTGCAGCTGCAGCCATGCTTAATTTTATTATCTTAGCTTGTATCAGTCAGGATGTTCTTCAGCTGGTGCAGGAGGTCTGCTGTTAGATTGTTCTGATGAGCGTGATTGCTATTACAGCCCTCTCAGCCAACTTTCAGTAATATTGAGGCATTCAGTCAGGGATATAACATCAGGGAGATTCCTATGTAATGAAATCTCAAGTTCCAGGAACCTCAGGAAGTGTGTAAGAAAGAGTGACACCCCCCAGTAACACTCACTCCCACTCCCTCAACCTCACCTTGCCCTTCTCTGATACCTCTTTGTACTGTGGCATTATTTTGTGAGGCAGTGCCGATCAGTGCTTGAGGTTGGCTGAGGCATATGTGGATTCATTTAAAAGGCACATTGTGAAAATGTCTCTTTAAATGTAGGAAACTACTTATGAGGAATGACAATGTTAAGTGTGTGTTTTAGATTTCATTCCCAAGTTCTTGCAATATGAATTCTTCGTTTTAAATTTTAAACAAGAGGTTCCATGATGTAGTGTCCTCTTATGCAGTGTTTTCAAACAAATTAATAAATAAAATTTTAAAATCTGACTTACATTCATAGCTTGCATCAGCCTAGGATATGAGTAATATTATTTCAATGACTAATCCAGACACACCTGTCAGATGGAGAACCCATACTGAGACTGCTTTAATCCATTTGCTGATTTTTATGGTTCCAAAGTCCCTTGAAGTACCTGACTGAAATCCAAATGTGCTCCACATGGAATCGTTTAGGTTGGAAAAGACTGTTAAGATTTACTCCAAGCATTAACTAGTGCTGCTAAGCCCACCACTAGACCGTGTCCCTTAGCACAACATCTACACATCTTTTACATACCTCCGGGGATGGTGACTTTACCCTTTCCCTGGGCAGCCTGTTCCAATGCTTGACAGCAATGCAGAAAATGTTCCTAATATCCAATCTGAACCTCCCCTGGTGTGACTTGAGGCCGTTTCCTGTTGTCCCATCACCTGTTACTTGGGAGAAGAGACAGAACCTCACCTTGCTACACCCTCCTTTCAGGTAGCTGTAGAGAGTGATAGAGTCTCCCTTCAGACTGCTTTTCTCCAGCATAGACAAACCCAGCTCCCTCAAGCTGCTTCTTACAAGACTTGTCCCCCAGAGCCCTCATCAGCTTCATTGCCCTTCTCTGGGCCTGCTCCAGCACCTTAACGTCTTGTAGTGAGGGGCCCAAAGCTGGACACAGCACTCTAGGTGGGGTCTCACCAGTGCCCAGTACAGGGGGAAGATCACTTCTCTAGCCCTGCTGGCCACACTGGTCCTGATACAGGCCAGGGTGCTGTTGGCTTTCTTGGCCACCTGGGCACACTGCTGGCTCATGCTGAGGTTTGCATGTAGATCTTCAATTTAGTTGGAGCCCTTGTTGTGCGAGGTTGGTTTGTGTTGTTCAGAGCACAAGTGAGGACTGCAGAGAATTGGATCATCATCTATCTATCTATCTATCTATCTATCTATCTATCTATCTATCTATCTATCTATCTCTGCAAAGAGTAACTAAAATAGGCAAATAGAATTTTTCCATACAGTTACCATTACACTCCAGTTAAATAACTAGCATATTGCTCTTTTTGTAATTGTTTGAACAAGGGCATTTTTGTGTATCTTAAAAAAATCTTTTAAGTGATGCCAAAATGCTAGTGTAGTTTTGGCAGAGGGTCTCCTGCAATGAAATCCTCTTTCTTTAGTAGCAGTAGGAGAATTGACGTGCTCACCCAGAGAGAAAAGGTATTCTAAAGGATATTGGGAGAAACAACCCAAACACAGAATATTTAAACCAAAAGTCAAATTTCTAACTTAAAACTTACTAAATTAATAGAGATTATATACCTAAAAGAAAAAAGAAAAAATTACATTGAAGATTCAAATAAATTACTGTTTTAATAGATTCAGGTCTTTGAATTTGCCGTGGAATAAGCAGTGTTTTGTTTATTTCTACAAAATAACATAATTTCATAAGACTAATCTGGGTGAAGTATTTCCGATTACATTACTGAATAAGCTTTGTGTAATTATATAAGTAAATTAAAGAAAGATCTTTGTTAAAAATTGAATGATATTATAACAGAAGACCAATACCAAATGCAGCTTGAAAAGCAAGAGCAGAAGTTAATATAATTTATGTATCTCCTGGATGGGGGCATGGGATATACAATTCTGTCATTTCTCAGGAAAGGTTCTTAATAAGTTCACTGCGTTTACATGACAAGCATAGAATTGTCATTTTCTGATGTGACAGTAGTAATGATATAGCATTTCTTTTCATTAACCAAGACATCCTCTACGTATATTATTTCATATTTGTGATAATGAAATAATTCTCCTTTAAAATTTTTTTTTCCTTCTCTGTGTGTGTTTAAGTGGCTTTTGTGTTACATTTATCACCGTATAATTCTAGAGAGAAAAAACTGTTACATTCCCAAGTGGTATATGTTAGGTTATTTCTATTGCTAAGAAGTATTAACATCTGCACTTGTTAAAATATTCTTATAAAGTGCATCAGTTGCACTGCTCCTAAGACATCTGCGTGGCACTCAGAACGGCTGTTTGTGTATCTGTCCATAATTAGGCAGTTTTTCAATGCAGGACTACAAATTTTGCAGGGCAGGAAAGCATTATTTGGCCAATTGAATATTAATTCTTTTAAAATCCAGACCAAATGTTCAAAGCACAAAGTGGCACTGTATTGATAGCCAGGTTGTTCATCCTTTTCACTCAGACGCTGCACTTGGTAGTTACTGTGGCGGATTTTTGGGACAATTACAGTAAGCAAGGGAACATTGACAGTACACTGTGACAGTTAGAGCTGTGCAGGCAAGGGACCAAAGCTGAGTAAAAAATCTCCTGGAAAAGTTGTCTTAGACCTTTTTGGTTCATTAAAGATGACTTTAATTGCTTTTTCGCATGGTTTGTAGAATTGGGAGTGGAATTTGGGGTTTTAGATATCCAAGTGACTCATCTGCTTAGCCCAGTGTGGTAGTTACCAAAAGCCATTAGAAGGATGCTCTGTTATCTCTGTGAAGCTGACTCCTTTATAGCCCTCATGGTACAGAGACTTGAATACAAAAAATGTCCCTCTCTCAGTCTCTATCTGGGTTATTTTTCCCCTTTGTGGCTTTTTTGATAACTGGACCTTAAAACTCCACCCTCCTGTTGATACCAGTGGGATTCCTTTCAGATTTGTACAGGTAAAAGTGCATTTCTCCTTTCAAGAAGCCCTCAGTAGTGAAGGAAATGAAAGCTGTTCAGGATATTTATTTAGAGCCAGCCAGTTAAATCCAGTCGCTTTGATCTTTTCTAGTAGGCAGTCATGCAAATATATTTACTTTCTTATATTAACTGTGGAAAAAGACATCAGTAGGTACTTAGTGCATAGCTGCTATAGTTAGCATGTTTTCTTTAGGTCTAAATGGAGTCATGTTGCTGTGATAAAAGAAGCAGCTTGTATTATTTTGGTATTGTGGGTCAGCAGGGGTGGTTTTCTTCAGAACATGCAACCTGAGATGTTAAACACTATTTTAAAAGTCCACGTATGTAGCCAGAACCCAGCATGAGTTTAAAGGAACACACAAAATAGGTGATGAGCAGCTCTGCCAGCACTTCTAACAGGGCTGGCCTGGAGAAAAAGAATGAAAGCTGACTATTTTTGAAATAAGTGAAAATATTACAGAAAATGTAATAAATATATTCCATTTATGTAATTTTATATTGAAAATTCTGCAGAATTTACAAGAGAAGACGAGTTTTTGTTCAGATAGCTCATTTGCTGCTACAACAAGTGAGAAAGCTTCTCTTGTTTTCCACAGAGTTTAGAGGGCTCAGGAGCTGGGCACAGTAAACCAGCCCGGCTGGCTGCGAGCAGGAATTAAATACAGGTGTTCTACATGTGCATCACTCTGCTTGGCCCGGTGTCAGTGTGTGCTGCCTGCACATGGTACCCGGGGAAGAGTGGGCTGGTAATAAAGGAGATTGCTCTCTGCATTTGAGAAGTATGAAGATGACATGTGAGCCATCACTATTACTGAGCATGTGAATGGTAAAAATAATAAAACAGTGCTGCTTTCCAAAATGGAGAGAAATGTACCTTCTGACTCCTGCTTGCTCTACCTGCACTAGCTCTAGGCAGCTCCTGATGATAGAATATGAAGTTCCTCTTAAAAGGAAATTTAAAAAATTGGGATATTTTGGATAGACGGTGAATTAAAACGAAAAGTATTTTAGGGCTTTTGAAGTTTTTTCACAACACTGAAGCATTTTCATTTTGTATTAGAATATTTTGCTGCAACTGTTTTGGTTGCATGCTGTATTAATAATTAAAGTTCCGACAATGCGAATTACCAAAATTGATTTTTTAAAAGTTAATTAGAGTTTAAAAATGGCAATATGTTATATTATGTATTGAATGTATTAAAATCATAATGAGAACATGTCAGTCTAGTCTAGATGTTCTAGAATTTTTTGCGAAATAGGTAGTGGATAGATTTTCTTTTCTTTCTTTTTTCTTTTATTTTTTTTTTAAATGCATTTCATTAGTTGAAATTTTCTGATGGAAAACTCCATCCATGTGTTTTTGACCAATTCTGAGTACCTTTAGAAAAATTCCAAGGATTGGTTCCTTTGCTGAGGCCAGATCATGCCATTAGCATGATGGAAAGTACTCTTACATCTCGTATGAGACATCAGATTCAGACACAAAAGGCAATCCAGCAACAATAGCAGTAATGCAATGCTTAGTGGCTGTAACAAATTAAAGGACTTAATTAAGTTGACATGAAAGAATACAGATAATCACTATGTCAGTTCTTCTTTATCATCTCCGCTGGTTGAGCGAAGCATTGTCTTGTATATGTTACGCACCGCTATGTGCCATGGATCCCCTTTTTCTTCCTTTCAGTTTCCTTAGGCATTTCTGAGTTCTGTCTTTTGGAGTATAGTGATGAAAAACAGGTGAGAACTTTGTCTTAACCCGTATGAATGGCTCTGATGCCACATATTCTATATGGTATTGGGAGTTTTAGGGCAAAAGGTGTTATGAGTAATGTGGCTTTATGTAATCTTAACTTTCTGTTTAATATTTAATAGCCATAAAGGAACAAAAAGATCAATTATAATGTGTCACTTCTTTGGTGTGTTGTTCTCTTGCATGGGATTGCTGACAATAGAAAGGTGACAGCTCACTGACATCTGCTTGACTTTGATTCACAGGTCAAGTACCACTTTGTCGGGGAAGGGAGAATAGGATTTCCCTCCAGTTGGTTAGTTACCATGGAGTGCTCTTACACTTCTGCAATCCTAGGCAGTACAAGATCACTTCTGAAATACTGCTTTTGAATTAGAGGATGCTGGCATGCATTTGGACTGTCCCCTGTGAAAGTACTCCATGTTCAAAGTAATATTTATGGGTCTGATTTTAGAATTCTCGTAGCAGATTCAGGGCCTTATTGACAGAAGGATGTATGAGCTTAAACGGCACTTGAGTGAATGCTAATGCTCCTGAACCAGAGGTGGCGACACCAAATCATCTTCCTTAGTTTGTTGACCTGGAAGTCCCTGTGGTGCTGCAGTTCAGTGTTCTTTGTGGACTCAGAACTGTCCTTATTTGACCCCCAGGCAATCCATCAGCTGTGGGAAGTAGTATTTGGATCTAAAACCTGGATTGAGAGTGCTGAACTCTGCAGGAGTGGAAGATAGATGTTGGCTTACAACACTGGTTACTGGTGCTGACAGCACTACATTTCACCCATAGAATCCAAATAGACCTGAGGAAGGGCCAGTATAGGTGCTTGATGAGCCTATATCTTTTGGGACATTCCACAGAGATTTGTCTTGGCAAACTTTACCTCTTATACACTCCCCCTCTAAATCTCTCTTCTCTGAAGACCTTTGCATAAAACTTCCATTACAAGAATTTGCATGAGAATGACTGAAACATAATTAATTTCTGGTACAACTTTTTCAAAATCTGGATTTGCATGCTTTAATAGGCACACCAGATGGGCTGAAAATCTGACCAAATTTACCAATCAGATGTCACAGGTAGCATCTAATTAAATGTACAAAACAAATTTTTAAATATTTGGATAGAATTTGTTTAGGGTGATTTTAGAATAAAAGAGAAATATTTTATATAACTTCATATGGCAGAAATGTTTTCTGCCATTTTAAAGAATAGATTGCTATTTATCATTTCGTTCCTTTTGGTAATGTGCTTTGCACATTAAAAATAGATGAACAGAGAACTATTCAGCTGAGCTAACCAAAGACGCAGATGGCTAGTACAGAAATCTGCCAGTCTCTCCAATCTAAATTAGAAAATTGCTTATGAAAGACTTTTTACCTTGAATCTAGTAAAGTTAACTGGAATAGATCATGTATTTGATATCTGGCAATGGATTTTACATTTGTACAGGCAAAATTTCTCTAACCTCATGAACATTAACGGTACGTTTTATAAATCACAAAAAAGTAGTAGTATTGTTCAAGGAAAGGATTTGATTACAGGGAAGCCAATGCAGATTTCAGTGCTGGTGAGAGAGTTCAATCCTTAATGTGCTCAGTCTGGGGCACCTGCTCCTAAATCAGGCAGCTGGCTTTTATCACCTAGAAGTCTATTAGAAGACTGGGTCCTCCAATGTGGCTTTGTTTCCCAGCCACACAGGTAAGTTCTCGTTTGCTTTCCGCAGAGCTCTCTGGGCAGCCACAGCCTTACTTTAGCTGTGCACTGGGTCTGGCATCGCTAGGAGATGGATCTGGAGAAGACAAAGTTCTGCACAGAAAACATTACATTTTCTAGGGCTGTTTCAGGACTGGGTGGAAAGTGTTTGGCAGTTTGGCACTGTTGGAAGAGAAAGGTGATATAATTATTTGATTCATCAGGATTTCTGAAATATATAGCCAAATTATTGATTGTTGATAGCAAATGCACTAATTTCACATGTATGAATTCCTGTAGTTCCTGTAGTAAGTGGAGACTGGCTTGAGAAAGAAATTACTCTAAAGCAAACTGGTGTGGAGATTTATACTGCAGTTACTGCCCAAGAAATGCTCTTGCTTTATGTCAAAACAAGATAATCCTTGGTAGTTTTCCTGCCAGTTAAAATAGTACCTTGCATTTTCTCTGAGTATTTTCCCCATTGCTACTGTATCAAAGGCATGTCGTATTTGGAGGTGGTGTCCTTGGCAGTACAGTGAAATGCACTGATAGACTTCTGGATAACTGAAAATACTGAGCAAAGGTACTCCGCTGAAGGAAGTAAATCTCTTAGACTACAGTCCAGTGAAAATGCTCTTAAGGGGGTTTCTACATTACACACCGTGGTCCAGAGCTGCTAACTCAAATGCCAGAAACAGTCTAGTCACATTGAATCTCTGTGTTTCAGCAACGCTGCTAGCAGCATTGCCTTTTGCTTATAGGCAGCTGGGTCAGGGTTGGATTACCTCCTTTCTCCATTACATGAGATGTCTTTTGAATCTTGTAACAGTGATCCGTAAAATTGGCATCTATAGAAATAATAACTCGTGGTTTGAAAGTAGGAAACTGAAGCGATAAAGGACACTGTATCCAGTGCTGCCATTGTCTGGATGTTACTGAGAGAAGGGATGGAAAACTTCTGTCGCAACCTACTCCAGAGATAAGGTGGCAACTTGGAAAGAGTGTAAGCAGGAAGAAGGAACAATTAATTTTAAAGTCAGATTTTGTCTGGAAGATACACTGCTCAGCATCCTAGATATCCACCCTTTTCAGTACATGCCATCATTCAGTTCATGAAGTAAATGTAAAAATCGCAGTAGAGCTTTCAAAATGCTCTTAAGAATTCATTTTCTGAAAAGTAGTTATGTTTTGAATAAATGACACATTATCTTTTTGTGTTGTTTGGAAATAAAAGCTTTAACAAGCAAAAAATGACAAGAGTGAAAGTTGTTATTTGCCATTCTGTGAAGTTATTGTATTGCTGGGCTGATGATTTGCATTATATTGTTGATATGTTCATTTGTTCTTTGTGACATGGTCTGCTTTAATCCATAAGAATGATTCTTACAGCCTAATGGGATTTTCAGTTTCTGGGATTCTTTATGTTCTGTTTTTATTTGATTAATATGTGGTGCTTTCACACACATTGTTTAACTAAAAGAAAATGAGGAGACACACAAAAAACCAATATCCTTAAAGCTTTCTAGTCTCTATTCTTAATCTACCTGTCCTTTCTATTCCTTTCTGCCCCTGGAGATGTTTGAGCAACATGTGCTACTGCTTTACACCACCTCTCTGCTTCCCTGCAGCAAACACACAGTCTCTAGACTACAGCATTTTTACTGCATGTGAGAAACCAGCTTGTTATTCTTGCTGCATTTATTGTACTTCTTTCACAGAGACAGTTCTGCTGCCCCCAAGGTCTGAATGACATTGATCTGATGCTCACAGCCTGGAAATAAAGCCAGTGTGAGTGGTACAGAAATCTCATAGCCAGTGCAAGGAAATCTTTAACTCTTGCAGCTTGTTCAGATAAATAAAGGAAGGTAAGGAAATTGCCAGTTAGCCAGAGTATGAGAAGCATGATGATATTGCTGGGACAGGATCTCCACTGAAAACCAACACAAGTACACATCGTGAGAAAAGGAAGTTGGGGAGCTAAGCTTGTCTGACTTTCCCGATTGGGAAAAACTAGAGCAGTAGTATTTGAGACCTTTAATGCTAGGTTTTCTGAGTTAGGCAGTCTGTGCCATTGTCAAGCTATGTATCTTGGTTAATTTCCCTCTTGAAAACACTCTTTTGGAGGAAAGCTGTCCATCAATGAAACAGTTTTCCTGATAAGTGTTGTGGTTTTTTTTTTCTTCTCCAAAGCATAGTATAATTTATAGCTATATCTCTCCAGTGTTGTTCTCCTTGGTCAGGGGTCCTTTTTAATCTCCCTGTGATTGTAATATATTGAGTTCTGTGCAACATCGTGGTAGCTATTCAGGTAGATGCTTTTTCATTTCCTTTTCTCCTTTACCTGAGGTAACACAGCAACGCTTCCTACGGAGCTGTGCTTGTTAGTGCCGCTCTTGCTGGGCGTCCCTTTGTACGTGTGTGGCACAGCACCTCCCCTGCTTGTAGGAGCTCTGCTATATGGACATGGAAGCACAAGGGTTGGCAGAGCTTTTTATCTTTCTTTGCTTTATTTTGTAATTAGGAATATGCCTGTTCGGTGGATTCTCTAAAATATATGCAATAAATGTGTTTTTTACTGAATTTTGTGGGATCTTCCACTTTAATGGGTAGAACTGTGTGTCCCTTGTCTGTTGTGGGTTTTTTGGGTTTTTTTTTTGCTGTTCCCTCCCCGGTATTGGAGGAGTATTAATACTTCTCAGCTGCCTCTCTAAATGTTTTTCTTCAATCGGGGCCAATTCTATCTTAATGGAACAGGTGGTTGCTTAACCAGCAAATTGTTTAACATAAAGCCCCAGCCAGGATGTAACTTCTTATAATTAAAAGACTCATACTGCTTCTGCCAGCCATCTTTTCACTTGCTCAGCATTGCACCACCATTTCAGACAGAATGAGCAACAATAAAATAAAGAATGTCTCCAACGTTAACCCTGCCTCATCCAAACCACCCAAACATTTCTCCTCAGTATTGTGATACTAAGGTGCCGTAAAACTGGATGGGAGCTGCTTTCCATGTCTCAGGAGAAAGTATTTATTTTTATTTCTACATTTCTTTTGAAGATAGCAATATCTTGTTGTTTTAGGGAGAAAAACCCCAACCCAAGTGTATGGTTCTACCTTAATATTGCAAAATGTTGTCACTGAGGGACTCCAAAGCCAGGGCATGGAGCGAATGTTTGCACTGTGACTGCAATAGCAAGTGAATAGCCACTGGCAGCTGGGCAGAGACAGAGAGGCTTTTTCTGTTCTCCTCCTTACCTAATGTCCTGACTACCTCAAAGACTGGCCCTCCGTGTTCTTATTCAGAACCTGTGGCTGGCAAGGAAGGGAAATTGTTATCCATGTGAGCAAGAGGTCAAGTCAGCATATAATGTCCATTTTTTTCCTCAATAATTTGAGGACATATTCAAAACCTCTGGGATATTTGCTCTTGGCAAGCAGTTGTTGAAACAAACCAGCCATCCTGGAGTCTAATTTTTAGGGGTTTTTAACATATAAGCCATTATTAACCTCCTGGATGATAGAGTCAGCGTTACTTTCCAGTCAAACATATGGACTCTTCCATCATGTAAGCAGGCAAACTGCTCTGTTGCCTGTATAATACTGTATACTGTGATTGTTAATCATATAAACATCAGAACTATAGGGCATTTCAGGGTCTTTAAATCAACTGGTCTGTATTTCATGTTGAAATCTGTAGTTTTGGCTCTTTTACTTATTTGTAGAAGTATTTGCTATAAATGTAAGGTGAATGGCTGTACCAAGATGCATAATTGGCAAAGTGAGATTGTTACCAGCTGCAATCCTAATTTTCAGATTTGACAAATGTAATATAATTCTAAGTATTTATGATGACCTACTTAGAGAAGATGCAGTACTGCTATTACTGTACTATTTATGTAGACATGCCAGATATAAAAGAGGTCTGATCCTGTTACATTATGAAATATTATCCCTTTGGTTTTTTGGGTGAAATGCTTTTCTCATGTACCAGTTAATGTGTATGCAAAGAGTTTTTTACCAGATGTCTGAAAAAGGATCCAAAAACGCTTTGTTCAGAACAAATCTAATGTTGATTGCCACCAAAGGGGGAACTGAGGCCTCCAGTATAGTTCAGGCTTTGTAGTCTGAACTAAGGGACTGGCAGCTTGTTTACACATAAATCTGCACTGAAATAACAGAAATGCCATTTAATTTTTTTTTTTTTTGAGTTAAAATCTTTGTGCAGAAAGATTTTAGCATAAAACTTTCCTATTCTGTCTTTGCTTTTTTTCCCTTTTCTTTTTCTTCCTGAAATTCAAACAATTGTTTGTGGTGTCTGTAGAATATGCAAGATGTTACAGCTCTGCACTTGGGATTGAAAAGGCTGTTTAGGCTAGTTTTAGTTAAGCAGCAAGAGAACTATGTACATAATTGCTTCTAATGTTACTGGGTGCCTGTTGCCAAACTATCTTGCTTGAAGTATATCATGGGTATCTTTAAACCATTAAATATTCCTTTTCTCATTTAATTGTGTGTTTTTTCCAATTTCTTACATATTTCCTGGTTTTGGTGCATCTGTTTACATCTGATATGATAGTATGTCTCTGTGTTCAAATGAATGATAATTGAAGATTGATGTATCATCTTGGTATTGTATCTAATCTGTTTTTATCCTTTAAAGTGTTACAGATGTTTAGATCGAATATTTTCAAGTGACTTCTGAATTAACAGTGGGAGACAGCTACATTCACTCTCATTGACAAATATATTATTAGTCCTTGAATAATCCCATAAATCCGGGTTTTGTATCACAGTCTAGCCTCTTGTATATACAGGTCGAAATCACACATTTATTCAAAATCAGGGTAAGAGAATATCTTAAATCACGTTTTCAGAATATTGAAAGAGTATTTGATATCATTTGGTGTCCTTTCAGAAATCTCCTACTGAATTGTGACATTAGAGCTTAACACATGATCGTGGGTTATCACGTACAAATGCTCAGTTTTATACATGGCACTGACCATCTCTTTATTGTAAGTAAATTTTTAAAAGCTGTAATCAGATTGTAAACTGGTTTTATTTCTAACATCCCATGCTAATCTCCCCCATGTGTCCTCCTTGTGTAGTTGCATTTGTCTAGTAGTTGCAAGTTACACCTTTTCAAAATGAGTATGTTGAGTAACACTGTAGTTTGGTGTTAATAGCCTGACTTGAAAGTGTTTAATTGCTTATGGTAATGTCTGTTAAGTCTGTGAAAGTGTTACAAAGAACATCTGCTCCTGTCATAATTGATGCCACTTTTCATCAAGATCAGCACTTTAAGCTGAATAGGGCATTAATTAATATCAGAACTGGTCCAGTGGTGAAGGCTTTCTCCACTGTGTACAGCCATGGTCTGTTTGGTAGCATAACATTGCTAACCCTGATTTCAAACCTGTCCTGATGATATACCCTTATACTTTTCCAATTTTTCAAGGAAATCCTTTGTGTTCCTGGATCCAGCTCTCAGTTCTCTTGGGGTATGCTGCATTTCCAGGAGGAAGGTGAAACAGAAATCTAATGAATCCTGCCTGCCCTTGAAGAAATATGTGTGCTGATGCACTATTTCATGGCAGTGCTTATAATTCTCTCCATTTGTGCATCCATGTATTTTCATTTTTCACTTCAACACGCACATAAAATATGACAGAGTTCCAGTTGCTTTTGGAACTTTAATTTCCAATTTTCTTATCTTTACTTTTAAAATCAAAGTGTTTCATTAATGCCTATTTTTTCCGCCAAGCTTTAAAAAGAATGTATTTCATTCTTGGCCTACAGCTATGACTGGGTAAAGCAATTTTCACAGTAGCTGTAGACAAACGCACGGTAAGTGAATTATACTTTTATTATACTTGCAGTCGCTTCTCTTTTCTATTTGAGTTCTGCATGTTCTTGAGTGAATTCTCAAATTTATGTATATTAAAATCAGAGAGAGATTATTTCAAGGCTGCATGCATGAATATTTCCTAAGAGGTCACAGTCCTCCTGAGGTGCACGCGTGAGGAGTAGAGCTGGCGTAGCTCCAGCTATTGAATGCCTGCAATTGATCTGCAGAGCACATTTGGCTCGGCAGACCTGGGGTATATTGAACAGAGGCAGTAGAAATCTGCCTAGGGGATGTGCTGTAACACCAAAATATCCTCTGTTTCAAACTCCTGGCACCACCCGTGATACAGGGTCACAATCAGCTTTCTACCTGGTAGCCATATGGACAAAAAACCCTGTAGAAGGAATCTGAATGTCTATTTTGTGTATTAGATATTTTATTAGTGTGTTTGGAAAGTCGATTTATAGTGTATTTGTAGCATAGACTGTCTTTCTAGTTATTTACACACAGCATGAGTGTTACTGAATAGAAAAAACTGTGATAAAATGGATATTTTAAATAGATCTGTTAGGGAATGTTAGTTTGACTATGATGCTACGGGAAAAACTTGAAAGTGAAAGGAGGAATGTTAGGGAATGTGAACTGGAAGGTGAACTTTTTCGTTATGTGCTGAAATGCAAGTGAGGGAGTAGGAGGAACATTCGAACAAGTGAGTTGGACAGTTTCATTCTCAGCTTGGAAGTATATAGCAAATGAAGTCCTGCAGAAGTCTCTCGGGTATGATGGTCATAAGGCAGCTTCTCAATGGAGTTGAGTATTAAATTTGTAGGAGGACACTACAGGCATGTTGGAGGACAGAACTAGTATTTAAATTCACTGTTAAATGGGAGAGGTGCTTTAAAAAGACAGGATGCCCAGTTCTGCCGTTGCGTGGGACCTATCAGCAGTGTCCCCAAAGGGTGAGAAGCAACTGTGTAAGTGCCAATTCAGCAGGAAGATGTCTGTGCACAGGGCATGTGAGCCAGCATTGCCATGCTATAATGAAAAAGACATGGTGTATGAGGAATTCACTGCCAAGGCATGTCTAGTAATTGGTTTAGTCTATCTAGTACTGATGGGGCATTGGTTGAAGAGAAATATTGTCCAGAATTGAGCAGGGTGGTTAAAGAAAGATACAAAATAATCAGAAACTGTCTGAAGGACAGCATTAGGAGAAATCAGAATCTAGAAATGATGACTTAGGGGAATGATTTGGAGTCTTTAGTTAAGAGAAGATGAAGCAAGATTTGATATAATCCTTCAAATATATAAAATGCTGCCGTAAAGAAGGGAAGATCTGTTTTCCATCATAGTGGTGGGTGAAACAAGAAGTACGTCTTTAATAGGATTAAATTGGATTAAATGTCTCATGTTAGGAACAATTAAGTACTGTAATAGGTTGCCGGAGGAAATAGTCAAATGTACTTCACAGGAAGCAAGTTAGAAACAGATTAGCCAGACGTCAGTCAAGGGTGACAGTGCCATGGCCTTTCCTGACGGGACAAGTGACAGACAAGGTGATCTCTCCAGGTCCTTCCAGCCTTATTCTAAAATGTAAACTTTCAAAGGTGCTTTAAGTCTGAACAAAAATACTCCCCTTATTGCGTTTCCAAAGGCTGGTTTGATGTAAACATCTTCTCAGTAAGCTTCTATACAGAAGACTTTGTTGTAGTTGGAATAGACATTCCCACCCCTCCACCCTCAAGGAAAACAAACCCCTTTTGAGCCTTGAAAAGTTGCTAGATAAGTAAAAGCTGCTGATTGTTTCCAGAATTAGAAGGTATACAGAAAGAAATACACTTTTGAGTGAGGATAGTCGTTGTTAGGTAGAGAAATAGAGCCAACAAGTAGGTTAAAAGAGAATTTGGAGAGATCTGCGTTTTGTGTGGGATCAGAGGCATTCTTGCCAAAGCCCCATCTGTTCAGCTTGTATTCAGCTCTGTTTTCTTTTTGCCTTGCTGTTGTGCTAGCACTCCAAATGGAGATATAACTGACTGACTGGAATTAAGTTCTGAAGTTGTGCTGATTGTGTGTCCAAATGCAGTATCACAAATAGCGGCTGAGTTTCCATGGAGAGGTTTCATTGGCAGTAAAGGCACCTGATTAAGGAGTGGTCTGATTCAAGAATGCTTAAGAAGCTTGGGGAGCAAGTAAAGGGATGATTATACTGTTCTGGACAGAGATGACAGCTCCACTTCCCAAGATTTCTGTGACTGACTGAGAAGCCCTGTGCAGTCTGTCTGTGTTAGTGTATGTGTTAATCGCGTCTATGATATTCCTCTTTAAGAGTTAAACTGTTAAAAAGGAAAATCGCACCTTAATTGAAATTATAAGAAAAGATGTGCCTGAAAACTGAGGACCAAATCCTCTGTTGTAAGCATGTAGCTTATAGCATATGGCGTAGCTCTGTCACAAGGAAATTCTGGCTAGCCTGTAGCCTGGGGATGGATTCGGAATCTGAGTGATTGGAGGGTAGCTCCTACAGCAGGCTTAAAGCATTGCAAATTCTGTATTTGCATCTTAACTTGCAGCACTCTGGTGAGTGACCCATAAGTCTGAGGAATATTTCTTTGTGGTGGTTATTGGTGGCTTGTTGGAGATCCAAGAGAACACTTCCTCTTGAGAGAGGCACTCCTAGGAGAAGATACTATTTCTGTTTTATATTGAGTTGGTTTTGTTGAGGTAATATTTTGCTCAAAATAATGGCTGCCGTTTCTGTCTGTTCTCTGTAGAAGTTCTAATGGAGCTTATCTCTTCCCTTACACTGAAGAAAGAGACCTTGGTGGAAGTGGTAGCAGCAATTGGGACAGACAGCCCTGTGGGATGGACAGCACGGGGGCTTTCGTGTTTTTATTACAAAAGATTTAGGTTAGATGGAATCTTTTGCCAGCTCTCAAGCCCCTTGGAATGGTATATATCTTAGTTTATTTCTAGGAGAGTGGGATAATGGATTTAATTATTCTGACACTTAAATTATCATAAATCAGGAGTGATTCAACTGGGTTTATGCTAATAATACAGTAGATGTAAAAGGAAAACAGGGGGTTAATCTGCTGATATATTTCATATGGGCTTAATAAATTCACCACAGTTGTCAAAAGAACTCTGGGATAATTTGTGAAATTAAACGTGTATAATCTGTGCTACTGAGTTTTGATTTGGAAGCTGTGCATCTTCTAGCTAATGCGTCTTTCAGAAACCTTAACTTTGGCAGCGTGTTCTTGGCCTGGCCCTTTTTTTGTGCTGCACATGGCAGTGGCTGAACACGCCGCAGTTACTGCAGCAGAATGAGCATCGAAGCAGCATAGAGTTGGCGTAGGCTACTTGCTTAAGGAAAAATTCAAAAAGGATTAAAACCTTCTCACTGTCAGATCTATTTGTAAAGAGAATCATTTGGTTCCTAGGAGGGTGTCTGTAATTGCATGTAAAGCAGTGGGAGGTACCTGTAATCGCTGTCTGTTCCACACACTTTTTCCTGAGAGCGCAGGTCCACACAATTGCAAAATTTCAGCTTGAAGTTTGGGAGTTGTTAATTGGACTCAAGATTTGTCTTCATCTTTCTATAGCAGTTTTGTCCAGGCTTTTAGAGTGCTAAGTTATTGGGAGTTTTATTGGAAAATAGTTATTGATGTTTTGTAATTCAGGTAATTAAATAAAGGAGATTGGCAGTTGTGGCCAGTGTGGCTAAATAGCAAAATGCAGCGTGCAAAAGACTCACTGTGTAGGCAGAGCCTGTGTGCAGCAAAGTCAGCTTCAGTTACCTTTCCAAACACAGAGGTGTGTGAAGTTTCCCAATCTATTTCTGTGTCAGCAACATTATTAATTGCACTGATAGTCATCTGATAGCAATCCTGGTGGACACCACAGGAGGAGCTTAAAAGCTTCTTTGGGGCAAGAGGTTTGCTCTCCTGGCCTGAGATTGACAGGACAAGAAGCAACAGGTTTCATTTGTTTTATTACTAGTGATAGCAAAACAAAGGAGCAGTTTACTTAGGGAAGGTGTGGATTCTCTGTCATGGGGACATCTTCTAGGTAGGTCAGACTGATCTAGGAAAAGTTGGTTGTCACCTGTGGCTGAGGATGCACCAGGTGACTTCTTGACACCAGAGAAATGTACTACAGTAAAAGGAGATTTTTGCCACATTGCCCCACAGTAGAAACTAACACTTTTTTTAATTAGAACTACAAATATGTCAGAAAACAATTCAGTAATGCTTTGGTTTACATTATATCACAATGGAGCAGAGGTTTCCCATTGTGTGCTATGATGTCCATACAGCATCGTATCCAGAGAGTTTGCTTTGCAATTCTTTCTTGTGTTGTACTTGGGTATTCACTGCAGGTACCACATCTGCTTTTAGACATAGCTAAATGAAAACAGTCTGGTTTCTGTCACAAGTAGTTTTCTCCCAAGATTGGCTACCCACACATCTCTACATATAACAAGTTATAATAAGCTATTTTATTTCTAAAGCAGGTAATTTTCCTACAACATCTCAGTGAGAACTAAAGTGATTGTAGTATAAAACTTATGAGCTACATTTCCGGTTTTTCCTATATGACGATAATGGAATTATTTTAAATGTTGAAATCATCTTTACTGGGGCATAGACTACAGAAAGCTTTGCAGATAAACACTTTTCTAACTCCAGTCTATAACTTTCCTAGGGAAGCTGATCACATTTGACAAGGGAAATAGGATTCCGCAGGAGGTTATATGAAATTATGAGATGATGCAAATGGAAATATATTTTCTTGGGGGAGGAGAGAGAACAACTTCTCCATAATTGAATTACAGATAAAATTGAATTTAAAGGGTCCAGCAAGCTTGTTTGAAGTTCAAAGAAGCTTGTGCATAAATTTGGCCTGCCTGGAGTTATTGCATCTTAACACATATAGCTTGATCAAAAGAAAAGTTGAAATGGAGTAGTTCCAGAAATCCAGACTGATTAAGTCAGTCGTTCTTGCCCAGTGATAGAATTTAGAAAAATATCATTTGGTCTTCTCTAAAGTGTTATCCTCCTGGATCAAAGGATTTCTCTTCCAGCCTTTCTATACTAATCACACAGTGAAAAAAATGAACTTCTATAGCGAAAAGATGATGTTCTTTGTGATCTGTTCAAGTTAGCAGTTCATGAGAGCTGCTGTCCTGAAATACAAGCTAGAGAAATGCTAAGTCAGTAAAAATATTACTTACCCCTTACCTTCGTGGCAAACTTGGAGAATGAAATAATAAATGCAGTACAATCTGTAAAAGTGTACTTACTTTGTGTTGTGCTCTATTATTTAGTTTCTGTGAAATGGGGAGGTTGTTACCTGAAGGACCTCTGGCTGATCCTGCCAGCAGTGCTTTGCAGCAGGAAGCGGCCAGGAGCAGTAGAGAATGCAGAGCGTTTGGGGGCTAAGATCTAAGTGTCCAGGAGTGCCCAGAATATGGGTTCTTTGGGAGGTAAGCGTGTCAATTGGCAGGAATAGGTGCTTTTTAATTAGCTACCTGGAAAAATGTGGGTAGAGACAAATGCCCTGGTACCGATCTTAACATTCTCACCTAGTTTCTGGAAGCCTTCATTTGAGGAAGCAAGACTTGAAAGTATAATTTGGGTCCCAAGGTGGGAAATGTTTGGACAAAGATTGATGAGGACAGAGGAAATCTGTGAGACTGTGACCTTTCACATAGCAAATAATGTTCTCTGATACTGATGATTTTCCAGTCTTTTAACTTCTAATAAAAGCCAATTTAGGAAAAATAAGTACGAAAGCTTTGCGTGGATATATTTCCATATATGCCATACATAGTGGAGATGCAAACAAGGAAATCATAAAACATCCCATTCAATGAATTTTCATCTGGACCTCAGCTGCCTGAGAGAGTTCTCCTTGCAGACCCGCTCATCTACCCATGGGAAGCTCACTGCGGTAGTAGAACCTGCCATATTTTATGCATATCGGAGTTTCACTTTCTACTGTGATGGGATTCCTATCATTTCGGTGCCTTGTAAATACCCTTTGACAGTATTTAAAATAGGCCAAAGAAAATTTAGGTGAGGTTGTTTTAGTATAATGAGCAATTTCTCCTCCTTTCCCAGCAAGTTGTTGTGGAATTGTAAAGGCCTGCCAGAACCACCGAGGAACCTGACTTCATGGAATACGGGGAACATTATAGCTCATTTTTAGTATGTCTAGTATTCCTATGTGCCTAGTAACTTAAAATCTGGCCTCTATTTGAGGTGGCACAACTCTTTAATTCTATTAGGCTGTTAAAAATAGTATAAATCTGTTCAGTCAATGACAGCAGGTTTTTTTTTTATCGTTTTGTGATTTGGGATTATGAGTTATGGGGGAAGGTGACCTTGATGCAGGTTTAAATGCAGCTCTTCTTGACACGATGCAGAGAAAACAACGCTGGTGTTAACTTAATGATGTGGTTAAATGCACTAGGGGTGAATTACTTGAAAGAAATTAAACAAGTAACGTTCTTCTTTCATGAACTGCATTTAATCTCATGCATGGCTGTGTTTATGATAGAGTTACAGTGATACAGTAGATTAAATGTGAATAGAAGGCTCACCAATATCTTCATAAGCAGATGTTTCGTATTTGAATTAAAGTAAAAATAAGATATACCTTAAGTTGTTCAGGACAAGAAGATTGAAACCTCTTGTATTTAATAAAAAAGATAAATTTGCAATTTTGAATGCTCTCTTACTCAGTCTGAAGCATCCAGAAACAAATCAGGCTGGTCATTGCATCATGGAGTAAAACTGCACTGAAGAGTTTTGCAGAGAAGTTGTTAGTATAATCAACTTCAAGGCTGCTGACACTTATTTAGTGTGAGTCTTGGCAGGTTTTTTTTTGCCAGCTGTAGGAATTCAGTTATTCATTGATGTTATTTAGAAGCAAATCTGTATGATGTCTGAAAAATATTTAAATGTATTTAAAAAAATATTTCTACCTGTCAGTATATTTTTTACTGTATTTACTGAAGTTTCACCACAACTTTTTCTCAATAATTCTAGGTAGCTATGGGAAGAGTTGAAAAACTCAAATAAAGGAGAAAAGTTTGGAGTTACATAAGTATCCTTGATATTCCCAAAACCAGTTTGGTACATTTGACCCACATTTGTCAAATAGCTTTGGGAAATCATTGTTACCTTTTGTGGTGAGTAAACTGTTAGGAAGGAAAAATCGGGTTGCTCTGCTCCTTAACAGTCCTGGTGCAGAAATGTACTCTTACAATCCTTTTAAACCTCTATGTTCCCATTTACTTGTGGGTGGAATTTGAAATTCAGTTGCTTATCTGATGATTGCATTCCATTTTGCATGACATTTTTCTATAAGACTACTTCCCTTCTGAGAAAAGGTAACCTAAGAATAGTAGCCTCAAGTTAAGGGACTTATTGTTATCCTTTTAAAATATTTTACTTATTCTGAAATCAGTATCATTTAGGCATAAAAAAAGGTTGGGTTGGGGTTTTGTCATTTGTTTTGTTTTGTTTTGTTGTTTTTTTTTTAATCATGCAACTTTTCCCCCATTTGTTTAATGTGTATTACTTGGAGAATGTGCAGTATGTATTTGAAAAATCACATTTTTTTCACACACTGATGTAGGATTGAAATGACTGCTATTAAAAAAGAAAAAAGAAAAAGGAGCTGGTCAAAGCTATAGCCACAGATTTTATTTAAAAATCATAGGGACCTCCATAATTTTACCTTCTTCATGGTATTTTTGGAATTTTATTTGGGTTTGTTTCAGCATTAAATGAAGGTGGGGAATGGGGCTTTTTAGGTCATTACCTCAAACACACTGTAGAAAATATTTGCATTTATTATAAAGGCTGGTATTTAGCTTAACTTTTACATTGTATGTCCCATGCATCAGAGTATATATTCAATAAACCTGTGATTACCTTTTATACCTGCAGATTTTGAGCTAAAATCTGATCAGTTGACTAGAAGCCATAAAATAAGTCATGTTGTTTGGAGTTTGATTTTAAAAGTGGGGACATCTAAATACAGGAGTGACAGGCCCAGCAAATCTTAATTTTACTGCAGTTCTTACTGGGGCAAAATTGAGAGAAATTAAATCAGTCACACAGTTTGGAAATTGTTCTCTCTTTTTTTTTTTCCAGAAGCTTTGCATTCCACAGGGTGTCTGTGTGGAGATTGCTTCTCCTCCTCCTGGGAGACAGCCAGGGCTGTGTGGCATCTGTGCTACACAAGGGAGAGTCGGAGTTTCTTTCCCCTGGTTGTGTTTTGGTGTGCTGGCTGCTCAGAGAAAGGCTTTGCCCAGTCTTCTGCTTTGATTTAAATTACCATACCAACCAAAGCAACCTCTCTTTACCCATTTTAGCCTCTAAATTGTTATGGGCCAAATGCACTGCTGTCAAACCTGAGCTCTCATCTGTATTTGCTCATAGAGACACGTATGAGGCAGAGGCAGTTTTAAGTGAAGAACAGTTAGAGACAAACCTGCCATGTTAGTATATGCATGTATGTAGTATAGTTGTTCCTTATGTTGTAAGAATAGTCCTTATGATTCTGAGGTCATCTTTTTATGCCTAAAAATGTTTTTTTCCTCTCTCATCTAATAAAACCATGATTTTTGACACACATTTTTCATAAGAGTAGAGCTGTAAGTCATTCCTGTAAATTTATGTTACGAGTACCTGCACATATAAGCACAGTCCATTGTGTATTTTGCATTTATCTGGTTTAAGGGAAGCAAAAATCAAGCCTGTAAATTTAACATAAAAATAAAGTGATAACAAAGTCTGGGGAAACTAATTTCAAATAATTACCAAACGAGCTTTTAGGGGGGAAACAAGGTATGCCTTTTGAGGAGAAAGTGAGTTTGAAAGGCTCCAACAGTATGATTTATCACACATTCCTGGATAATATATCACACCAAAATCCTATTTATCTAGTCTATTGCTGTTGGCAATTAATCTCAAACAAGGACACGAAATATACTGAGAAAGGTGAAATGACAAAACAGAAAAATGTCCGTACCTTCTGTAGGAGCTGCTATAAGAGCTTTGTAGTCTGAAGTGTCAACCAGATGGAGAGCAGGAAGAGATTTCTCCTCTGCCCACTTTCTGTGTTTATGTAATCCTGTTTGACACTTCAGGAGCATCTTGGTGGTATAGTGTTTTTCTTAATTTCACAACTATATGAAGTTTTACTTCATATTACTGTCTACAAAATTTGTGCATTCTGTAGATAAGAACAAGGTAAATCCTGGCTTGAAGAGCTTTGTATTAGTTAATAGCATTATAGTAGATAAATATGGTTGCTACTTGACTGGTTGCTACTCTCCTCTTTTTTATTTTATTTTATTTCTTTCTTAGTTCCCCTGCACCCTGTTGGGCAAGTACTTGGAAATAAGGGTTTCAGCACAATTGATTAAAGATTTATTTAAGATCAGTGGAAACAGATGTGGATTGTAAAGTTTGCATCCAGATCTTAATATCTAATTCCTCAAAGTTCTGGGAGACACTATTTGTACTGTAAGATTTCAGGAACACTGCTTGGGATCTACAAATGAGATTCAGAATTCAAACATCGGTAAAATAAACACATTTTTGGGTTGTGCTTATTTGTAATTATGATGGATGCCGAATTTGTTTGTTAGGGAGGTCTCTCACAGCAGTTGCATACAAAATAATTTGCTTGTTACCTTCCCCTTCTTCTTATACCTCATCTCCTTTGAAAGTTGCTATTTATCATTTTATGGCACAGCGCGTAAGTGCTGCTGAGTCAATGCCTAATTAGTTTCCAGCGGGTCCTCTGTGAGTAATTTATTTAGATGCCAAACAATCAAATTAAATTTTCAAAGTATTATGGCTTTACTAGAACTGCAATGTGGTGGTGTCATGATGATGCCATCTCCGGAGACTCTCATGGCCAGTGACTACCCTGAAGTCATCTCCTCGGACTGGCAGTGGCATCATTCTGCTACAGTACAGAATGGATTTTCCCTCTGGATTTCCATTACCTTCTGCAACAGAGTGATGTTGTAATAGAACCACCTACATCTTCCATTTCCATAAAAAATGTTGCAGATGGATTTTTATCATGACTGTATGAAAAGTTTACTTTTACTGCAGAGGCAACATTTTCCAAAGAAAACTGCCAGTAAAATAAGTCTATTTTTAAAAAAATGCTATTAGATTTTCTATGCATCTATATTATCTAACCATGCATATTGATGCATATTTGCTTTTATTATTAAAAAAGTCTGAAATTGGTGTGACTTGAAATAGAAAGCATTCCTTGATTTGCCAAGTTAAAATTTTGGAAATTGTGATTAGGTGATATTTATGTACCTCTGCTGATGTTAAGGCTCAATCATATAATATAGTTGTTTGAAATGTCTAATTTTACTTGAAATATTAATTTCATAGCTTCTCTTATTTCGTACTCATCATACCTGCAGTGGAACAGGGAAAAGATTTAAAAATACTACTGGAATTACTGGAGAGAGTCCAGCGTAGGGCAACAAAGATGATGGAAGGATTGGAGCATCTCCCTGATGAGGAAGGGCTGAGAGAGCTGGGAGTCTTTAGCCTGGAGAAGAGAAGGTTGAGGGGAGACCTTATTAATGCTTACAAGTATTTAGAGGGTGGGCTGAAGGAAGATGGAGCCACTCTTCCCAGTGGTTCCCAGTGACAGGATGAGGGGCAATGGGCACAAGCTGAAACATGGGACGTTCCATTCAAATATGAGAAAAAATGTCTTTCCAGTGAGGGTGTCAGAGTCCTGGCAGAGGCTGCCCAGGGAGGGTGTGGAGTCCCCTTCTCTGGAGACCTTCAAGACCTGCCTGGATGCAGCCCTGAGTGCTGTGCTCTGGGCAACCCTGCTTTAGCAGGGGCGTTGGGCTAGATCATCTCTAAGAGGTGCCTTCCAAATCTGACATTTCTGTGATTCCATGATCTGTATGTTGCTTATACAAAACAGGTTAGTATGCACAGGATAGTTTGAAAGTTTAGACCTGTTTCGTGGGGAGAGTGGCTTCTGGATATCAGGATAGGTAACTCTGGGAGAAGGCAACCTCCTTCTCTTTCTGCTCTTTAATCTTGTTCTAGGATTCTCCTCTGCTTTATAGAAGCTTTGTGACAGGGTACCACGTTAAATTATTATTACTTTTGTCTTACTTTTGGAAAAGAAAAAAAGGTATGGCTAACCATTTACTTCACGCAGCTTCCACTGTTCCAAGAACTGTCAGGGCTAACAGGCAAAGTTTCAGACCGGTGTTGCTTTCGTTAGAGGAGCTTCTAGAGAAATCACTGGCCACATCTGGATTAGTGAGTGTAAGAGGCAGATGTGTAGAGTGAACCAGTTGGTGAGGAGGACCCAGGGCCTCTAGTGTGTGTATTTTCTTCCAGACCATGTCTGATCTTGTGGAAGGAGCACTCACAAACGGTTGAAACATTCCCGGAGCACATCCTCTGATTTAGTTTCATGCAAAAAGGGTGCAGTTTGTTTGCCTGGAGACCACTATGCAATGCCAGCCAGCTTGTGTTTCCCATGTAAAGGGCTCTAGAACTTCTTCCTACCAACCCAGGAACCTACAGCAATGAGTAGAGGTTACTTCAAAACAGCAGTGTGTTGAATTAGATATTTCTGAGATATCCTCCTCATATGTTGCCTGATGCTCCTTCCTTCCTTGTACACTCAGACACGTAGAAGTTGCTAACAGAGGACAGTCTGCATTCTTGTCATAACGCCCCCCCGCCCTGTCTCCATGCAATCCCATCAAGGCTGTGTTGATACAGAACAAGAAGACACAAGTCTCAGGAAGGGTTCTGTAGAACATGGTGGTTTGGGATAACTAGCGTGTAAATCTGGAGGTTCCTTTTTTGCTGCTTAAGCTCATTATTGAAACCCACGTTTCTTCCTTTCCCTGTTCTTTTCCTAATTTTGTTGTAAGACCTCATCTTCCTGATGTTGAAAATTCTTTGGTTTCTGATTACAGTATTGTAGGGTCAGTATAAACACATTTAACAGCCTTCCAGTTTAAATTAACCTTCTTTTTCTCTGGGCTTTATTTACTGGTGTGTACCTAAATTTCTCTTTTGTCCTTAATTCTTGTGTACTAAAAATCTAAGCTATTATTTTCCTTTCATCCATCCTAGTGATTGTCATACAGGTTCTATCTCTATCAGACTCACTTTGAATCTCTTTCTCAAATATAGCTGAACAGAATTATGTATTATCCAGGAGAAACTCTTATTTGCACTTTTTATCATAATCCTAACACCTCCCTTTCTTTACTGAAAATTATTCAATTGACATGTTTAGGAGCAGAGTTACCTTTCTCAAGGCCATGTTGTGTTACTTTGTCGTATTAAGGTTGGAATTAAAGCATTCATATCTTTTTTTCCCCCCCTTCTGTTATTTCCAGTGAACAAGCCCATTGTTTACAGAAAAAATATTTAATCTCTTAATGCATGACTTTGTACTATTTCCCATCAATTTTAATGTTTCCTTCTACTGCACTCTGACATCTCCCTGTCTGAATGTAATACTCCAGTTCCCCTCTAGTCATAATACTGCATAAATCTGTGTATCAGCAAGTTTCATTAGCATAATCTTACTTTTTTGTGTTAAGGTCATTAATGAAAATACTGCGATAAGCCATTTATACTCTCCCACCAGCCCTTTACTTTCTCTTCAAATACTGAATTTTTGCTTCTCTTCTAACTAACTCCTTACTCACTACAGAATTCCCATTGCTAATATTCATCTCTTCATCAAATCTAGTAGTTTTTCCAGTTTTTTGTTTTATTGAAGTCCAAATGGGTGCGATGACACAAAGCAGTAGTGTATCTTTGGGAGGATGAACTTCAGAGCCAAAATGTAGAATTGGCAAGTAAAAGTCTCTCACAGGAATGAGGGTCAGAAAATATGATGTTAATTCTGGAACACGGCAAGCCAAAGATGTCATTAGAGCCTGAGAGAGTTGATAACATGGTCAGTTTGATAAACTCGGGTACCATGTAGAAGAAATTATAGATGCATGTGTTTCATGTTTGGGGCAAAGGGTGTAATACAGCCCCTTGAATAGTTAATCGTCTGACAGACAGTGAATGTACTTTTCACACAAAATTAATTTATTATTTCAGTATTGCATCTCTAGACTAGCTGGTACAGTTTGGTTATGAATACTCCTTTTGCAATTGCTAGTTTGTTAAATCTTTTAACTAGTACCTCATGCAGAAATTGGACTGAAAATAAACTGCCCTGTGGTGATACAATTCAGGAGTCAGTATCTGCCTTGTTTCTTGAGAAATACAACAAACTCATTGCTAATGACTGATTTACTTATTTATCTTGTCTTCCATGTTGTATGGTTTAAGCAGGTCTAAGTGCTCTAACTATATTCAGCATGAAAATGTTGACTTCTGTTCTCTGAGTTTATAATCTCTTGCAGTAATTAGAAGTAGTTGGATTATCAGTCAATTAAGAGAAGCACAAGATCATGGTCACATTTTGATGTGTGCGTAGGCATCCTGACAAAGGTAAATGTCAGAGGATAATCTGGGAGGAGAACAGTGGCAAAAGGCTGTTTCAATTTATGAAACTGTAGATTTTAGAAAGCTTGTAAAATCCAAGTGCATAAGAACCTGTTTTAAATCCCATGGGTGGCGTTTGTATAGTTAGAGGCCACGGCAAAGCAATCTAATGTCAGGCACCTGTTTTGAAAATGTTTTGTGTCATTATTTCTTTGATACCTTTTTTCTCCCCCCCCAAAAAAAGGGGCATGACTGCATTAGTTCAAAACGGCTCCTTATTCCCAGCAAATGTCACAGCTGTTAGGGGCTCCCATCGCCTCCAGAGCTGCTTTGCAGTTTTAAGAGCTACTCTTGCTTGCAGTGAATTGTAAATAGCACCTAAAAATATACTTCCAGCTGGAAGCCTTCATGCAGTCTCCCTCTCCCTCCTTTATAATCACCCCAGTGGGCACCATTGTGCCAATTTCATCAGAGTCTAACAACTTAATGGGCATGAGTTTCTTTCACTAATCTGGAGGTGGTCTCTGCAGGGTGAGAGAGAGTAGCAGTAAAGAATCGTTTTCAGCAGGTGTCTCCTGGGATGAGGAAACGGGTGGACGTTTGATGACCATGAATGCACAGAATCTTAACCAAGAGTTCTGGTGGGCTTTGTGTTCGGAGTGCTGCTTTTATGTCACCTTTCGGAGAAAGTAATCCTTTTTAAACACAGAAACCTTTCAAGAACTCTTACAAATGAACTTTGTATTTATATTTGCATGTAGAATACAGGAGGCTGCATTTACTGGAGAAATATAACTAGAATGTAAAATCAGCATGCTGATTTGTGGCTTTTCCCACTAATTTCGGAAGCTGGTATTATAAACTAGAAATGCGATGATAATTTTACAATGAGTCAGCATCCATAACTTTCAGGTTTGGTCCAGATGAGCATTTATGTGCTGAGATATTAGTGCCTACATTTATGATCCTCCCTTGCTTGTCCCATCTTCGTGATATATCTGATAGAGCAGTCTAAACATCTGACCACTTGGCTGTTTTACCCAACTGTAGCATCAAGAAATGATGCAACTTTTTATTCCCAAAGCTGGCTCAGCCTGGTAACTCATTGCAATCCTCATTCGGATTTGCAACAAGTAGGCAGGTGTATATGTGTATATACCACCTTCTTTTTGTCTTCTGCTCTTCCTATTTCTTACACAGTTGGTAAGAAACTTCCATATTGGAAATTTGAGCTTATTTTATTACATTGATTATAAAAGTGATTGAAAGAAGTCGGTTACACTTATTAAATAGAGGCAGATGTTATTTGAATAGCAAGAATCTGAGAGAAAACTAGAAATATTATAATTTATCATATTAGAAATTCACTTTAGGTGAACTTTAGTGGGAAAACGAGCAAGTTGAATAACATTTTTGACATATCAAAACTGTCCTTCCTGTATAAAAATACTTAATAATTAAAACACTGGAGAGAAATGTAACATAAGGCTGAGCTTTTAATACACAGTCATGTCCTAAATGCACCCTGTTGTTGGTGGCTTCAGCCATTCTCTTGTTTGCCTGGTTTATTTGTCTCCTACAACAGCGTGACTTCTAACAGCTGGAGAAGGCAGCATACCAAGAGTGCGTGGTGGGGATTAATAAAATTAATTTCCAAATACTCCAATGAGTTTCTTGGCCGTCAGCTACTTCTATTAGGCAGAAACCTGATGAGTTCCAATTTGTGTCTCCACAGAAATGCTGAAATGTGTCTGCTGATACATCATTAAATCTGTAGGGCCAAATATTCTGCCAATGTAGAATGTAAATCCCACTGATGACATTTACAGCATCCAAAGATTTGGCCCATTATTAGCTGGATCCTTAGGATTTAATTTTTTGTATTGGCATTGTGATTTATTTGGGAGACTGTGATATCTAATTACAGCTTCTTATTGTAAGAAAATACTGTATGATGTTTTCAATACCTACTCAATCTCAGAATTATTTTCAAGTTAGTGAAAACTAGAAATTGCTACCGTGAGAGATGCCTGCATTGAGTACGATGGCAGACAGGCGACTAGTAGAATCCAGTCAGTAGTCTGAAACAGTAGCACTCACTGAGGCTTTCACTGTCTTTAAATGCTGTTACCAGACCACAAAGAAGACAGACCAGTGGTAGCACAGGGTACTAATGGACCACTGCCCTAACGAAGACAGCTTCCTAAATATCTGAAATGGAGCAGTGCTAAAAATTGTGGCACAGCTGATAAATTTGATTACTTTGAAAATGTTACTAATTCTGCATACAGGCTAGAAGGTAACATGTTTTACTTAGTATTGTCTTTAGGCAGTAAGGACTTGTATCCTTCTGAACATCCAGCATTTCTGCCTCACATTTTCAGCTCAGTTGTGTTGGCATTAGTCTTGAATACTTCCACTGCATTTGGTGGAGTTACTTTGGGCACGTTTTGCAGTGGTTAAGAAAAGAGTAAGGCTAAATGCTGGTAACTGGTTTTGGAAGAAACACAGGGTGTTACAGAAGCTGTATTTTATTTTATGATCACTGGTAATTTTAGTTTGCTGCAATGACTGGCTTGGCACTGATGATTGATTGTTTACTAGCAAGCTGGATTATAGAATTATCTGGTTGATATAGACAACACCACCTTTTTATCTGTCTCTTGCTGAGTTCGTAAGTCTAACACCTTTAAAACTGTGTTTATCAGCAAGGCACTGGTTGCTTTTACTGCAAAGAGAGGCACAGATTGAGGGGTAAGACCAATGGATTCTTCCCTGTGGTGAGTCTGCTGGTGTAAAGGAAGCTTCAGCTAATGGAATACCCTCATGTTCAGGGGCTGTTTGCGGGGGAGAAAGAGCAGTATTGCCGGGTCTTGCCTATATGGATGGGGAGGATTTAATCAGAGTTAATGCTCCTCCGTAGGGGACTTGCCCATCCTCCTGCTGACCCTATTATTTAATGAACATACTTAATGAACATAAAGGCAGCTAACAAAAGTCTGGCAACACTATAGGTTCTGAAATTATATTTCCTGTAGTTTTTTTCCACTCTAATTTTTCTAGATCAACAGCAGTCTTAAGAAACATCATGAATAGTAATAATTTTTTTTACTTTTTTATTCATAAAGAGTGAAACATGTAAGATCTACCAGAGCAGCAGTCTGGCAAAAGGCATGCCACAACATCAGAGGTTAGGGCTCAGGAGTATTCACAGGGCTCTTTGGAAATGTAGCAACAAGACCTGCCTGGCCTTTTTCATTAGTATCAATGCTTGAGTTTCATAAAGAGTACATTTTATATCCGCATTTACCATGCACCAAAGCTGTGCTTCTGCTAGTGACAGGCTTCTAGCACTGAGTTCTTTCAAACTCTCACTTTAAAGGTGAAATTATGCAAAACAACTGGTTTTGTGTTTAATGGTTGATATGATGTAGTATGCTATACCTATATAATCCTGAAACTTGAGCTATAAAATTTTGGCTAATCAAAGACAGAGAAAGTTTAGATGGCTCTCTACATTAGTTATATTATCCTGAACGTTTAAACAATTTGTTTGTGTGAACTGGCATATAAAACACTGCATGTGGAAATGCAGGTATTTCTAGCTTGATGGAGAAAAGCCACTGTCAATGGCCTAAGTTAATGCCTTGACCATTTCAGTTCCACTGTTTATTTTGCAACACAGAGAACACACTGACATGTCAGGTTATTCAGAAATTCAGCATCAGAGTTATGTTAGTCTCCATTTGGAAAATAAAAAATCTTGTTGTATAGCAACACAAGCATTGGCTGCCTGGGAAGAGCTGCCTGACAACTTCAGACTACTCATAAAGAGTTTTGAGGGCTTGTGTGGACACACTTGAGAAAAAAGGTGAATGGGTACTTTACAGCTCCTTCAACAGTGCTTTGCTGCTTTTTTTTTCCTGATAGAAATTAAATTTATGCTTGTCTGTGATTGCCTGAGAGTTAAGTGCTTCTTTCTCTTTTTTGCAGTCTTTTTGTTCTAAGTTGTATGTTGTCTTAAAATATCTTTTTTTTTAAATCACCCGTGGAAGCAAGCGTAACTGAAGAAAAAAGCTTGCTAGGAATAAATTTGCACCTCTTCATACACACTGTTAAATAAAATAAATAGAAATGTTTTCTTAGCCTCATGCTGTTCAGAAGTGTTTTGAGCTTTTAACTTCTACTGGCATGATTCCATGTGTCCTCTACTGTCTTACATTACTTTTCTCATGTCACCCCTAAAATGATCAAGTCAGAATCAATGTTAAATTGAAGAATTGTATCTACTGAAGACAGAACTTCATATGTCTTTTGTGCACAATGAATATATGTGTGGAAATTGCTTTCTCTGACCGTAAGCCCTTTTTCATTCTTAGAGATTATGTGGAAGAACTTAATCTAAATGAGATTTTCAGCTTCAGTTTTTCCAGAGTCTTCCTCCCAACATCAATCATTATGTGTAAGGCTGAAAAATTGATCTAAAATGCTTTTTAATGAGCTATGCATGACAGTGTTCATTTTCCTCTGGAGACAGGAAATGCAAAGTGATGTTAATAATCAAGTTATAAAATTCATAGTATGGACTGAGTTACTTATGATTTCCATTATTCTAGTCTTGAGAGAACACCAAGGCAGTAGATGTCTTGTTATCCTAAATGTACCAGAGAAAAAGAATTTTCAGGAATACTTTTGCTTGCTTTCTTATATGGAGTACTGGCAATTTTTCAAAAGTGGGAAGTGTTCAAAAGTAATCAACTGGACTGACCAAAATCACAATTTAAGGTTTGGAAAAAGGAGATGAAGAATGAATGCAGTTATTTTTATTTTTCACTTCAGTTTTGGAGGAATCTTGACTGTTGCCTTGTTTTCAGTCTTTTCCTTACAGCCAAGACAGCAAGACTTGAATTTTTTTTTTTTAATTATTTTTTAGTTGCATACAATTCACTTTGCTCACCATTGTATGCTGGGAAAATATGTACACAGCAAAATCTCAAGACGTGGGAGAATCAGTTATGTTTTTACAAAGATAATGAATAGTATTCACAATACTCATGCTTAGAATAAGTGCAGTTTGGATACTACTTAGTACCAAAAGGAAGTCTATTGTGTTGGGTTTGGGCATCACTCTTAGGATGCAGGCAGGCTGGAGAAATAGGAATGATAAGAGGCTTAGGAAATAATACCTATGAGGAAAGATTGAAAGAGCTGGGCTTGCTAAGTCTAGAAACAAGAAGATGAAAAGCGATGAAACAGCTTTTCAATACATAAATACTGTTGAACTTGCTCAATGCCTTCAGAAGAAGATATGTTCTAGCAGTTTAAATTTAATCCTCAAAGTACCAGAATGCAAGGCTAAAACTAATATATGAGGTGCTTTGCAGCTTTATATAGGTAAAATAGGAAAAAATTTGTACATTTGATTGTTTCCATTTTAGTATTCTGTTTCTGAGATACATAAGACCGCATTTTGAGGTTGTGAATGATAAATATTTTTAACTAAAGGTCCTTGATCTTTGGGTGAGCTCTTGACTGTCTCACACTGGGTTCCAAAAATAATGTTTGAGAGCTCAGGCAGACAGGATGGATGTCAAGGTAGTCCGAGAACTCTGATTTAGTTTTCTGAACTTTCTTCACTGTGTATGCTGTCACTGCCACATAGAATGTTACTTAATATTATTTCATGTACACAAAATCAAGCCCAAACAGCTCCCGTCCTTATGCTATGGCTGTCATGGAATTAACAGAGTGAAGCTGCTTGCTGCAAAGACTAATGGATGAGGCACGTCAGCAGATGAAGCCATAAAGAATGACATTTCAATGGAGATTCATCTTCACATACCTCAAGTGGTGCTTTAGTTATTCCTTATAATTTAAATAACCTATCTTCATCCCTGTTAAGCTGCAGAGCTCCACTCAAGTGGAGGAAACTATCTTAATTTAAACTTGCTGAGGATGTGGCTGTGAACTATTTGAAAGAGCCAGAAATAGTTCTTACTTTAAATTTGCTTTTGATTAAAATCTATTTTGTCAGTGCAGTTCCTTATCTAATGTGATGGGGTACCTTGAACGTAAGTTGCATTTCTTGGATGGTACTGGTAGGCACTGGTAATGATGTGTGTGGAGGGTGGGGGGAAAGTAGAGGAGAGATGCATATAGCATAGTTTAGCAGGGCAGAATTTAGGTCTTGATCCAGCTTTGCTGGTGGTGGTGGAATTACACATCAGCATAGATTCTTTCTGACATGATCTGAAATTCAGCATCCCTGTCCCAAAATACGTAATGCAGCAAACATCTCTTCCATCACTGGGAAGTTCACCCTAGTTGCTTCATGTACCAGTTACAGGTATTTTCAGCAATGATTCTCCTCTTACAAACATCTTAGTAATAAGTTTCTGACATTATATGCTGAAGTCAATACAGTTCCACTGAGTAAAGAACTATAATACTTTAAAGTGACTCATGCACAGTAATTTAGAGGGTGGCTGCCTGCAATTTCCAGGTGCCATCAATCTCCTTAAGATAATTTCCTGCCCTCATGTACACAGAGAAGGAAAGGATACACCATGAATTTCTGATGATGGGGATGATACTTGGCTTTCATATAGTGTTTTTTGCCTTCAGGGCAGTTTACAAGTGTGACTTAATGTTCATCATATCCTTCAAAGTTTTTAAGTATTAATATTCCCACTTTATTGAGGGGGAAATGGAGTGAAGGAAGTTGGATAACTTTCCCAAGATTTTGTAAGAAGTCATGGAGGTAGTTTTGAATCCTCTACCTAAACTATATATCCCTTCTTTACCTCAAGTGCTTCTGTATTTAACCCACCATTTCCTAGTGTAAAGGACTGTACCAGTACTGACCCCTATACTTAGAGGGTACACAGACAATTAGAATAGGTAAATAATTACTTTTGAAGATTTTTTAGACTTTCATAGGCTAAGAATTTGAAAACTTTTGAAAAATGTTCCTAAATAGTGTTTAATGTAAGCATGAGAGAGATTTAAATCAGGTGGTTAGCTCACCGGGGGATATGAAGAACTCTTCGAAACCTCTTCAGCCACAAGAGTGAAGCAATGTAGCTGTTTGGTTGAAATTCAATTCAAGGTTCTTGGTTTCTTTCCACTAACTTCAGTGAACTTAAATCGAAATCTTGGAGGTAGGACTCACAAAATTTTTTAAATATCCACGCTTATTTTATTTTTGTCTGTGTCTGCTATTGCTTTTAACTTTTCTATAGCCTGAAACAAAAATACAAGTGAAGGCTGCAGATACAGAAGGTTTCTTTGAAGCAATGGGGAGTCTGCCAGGGAGACAAAAGGTATTTGCTGACAAAAACCTCCTGTCTATTAGAAATGTGTTTTATTAATATAAGAAAATTCACAAAAGGTCAAAAAATTGACACCATTCTCTTAAGCAGAATGTTGGCACTGTTGAGTAGAAGTGGCACATCTAATCAAAGGACACTATTTTTTAGTATGTGCTGGTTTAAAAATATATATTTTTTTACTGTGTGTTCTAGATGATGATCATTATGGTACAGAAATGTATGTAATATTGAAGGAACTGTTCAGGAATTTACAAAAAGTGAAAGATCATGATTTCTGATATGTGGATAACATAACAGTTAAATGTTCTTCAGAAAGAGCTACACTTTCCTACTTGATTTGACTCCTGTCTGGAATTTTTATAAATTTGAGTCCATTCACTTGCCAAGTCAAATGCACATCCAGTTGAAGGGTATGATTTCTTATACACCTGTTGAAAAAATTATGCTTCGAGTGTAAAAATTAGTAAACTGAGCCTATTTGAGTTGTATGAATTTAGTGGCTGTGAAAGCCAGAACTGGTTGACTATCAGAGATTAATGTATGCTGAATTAATTCCAATAGCTTTGGTAAGGTACCTATTTTTTAAAATTAGGTTTGTAGACTGGCATTCCTTCATAATGCCCTCAGTATAGTGGCAGATAATGCAAAAGTTCTGGGTGTGATTGAGGAGATGATAGGAGGCCCAGGCAGGTAAGTTAGGTTGGGTGTGCTAGCACAGATGGAGAGAAGGGGCTGTAAAGCAAATATACAACCATGGCTGCCCACAGATAATGGAGAAAGGTAAAAACCGTAGGCAAGGAAGAGAACAGAAAAAAAATTAGAAGTCTTTTGTTTCAAACCTGAAAATATTAGAATGATTTCTTAATGATTTTTTGAGTCTAAATATTCTTAGAACTAAATTTGTGGTTTGTGACTGAGGTTTAATGTTTAGAAAAATAAGCAAAAATTAAGTGTGCGATTGTGGTGATAGCCATATTTGTGCAACCACTTCTAGAATTTAAAAGTAGTAGCCTTACTTTCTTTTTTCACTGTAGTGCTGGTCGGGTAGGCATAGACTTAAAATACTGGAATGGAATGTTGGTTGGGTTTTTTCTCCTCTGTTCTTTCGGTCATTAAGAGCTTTTGAGTCCTTCTGTATTTGTGCAAGTTTGTTGATGTTGGTTTTGGTTTTGTTTTTTAAATGGATCTAGTAACTTCTAATTCATTGTCATGTGATGGTGAAAGGTTGGCTATTTTGGAGTTAAATGTAATTTTTTTATATTTTAGTAAAATGATAAAAGTATTTTTTGTAGCTTTGAGGAGAAGCTTTTTGTTTTAACGTGAAAGCTAACGTTGATCTTTAGTTGACAGATTTGAAATATTTTTTCGTGCATTAATACCTTTGATGCAAAAAAGCCCTAATGCAATTGATGCAAAATATATTGTTTTAAAATCTGAAGATAATGAGATCTATTTTAAATATATATCCTACTTTTATTCAGTTTCTGAAATTTTCGGGGATTTAAAAACTAGTGAAAATATTTTCACTGCTCATTTTTTTAGCAATTTAGTTTCATTTAGTTTCTAAGTGCTTTAATGGCAAGCGTTGTAAAAATTCAAACTTTTTAAGCCTTTTATTTAACTTTTCTATAGAGCTGACATTTCTATTTACGTAAATTGCACCTTAATCTATCTTTCCAAAACCAAAAATCACCTGTCTGAAAAGTGAGCCAGAACAGACTAAGTGGTAGAGAACTGCCGGGAAAGGAGACAAATGGACACACACTGATGCGGAACCACATCTCCTCACCCAGACACTTCTACAGGAAAGTTTTCTCTGGCTTAATTCTGTTTCTTCCTCCACTTTATGGAAAGATACTGTAGTTATTTTGGATGGGACTGTACTTTAGACAGACCATCAGCTCTCAGATCTGTGTACACCGGGGAGTTTAAAACTCAAAAATCTGCAACATTTGTTTAGCTTGAGAAGTAAATGAGTGCACATTCACTGTTCATCTTACAGCCCCAAATCCACGTGTGAGCTCTGTTGAATAAAAGCAGTATGTGATTTTTTTTGCTTCAGAAAAAGATTGTCCTTCAGCATTCAAAGTGCATTTCACTAACAAATGATTTGCCAGGTGAATATGTTTGTTGACATTCCCTGTGCTTTTTAAATGTGCTTGGAACAGTCCAGCAAACTGGACGCCAAAGTGAGGTGCAGAATGCTTGAACTCTCTTACCCGGCTGAGAGTTCTCCGTTTTTCAGTCCCAGCAACACTTTCCCACCTTTCTCTAGAGTCACAGACATCTTTTCAAGACAATTAACAGTCATTCTTTTTGCAAACTTAGCAACTACTACTGAAGTATGTTGGGAAAATGGCATTACCAGATGTTCAGTGTTGATGAAAGCTTATACTGCCTTGGAGGGAGAAGGTACTTCTTTTCAATTCTGTTGCATCTAATGAGCTGGATAGTCCACTGCATCTTTCTTTCAGTTTAAAAATTTATACAACCTCTCTTCTATTCTGCTCCCAGTGTTCATAGAATTCGTTAGAGCTTTGTAAGTTTAAGAGCTTTGCCCTCTACTAACTAGGCCAAAACAGCCTAGCTGGCTAAAAACTAAGAAGACAGGAGACAAATTTGCACTTGCATATGTGCAAGCATGGAAAAACATTATGATTTCCTAAGGAAATCAGGCTTAAGAGATAGGCTAAAAGTAGCAGAAATCTTCACACCCCAAGCACAGCTCTCCTGCACTCCCCTTCTCTCCTCTTTTTTGAAGCATTACAGGAGATGTGATAAGTAAAGACAAGCTTCATATAGCTGTTTACTAAAGCTCTTGGGGAAAGTCTACCAAAATACGCTTTCATAAATAAAACAGAGTTAATTAAGAACCACTTGAGAAGCTAGCACAGGGGAAAGATGGGAGAAAATTACCATGTAATGTGTATGTGGTTAGCAGAAGCATAATTCTAGCTGAAATGAGGCAAATACCTTACTGTGAGCTGGCTTCATCCATTCTTTCTCATGTTGGGTAGCATCTTATTAAACAAATGATGCCATTAAATTTGATTGAACTACTTGGCAATAATAATGGCAGCAGAATAAGACCTTCCCTAAGTAGCTTGCAGCTAAAAATGCAATAAATATCTCAATATTACAGAGAAGGGTACTGTATATTATAAGAAAACACAATTTTAATGTATGTGTTTATCTTTCAAGTCAAAAGCAATGAGTTATGTGAGAAACATCTAGGGGATAGTGGTTACCTGTACTATAGGGGAGAAATTTACAACTTTTCCTAAATTGAGTTTTATGTGGTATAGTTAGAAAAGGAAAGCAAACCTGGTTCTTGAGAGCAGGGTGTCTCAAAAGTTAGTAACTGGGTGTGTAGTTTGCCAGTGGACATTTAGACAAAGGTGACAACTTCTAATGCTGTTACCATCTGCTGTTTGGTTTGAATCCATTTCCCCATGGTCAGGTGAGAGGAGATAACTCTTACCAGAGTATTTCAGAGCTGGGTTTCGTTTTTCTGAATGTGGAGCATTAAGTGATGTTATTGAGTCTCTGGATAGATACGCCTCTCACAAGAATGATGTAGTTTCCATATATTTTAAAATTGCATTAGGGAAAGAAAGCACACCTTTGGGGGCATTAGAGAAGCTTTCTTTCGGGTTTTCAGTGGCTGAAGGTGCTAGGACACGTCAAGCAGAGGAGACGCTCTCAGGACATTGTGTCTCCTAATGTCGTCTGGCCTGGTGGTTGGTTTCTGCATACATGGGACACATCTGACTGATACTGCCTGGTTTTATCAGCACTAAATTTTTGAATTTAAAATCTGTACTACAGTTTTTTAGTTCAGTCCTGCTTATAAATTGGCTAATATTGTCTCGGTGCTGCAAGGCTGATTGCGTAGTGACTCTCTATCTCACCTGTTAGGAAAAGACCGCGAGACCACGCATTTGGTAACAACTGTGAAGAGAAAAGCTGCAGATGTTTTGTCTCTTGCAGAAAATCTTTGTACTTGCTATATTGTGTAAATACCTAACTTGTTAGTCCCTTTTGGCATATTGGCACGTACTCATTTTATCCAGTTGTGCCAACAAAATCAGTCATGACGAGGGTGGCCTCACCTTCAAATGGGAATAAATGACTTTTTCAGCTTACATCCTAGCAGGCTCCCAAGTAGAGAGAACTCACAAAGTTTGTAGACATGTATCTAATGAGAACTGCCTGCGGTCCAGTATTGGGATTTCCGAAGTTTGGGATGCTGGTCAGGTCTAGGATTTTGATTTAAAAGCATGACTGACTTGTATTTAGGTTTTCTGTTACTACTTTTTTTCTGAAATGTTTTATCAGGGATAGCATCAGACAAACCTAGCTGCTGTATTGACTTTTGTTCTTGGTGGGAAGCCTGCACAGTCACAATCCTGCTCCATAGGAGGTGTACCTCCAAGCAGCAGTTTCTCCTGTAGCATTTGATGGTGCTTCAGTAGCAGCTGAGCTGGGATTAGCCAAGGCTACCCTTTTCTTCTGATTTACATACAGGAGAGAGACTTACAGGACTGATGAAGGCCAGCTTTCTACTGAAATGCATGTTCTCCTGTATCGCATAAAACAGAATCTGGTTATAGCAAGGCCTGTGGCTGTTGGCTTGTGAAGTGAGAATTTTAGGGAAGGATCAAAAAGAGAAACTATTCAAACACTGAAAAAAAGAGAGTTGTAGCAGTTCTAGCTGCAGTATATGGTGTAAGGAAGTGAAGACCTGGAGATTTCTCTTAATACAGAAAAAAAAAATAATAAAAAATTACTAGTCCTAGTTCCATAATTGTCCAGGCAAAGGGCAGCTATTAGGTGTTGCAGAATTTATATACGTGCATGACAACAAAAACTATTCTTCTCAGAAGATTTCTAAAGCTTTTGGGCTGTGGAAGAACAGCAGCATGGAACACTATGCAAGACCTAAGACCCCTCATGGTCTCCTGTACGAGATAAGATCTCCTGGCATGCTGAGCCATGCATTTAATTCAGACAAATACTCTCTCTTCACATTTCATTTAATGAAATATCCTTGTTAAAATCCCTTGTTTTTAAATATCCATCTGTATTTTCTATCACAGTTTTGGTATTTATAATCATATTTTATATTCATATTCTGCAGTTTTTCAGCTCCAAAGTGTTGGCAAGCTTCATGATTTCACCAAGACCCCTAGGTGGCATTTCAAATCAGCTGTTAAGAGAATAGTTATACAGCACAAGGGGGAAAAACTAAACTGATAGAATCTGTTGCCTTTGCACAATCTGCTTGCTGAACTAATTTCACTAACTGGCAGCAGGTGAAAGAAAGGTGTGAATATCAGAAAGGTGTGGTTAAATGCCAACTTTTCTTATTATTTTTTGACATGATGGTCAGGTTTAAAATCTGTCCATTAAGTCTGGAGCCTGTGCTGAGTGCTGGGGAGATGGGAGACAAGTCAGATTCCATTTGCTTTAGGGATCTGGAGGAGAAGCATGGAAAAAAAAAAGTAGGGTTATTACAAGTTTTAGTCCCTTGACCCTCAGAACTCCCTGATGTATTAACCAGTATTTTATGTTTTGCCTTCTTCTTCTTCTCTTTTTATATTTTTTCTTTTTCTTTTTTTTTCTCCCTGAGAGCTGTGTGTAAGATACAGGCTATCAAGCTGGACTCCACAACTAAGTGCCATACACCTCACTTGTCCTAAATATTGTCCTTTTGTATCTCCCAGAAGCCAAGTACCTTCCAGCCAGATGTATTTATGATACAAGGTCATAGTCATCTCTGAACAGCTTTCTGTGCTTAAAACGCTTGCTACCAGTGGTCACTCATATTGTTGCCAAATTCTGCACCATATCAGCAGCCTCTTAACTAAGCTGCCTTGAAATATGCTACTGAATATTGCCATTTCTGTACAAAAGGATGTGTCTTGAAAAACTAAGTTAATACCAAGGAAGTAAGAATCTACATTATCCCGTCATCATGTCTCTTCACCTCACAGTTAGTGCATAGAGTTGATTTATCCTGAAAGGTGGAATGAGCTTGGCCTGTTATAATTAGCTTTAGGTAGATTTTAAATGAGCTTGATGGCATCATACCTGGCTACTTCTGCTTTTCCTGTAGTTCTGAGGCATCTTCTTTATTACTCATTGTGCTGAATGTGTGATCTGTAGTTTATTGGCACGGTTTCTATATTCAGTGCTTTAAAGTCCCTCCTTACTGTAATACATGCTGATTTTACTCTTTGAGGCAAGGGAGAGAAACATTTAGGGCATCTTGTCAGTATTTGGTCCTGGAACCTCATTGTTCACCTCTTTTGCCTGACCTATTGACAATCACTCATCTTTCTCTCTATCGTTTCTCCATCTAGCTGTTTATGTTTTGTCATGTGAAAATCTGTGGGTTTTTTTCAAACCCTAGATTTCTACTTGCACTGACAAATTCGTAATCCATTACATTGCTTTAACCTAAGATCATTTCATATTCTTGATAGCCTGATACAGGAAGTATTAAAGTTCCATAGAACCTCTGATAAATTGTGGGTTTTATTTGTGGCTTTGCCAACATCTGGCTACTCAGAAGCATGGATGAAATCAAAGGCAAGTTACTCTTAGCTAGAAATTGTGTTTGCTTCAGTGCTTAACGGGGTGCTTTTACACAGTGGTCTTTCTACAGCTCAGACTTTCTTTCCTGGGTAGGATAGAAGCAGTAAATACTATTGCTGTGGGATGAAGGGTGAAAGAGAAAACTGCTAATGGAGTTTGATGGACTGCTTCCTGTTACCAGCCTAAACCTTTATTGCAAATTACTGGATTTTTTCCCTTGGTTTTTTTTCCTCCCATTTATTACTGATAATATTAGTTATTGCCCATTTGCTACAAAGTTTTGTCAAGTGGAGAGATTGTTCTCTCATTTCCTTCAATCTTTTCCAAGTAGAACCAATTCAACACACAATAGGTGATTTGAGCAATATTTCTTCACATTTTCTTTTCTCTTCTGTAGATTATTTTTCCTTTTTCTTTGTTTTCCATAAAATGCAGTATCTGCAGCTGGGTGCAGTGTATCAGCTGAGGTCAGTTGGAGTGAAATGACTCTGCTAGACTTCCTATGCTTTATATAAGATATCCTGGAGCCAGTGTTAATTGTGTACCCTATTTGAAGGTAAATAGTATCCATTTTTTCTTCCCTCCAATTCATTCTTCTTCAGTACTATCTCATCTAGATTTTCCATCACTTTCAGATTTTCTTGAAAAATTTATTTATTTTTTTCCTAAATTTAAGTGTGCTAGGCTAATTGGAACTGTGGGGCAGAATTTTAAACAAGATGCTCCCATTCATTTGCAGTTCTCCTGAAATGTAATTGAGAAATGAGTGTTATAGTGCCTTATGCATAAAAATTTTAGTGACCCTCATCCACAGTACTTATGCACCATGCATTAGGTAGTTTTGATGCCACTAACTCTTATTCTGATCTTTATTTCATGTGCTTTAGAGTTCTTCTGAGTGAATGATTAGTAGGAATCAAGAATTCCAGAAATACTTGTTACGGGAGTCAACTTTTCAGATAGTTATTTTCTTTGACTAATCAGAATAAGCATCTCTTTCTTTCCCCACAGCTCTTTCCTGACCCACTAGAAATCCCAGAGAGAGGACTAGTGGTCTCTGACACAGAAACAGAACTAAGGCACCATCCAATTCCCATGATAAAACACTGGCAAACCTTTCATTAACTTTCATGAAAGTTATTTCAGATTGAGGCAAGTTTTCTCCTTTAAATAGCAGAAGGATAATTTCTCTAGCTTTGCAGCTTGAACTATATTTGGATGTGATCCTGTATTTGTTTATATCCAAGATTCCCACTCAAGCCAGTTACATTTATTGTTAGTATATTATGGGCTTGGGGATTTTTTCCATTTGACAATATTTTCTGTTTGACAATTAATTGGTGTGTTAGCAATAAATACCTCTTACCTCTGTGTTGGTTTGCATTAGGTAAATTAGCAATATTTTAAAATTAAACCATCATACGTCATTTTGTATGAACAAAAGGCTCACTTGCATCATAAATTTAAAACACTTCATACATTTTTATAAGGTTCATTTTGCTGGACTTTCTCTTGTGGGTGGTATAACAATTATGTGTGTGTGAACTTTGGGCAGGAGAATGAGCGTGTCCCTGCCTTGCAATACAAAGAGATACCACTCCTTTTCTTTCATCTTTAAATGGGAAAGATTACACTGTGAACTCATTTACTTACTAATTGAGCAAATATGACAACACAGAGTCTTAAAGCATGATAAATGAAACTGTGACCAAGTCTGCTCCTTTGTTTATTCAGCCACTGGCAGCAGCGTAATCAATTACAGCCTCCCCAGGGGTGCATTTAGTCTGCTAAGGGCTCCACTGGGGAATATATTGTTTCACAAGCAGCCCAGGGTTTCTCATCCAGCCTTTTCAGAAGCTCTGGGTTTCTGTGAAGCCAAGGCTTTGTAAGGATCCTACCTAAGCTGCTTTTTCTGGCAAAGGTCAATAGAATTAACTGGTTTGCGTTATTTTTGTAAATTAGGCCTCTACACCTGTTTATGTGCAAAGCTGTTCCTCAAAAAGCTGTTTCCCCACTCTCCTCTTCATTTTCCATTGAAGAAAAAAAATATCTTTGCCCTCAGGGAGAAGGAACAAACAAATTTTTCACTCATCCTATTCCAATTATCTCTTTCAACTCAGTGACATTTAAAAAGTTGTATTTTCTGTAAACACACCACTAGGATACTCCACACTGCACGTTAACCTGGGTAATGAAATGCAGTAAGTATCTGTTAGCTGTGGTTGCATTACATTAAAAAAAAAAAAAGACAGAAAGAAACTATCTTGTCATTTGTCATCAAGCATGAAAGAGACGTTCTATGACAAATTGAGTTTCACGTTGAAAAGACAGAGAGTTCTTGTTTTAATTCGTGGTTATGTAATCATGCTAAATGAAGATCAGTCAGCTCTTCGGTGCTAGCTGGTTTTGAACAGAACTTGTTTGTTGTAAATCACGTCTGTCTATAGTGTCTGGCAGATATTTAAGACTGTACAAGGTGCACACAGCACTAGAAAATTCTACAGTAGTTTACAAAACTTTTCCACTTACTTCTTCCAACCATGTTTCAAGGGTTCAGTGGTACCAGCCATCATTTCAGACCTATGGAGGTCAATATTTACAGCATTAGTTTTCTTTGAGTCACTAACTTGACCTTTATTTTATTATGAAATGTAAAGGGGAAGAATAATTCTAGATGGCTAAGAAATGTGGGAAAATATTACTTTCTCTTCTGTTCTTATAAGAGTGATTTGATTTCACTTCCCAGTAAAGCAGCTATGGTAGGGACTGTATTCTGTCAACTCTCAAAAAGCATTTCATTAAATGATCTGTCATAAGTTTCTCAGTTGTTCTGAGTGAAGCCCAAGAAGCTGGTTTTGATGGGATTAAGACGTGCTGTAATTACTTTTATCATTCACCATGCTGCACCAAATTCTGCTGGAACTCATGAAATGAAAAACTGTCTTTTATAAAGGTTTTGTATACAAACTGTTCCATGCCAACAGCATAAAGTGCTTCCTTTTGCTATCAAATACACTGTGAGAGTACAGAGGAGCCTAAACTAGGTTTGGGTGAGTCATGTCCACAATGATCAAAGAAAATGCTGAAATATTTTCAGTTATTTCAGTGTTCTTGGAAATACCAGTAAGGTAATATTTTTCATAGACTTATGGCTTAGGAAATTAACAGGTAATCTGTGCAAAATTGGTCTTAAGTGAGTTCCTAAACCTTTCTCTGCAAGGATGAGTGCTCAGTATCCATCTGGACACCCACAGTAATTTTAGCATATGTATGGGTTGGCACTGAGCACAATGAAGGTCATTATTCAGTTCAACCAAGAGTTTTCTAAAAACAATGTGAAAGTAAAGGCAGATACAGGCATTTGAAGGATAGACCTATCAAAGATGGTATTTCTCAGTTGGTATATGCTTACTCCTGACTTAGATGGGTCTTGCTTTCACTGTTTCAGTAGTTCAGTTCCCCTCAGATTTCATTAATATTTCTGATGCACAATACTGGAAGAATTTTATGGTTACACCCATATGCTAAGGTGTAGCTTTCATGAATACCAATTTTTGGTGGTAGTGACTTTTTTTCTGGATTTGTCCTTGACTTGTAATTACTTCTGCAGTTCCAAGAGCCCTTGATAGAATCTCTCTGTTTCCTTTTCACCCTACTCCTCTCCTCTTATTCCAGGTGAACTGTGATGCACTTCCTAAAGGGTCCTTCAGCTGAATTGTTTCTGAAGCTGGGTTGTTTCAGCAGGACCCTTAAGTTATTGTCTTGGTACCTCTGTGCTTTTTCAGTTAAGAATGAGAGAGGCTGGGGTGGTGGTGGAATAAAACATAACAAAAAACCCTAGAAGAAATATTTGTCAGGTATGGAGCTAAAGATAAGCCAGGAGGCATGGCTTTTAAGCAGATAAACAAGGGCCAAGAGCCTAGAGAATTGCCAAAGGCAGTTCTTATGTCTGTTTAGTGTCATTGAGGAACATCAAAGAGCTTCAAAGATGGTTTATCTGAGCAGGTTCTGAGAAGAAATAAATTGCTTATTTATAGACAAATATAAATGGCAGTTCTGCTTGTGAAGAGATGCTTTTTTCACTTTTGAGTGATTACTGCTTGATTTGCAGAGCTGGAGCTGCTGCCATTTGATAGTTTATCACACAAGCTACTTTCTGTCCATTTATATCTGTGAAGCATGGGGTCTTGTAGCCAAATCCCACAAAGACATTAACTTTAGATCTCAGAAGTAGGAAGTCTGTACTGAACATTTGTGTAAAATAATGAGATAAAGAACTGAAAATAGAAAAGCAACAGATTTCTAGAAGCTGAACAGCTTTTTTGCAAATTGACTATTTACGGAAAACTCATAGCCAAATGTTCTTCCCGGACGCCTCGCTAAACTGTGTCATGTTACTGGAAGTCTGAAATCTGTCTCCACTACACATTGCATACGTTGTAACTGCTTGTTTGCAGTCTGATGGGTACACACAGGCTTCCTCTCCTGTAGCCAGCTGCTGTGCAGAAAGAAACCTTAGTGATCCCAGCAGGATGGTAATGTTTGTAAAGTGGTGGACGGAACTTCTTAGGAACCACAGGGAGATGCTATGAAGGTAGCTATGAGAGTTGCCCAGGATCAGAAGGGATTTCTGTCTTTCTAGGTGTAGCTGGCGCCTTCAGTTGTGCTTTTGTGCCCTGTTTGAAGTAACTGTGCCCTTGAGGTGTCTGGGCTGAGCCAAAGGAGGGAACTGATCCAGCCAGAAGTAACTTGATAAGAATTTAAAAACAGCACAAAAAATAGTTTTCAGTTGAATCAGTGCCCTGTGTGAAACCCCAAATTCTGCCCACTGTGCCCAGTACCAGGTCTAGTGCCAGGGCAAGAGAGGGAGAGAAAATCCTGGCTGTTTTTCCCATCCTCTTTTGCAACAGCCTGTAATTAGGTCAGTTTAAAGCAACTGTGAAGCTGCAGCCTGGGGTGGAAAAGATCAGCAAATTCTCCTCCTTGATAAGGGTTTCTCTCGTATTATCTAGTTTGCTAATTTTCCTGAAGGCCTTGCAGACAATACATAGATTTTGATTGTCTTGTGTCAGCAGCAGCGTCTTGCTTGTGCAGTGAAGGCTCAGTCCTTTCCCCTTCTTCGCCTGCCTGCAGCACCCTGGAACTTCTCTCCAATGCCCCAAGCCACCTGGAGCTGCTTATTAGCACTTTTCTCCTCACTTCTGGACTTCTCTCAGCTACCCTGTTGCTCCTTAGGATTTATTCCTTCATCTCACTGCTACTATAGTTTGCAGGTAGGAGTATTACTGTTATGCGGGAGCTTGGAGAGTAGCTTGACCTCCGCAGTTGCTTTTGGAGGCTGAGGTAGTTAAGAACCAACAAGCAAGCTAAAACAGAATCACGGGGAAACGTGTTTATTTTTGTCATACTGAAATTGAAACATTTTATCAGCCAGATGAATAGAATCAAACACATTATTTAAAAACGGGAGTAGGTATCTGGGTGGTTCAGACACTGATTTGGGACAGTGGTGATAAACTTTAAATCCCAGCTCTACCGAATTTGAAAATAACAGTTGCAATAAAAAAACCCAACCAAGTCACCCAACGATCTGCCTCTCTGTAGGTAATCTAGTTCAGTCAGAGCTCAGGACTTAAGAGCTGATTTTTCTAAGAAATGTTTAGAGCCATGTCCCAGGCACAGGGATAATACCTAAATGATCTGTCTTCATCCTTCCCTAGAACAAAAATTGCTCTCAGCCTCACCAACATTTTATCATTTTATCATCATTTTATCTAAATTATCATCATTTTATCTACATACCAATTCCCACTGGAAGAGGGAATCATTAGCAGTACTCACTGGTGAGTGATAGACTTCACAGTGGTTATCTAAGGAAACCATTTTAAACTGCCAAGTCAGTGTAAATCTTTTGGGCGTTTCTGCTGTTTGAGCACAGTAACCTGCTGGCTCCTGAGTGCTGGCTCTCTTGCACCAAACACAGTTTGTTACCCTGTGTTCTTCAGGCAGGAGGGAGAGGCTTGAATAAAGATTTATTTTTTTTTTTCTATGATATTCTGTCTTTTCACACCTGGATAGTGATGTCTTTAACTCTTGTTGGGGACAAGTTATTTGTACAAGTTTATGGAAACGCCACTGATTAACATTAGCCAATAAAGGATCACAATCTGGCCCTTAGGCTTTGTTTTTAGCTCTTTATAACAACTTAGAACTTTTAAAGGAGACATTAGCCCAGGCTAAATCTAGACCTGGAAAGACCCTTCACAATAAATCATTTGCTTTAGACTTCAGTTTTACTTTTGAAAAAGTGTGCATGCTAATGCCATCTTAATAATATTTTCATTTATATTCTTTTTTTTTTCACTGTTATTGATCAGTAATGCAATTTTTCTTTATTGATGTTTGACTCTGAAAATAAAAAATAAAAATGAGAGGTTTTTTATTAATATTAGATAGATGAGTCATGTTGGAAAACCTGAATTTCCTGAGTGCTCAAGCAGGTAGCCTTCTTTGGCTTCCATACAGATACAAAACATTTTCAAAGCCTTGGTTTGTGACTCAGGCCAAGACAGCATAATTGCTCACATGTGATGAGAAGTAGACAGAAGAAGGGTTGTTAGATTTGGTAATAAGGAATACATTTTAAAGGACTGTTCTGGAAAATCTGAGCAAATTGGGCAGTCCTAGTAATTACAATGAAATGCAGATTGGATCTTTGTGCAAAGCTTCCATCCAGCAGATTTGTTCAAGAAGCACTGCAAGCAGGATGGATTCCTATTGCATCATTGACAGGGCACACATACTCTGAGCTGATCTTTAAATTATGCACCTCCTTGAAATTGTGTTAGTATAATGATGCAATATAAACCTCAAGAGAATATCTTTCTGAAGAAAATTCTCTCTCAGTTTTTTTTTTTTACTTAAATATTTGGTTGGCTTGCTTGGAGACCCTGAATGTGGGGCACCTTTATGTAGGTGGCTGATAGGAGCTGTCATGCTGCCTTTCTGCTTTAAAGCAAACACTGCATCCTTCCTTTTTGTATTTTTAAACGGCAAATATTTTTTAAAGCTTGAAAAATAGATAAATTAGAGTATTTTGAGAGACTCCTGTTTTGACATGAGAATTGCTTGACGTACTAGCCTTGCTTCTCTGAACAGTAGTGTTGAGTCACTGAAGGTGGTGTGTTATTTGAAAGACCATATGCTTCTGGTTAATGTGAAGTGCTCTGGATTGGAGCTTTTCGGAAGTCGTGGTTTGGAGCTACTTCAGTTTTATTTTGTTGAAGCTGACTGGAGAATCTAGTCAAACCAAGGAAATTTTTTCCCATGCCACCAGCTGATCTGGCAATTACAGCTGCATTAGAGCACTTACTAAATGAAAGCACTGGTGGGTTATGGGCTATGCATTAATGCAGATATATTAAAAGTCTTCTGAAGATGTTGGCAGAATTCTCATATTGCTAAAGGAAATACAAAGGAAGGTTTAATTGCTAAATCCAAATCTCTTCTGTATTATAAAGCTTTTCCTTTTCTCTTACTCTTGTAAGAGAAGTACTAGCATAACATATTAAATTAACATTTCTTCTAGAAATCACAAAGGTACTATATAAGTAGAGCTGCTCAAAAAATATCTTGTAGAAGTTAATAGAAAAATATTTAAAGGCTTTGCAGCAGAAGGTTTAATTATGAGCTGCCTAACATTCCTGGGCAGGAAATGAATGCCCTTCAGTTCCTTGAGTTTCCTGAGCAGCCTCACAACAGGGGGAGATTACTCCTTCCACCACTGTGTTTAAGGCTGAAGAATGGGCAGGCACAACTAGGAAGAAGCCTGAAGGTCTTCATCACATTGACTCCAGAGCCCTTGGGCAGCAGTGTTAAGCCAGCTTGCCAGGCAAAATGGGCTGTGCTAAGTAAGAGCAGGGAGAGATGCAGGCAAGGGCACAGGCTGGGAGAGAGAGGACTCTGATTGCTGGTACCCACAGACATGTAGAATTTCTCCAAATCTGAGCATTCTGAACAACCTTTAGATATTTAGAGTGTGACTTTAAAACTAGCCTAAATCAGTTTGTTTCATTCTCACTAAGGCTCTGTTCAGGGAAAAAGGTAATTAAAGTGATGATGTGGCTGTGAAGGGCTGGTTTTGGAAAGAATGAGCAAATCCCTTGTTTTCTTCGCACTTTTTTTTTTGAGAAGATTTAAAGATCCATTTGTAATTTTTTTTTTCCTTTGAAGTATAAGTGTGACACACGATGCACAACTTTTGTTTAGATTTATAAATCTGCAGTGCTTTAGTGGATCTCTAAGGCTTTGGTGCCTGCTCTTGATTAATGCAGTGCCCTTCCAAATAAGAAAGTGCTACAAGGTAAAAGCAGAAACCAGCCACCATACCTGCATTTTCGTGCAGTATTTAACGCTACTGTATTAAACTGCAGAGCTATAATCACCTGGGTGTTTTGTGGGTTGTTTTTTCCCTACTAGTCCCTTTTCTGTCTCTAAAATTGCTGTGATTCTCCTCTTCGTTTTCCTACTTTTCATCTCCCCCTACCCTTATCTTTACTCTTTCTTGCACTTGTACTTTATAAGCTCATCAAATGGGACATGCTGTACAAAACCTGAAGCTTGCTTTGAGGTCATGGACCTCGGGGCCCACGTGTGGGTCAACAGGGGAGTTTGAAGGGGGAAAGAAGAGCTGCCTTGCCAGTCAAGCAGGGGCAGCTTGGCTTTGCAGGGAGAGGGGCAGGAACACATAGAAGCAGGGCTTCTCAGGAGGGTTTTGTAACAGGGTGTCCCCGTGCTCTTCTCCTGACTCCTTTGGTGAGCTCTTATTTCAGTCTTCCTGGGCACATCCACTTCACATCCAGCCTTCCCTTTGCTAAGGAGAAGGGTGAGTTCATAGATCTTCACTGCCTGGAAACTGGCTGTCTTTCTTATCAAAAACTTTAGAAGTGTATTTGTGTTTGGTGCCTGCCATGTTGTCAGCTATCAAATACCTACTGGGGTGTGATGAAAGGAGAATTTTGAAGGTAGGAGAACAGTAAAGGTGAAAGAAAAACAATGTGTCTATTTTAAAGTAGAAACACTGGATTTGTATAATTATGGTGTTCAAGTAGCACAATAACACCACTCCAGGAATTAATTTTACCTTGAAACAACAGGAGTGAGTTGGAGGAAGTTGCCAGTGGAATGATTTGAGGTAACTTTGTCACAGAACCACATCAAAAAATGTTAAAACTATTTAAAGAGATAGCCATTGATGCCCAATCCTGTTAACCTTTGAAAATCCTGGCGGAGAGATACAGGATTAAAAGTCTAGAAAGCTGGGTTTTATTCTGTTTGTGATGATTTTGATTTTACATTTTACAACTCAGTCTCTCCCTGATGGGCATAATTTTAAGAGTTTTCTAGATTTTTAATTAAGAGCTAGTTCTAAAGCTCTCCCAGTTGCCATAGGAGACCTACATAAAGTTTCAATTGCTTTGTTTGACTTCGCTTTACAAAATTTTCCTTAACCTGGTTCAAGACTCTGTCCATTTGCTTATCACCTTGCTTCTTTATTATTGCTTCTGCTATTTCAAGTTAGATAGACATTGTGTGTACTGGTCCCCAGTTCCTTGTGTTCAAGGCTTCTTAATAAGATCCTGTCACACATGCTGCCTTCCAACACAGCTGTGGTTTCAAAGCATCATGCCACAGTGATTAGTTTACTTATTTTATCCTTTGTTTCTTTTGAATTTGACAGTGAATTCTCGATGGTGCCAATGAGTTCTTACCATTTACTTTTTCAATTTATTCTGCAAGGAATTTTTCATTTCTTTTTTGGTCAGATTTTCAGCTGCATCATCCTTTGGGAAGGATTCATTTATGGAAACCTCCCAGAGATTTTCTGCACTAAATGTGCAAAAAGACTCATGTAGGTTTTTTTGCAATCACTGTGTCTTCTATGGATAGTCCGCCTTGATGATCCCACAGACTTTGACAGCCTTGATGCTTTTGATGAAAGGATAAAGATGTGTTGTAGCTTACTGTATTGCTGCAATTTACTCCTTAAACTCTTTTGTGGTCTCTCACACTGTGGTTTTTACAAGTAACCTGCCATGATTTATATTCCTTTCTGTTACACTGATATGCATATGCCATGACCTTTTTTGACAGTTGTTTTTTCTACCCTCTCTTAACCAGCTGTTTGAATACAATGGCTTTTTTTGCTGTTAGTCTTTCAGCAGTTTTTTTGAGGTGGGTGGTATATGCATACTCTAACCTTCTCCTATGCTACGTTAACATAATACAGTACTTACCCTTTGATATTTTGTTTTCTTTTAATAAGCTTTCATTTTTATTTAGCTCACCTTTTTAAATAAAGTGGATTTGGGGAGCTTTTGTCTGCTGTAGAGATGTTGTTTGTACATATATCAGGATCTCTCTTACAGGCTGTCTCCTTGGCAGTAATATTCTCAATGAGGTCCTCAGCACTGCTAATGACTGTGTCACCAGTTGGTTTTCTTTTAGCAGGTTCCCTGTGTAGCCACTGCATGAAGCACAACCTACAGATTTGGTTTGGCACCACAGCATGTCTGAAATAACTAAGCCCTATCATTATTGCTGGTTTTCCTGTCCTAGAAATTATTCTAATTTCTCTGGGCATGGCAGGGTTGCTGTTGCCAAATGACAGAGATAAGATTGTCCCTAATAATGTATTTTTCTTGTATTTGGACACAGATTTTCAGTTTTGTAGAGGTTCATTTCACCAAGCTGTGATTTGATTCTAAGCTATTTCTAGTATGATTTCTTACCATGATTTCTCTATTGACATGAGTTATCACTTCTTTTCTTTGTCCTTTAGGCCCAGGTACTAATATACCAATATTTGATCTCTTTCCTCTAGGTATTTGACACGCTTCAGAACACACTCTTATACGCAGATGGGTTTTTTTACATAGCTCCTTTTTAACCTTGTCAGCATTTGTATAGAAACACATGTGCATTTGGTTTGGGTTTTGTTCTGCCTCTTTGAAAATGCTCTCAATGTTTCACATTTGCCTTTGGCCAGTGTCTTTTTCTATCTGGACTTGTGCCTGTGGACAGACTGGGAAAAGGAGACATGAAGTCATATCTTTCTCTGGGGATCCTCTGCTTCTTTTACAAAGTTTCAATACTCAATGAATTTTGCTGCCAGACTGATGAATGTGCTTGATTATGGATTTATGTTTATGGGGGCGGGTGACTCAAATTAATGGAATTTCGGTCAGTTGCCTGAATCGATTTCTGACTCAGCCTTAGTTAATAAGTTTGTTGTGATTGATTTTGAGAGTAGTTGCAGATGCTGAGGGCTGAAGGTTTGCCCTGAAGGCCACAGAAGGCCGTGGGACATAGTGAGGTGTGCTGCTTGTTGATAGCATTTGATAAATTTTTGATACTATTCCTGTTTCGCTTTAGAAACACGAGGCAGGTGATACAAGGACAAGTATTTTTAGTGAAAAAAGAGAATGTTTACGTCACAGCAAATTTTGAAGTCACGTGACAATTGTGTTCCTCCCTCCTTTCTTTCCCTGGGTGCTGTTTTACAAGTACGTTACATTTTACATACAAGCAGAGAACAGCTTTTTATTACAGAAGTGAGAGAACATTTAATCATTTAGAGGACTGTAAGGAAAGCATGGAGTAGTTTGGGTTGGAAAGTACCTTAAAAATCACCTAGTTCCAACCCTGCTGCTGTGGGGGACACCTCCCACTAGACCAGTTTGCTTAAATCCCCATCCAGCCTGACCTTGAACACTTAGCACAACCTTAGCACAAATAAATCTAATCTTGATCTGGTAATAACAGGCATATGAATGAACACTATTGTCCATGACATGGAAATTTCTGTTAGCTAGTTGCAAATGGTGTTTCATTTAAATTTTGTGTGCTTAAATTGATTAACAAGGAGAAAATAAACCCATCTTTTTTGGCATCTGCAAGATAGATATTTTTTGTAAATAAATATCTGCAGTTTATTGACTGTGGAAACTGCAATATTTCTACTTTTGCACAAGACAGCTAGTTTTCTGAAGCTTCTCTCTGAACAGATGTGTTATAGTGGCTTCATATTTTGAAAAGGTATGTCTTTTCTAAATACGTGTCTACAAATATTTGAAGTACATTAAGAATAATCACTATACAGAACCGTGAAGGGAAAATTTGTTTGAACCATGTTCAAACCAGAGCTATACTTTTAAAAGCCTATTGTAGCAATCTAAAGAGAAATAGCCTGAATCTTAAAAACCCCATCCTATTAAAGTGGTAATCCAAAATTTATTTTAAGACCATCGTGACCTGATTCATTTTGATGGATTTAAGCAGGACTATTCATACCACTAAGATTTTACTGTGTCTAATTTAGATGGATGGATGATAAGAGACTTCATTCATAATTTAGGAATTGAATTTGCTCTGCTGAAGTTAGGTGTGGTTTCTCAACCTTTCCTCTCCCACATAGCTCATGCCAGTAATATACCTCTGGATTAGGAGGTGAGGTGCTCGTGCTTGGATTTGGTAGCCTAGCTATAAACACACAGGCTTGTATCTTTTTATGTGGATTGGCATTCAAAAGAAGTATTTCTGTTTGGATTATAGTTCTATGAATCTATCTGGAGATACCATTTAATGGTGTTTAATTATTTTTGTTAATAAGCAGTAGGTCCTGGTTTTATAGATGTAAGATGCATAAAAATATGTTTTCTTGGAATGTGTTAATCTATGGTGTCTCATTTGTGACATGGAGAGGGCAAATCATCTTTTTAGTGGAAAATAGCTCAGAATAGAAAATATTAGTTTTTGTAAGATGGCATTTTAATAGGATAGCCAAAAATGTGGCTGATCTCATATGTGTGTTTTATAAACAAGTGATATATGTAATGTTATTTTCCTTCTCTCTTTACTCTAGTATAGAGGCATTCATGCATGGATTGTTAGAATAATAGATATTACTTGAAGTAAATATGCCTTTATCTGAATATTGGCTATGCTTGTAAACTTGCTATGTATGCTATTTGTGTCTAGTATTCTGTTCTATAGCTGCAGACTTCTATTTGCCAACTGGAAAATAAATAGTTTTTAATTTTTGTCCTTTACATGCTTTTGCATTGTGTGTCAGTAAGATTCTAATCAAGTTTAATTCTACATCCTGTACTGAGTGGTAGTTTTTAATGTAATAAGTCTTGATTTTCATATTAATCTCACTGATTTGCAAAGGGGAAGTGAAAGAACTGCATTCTCCCCACGGAATGACAGCTTTGTAATAAACTTTTGTAGGTTTAACCCAGTGCATGTGAATGAAGGTAACAGCTGTGTGTCTGCATTCTGTTAAGCCTCAGTGCTTTGTAGTATGTTTAGCCTAATATAAGCATGTCCTGTTGGAAGCTAGTACTAATCATAACTGAATAAGAAAACAGGTAAATTGATAACCTTATCAGGTTGACCTGAGCTCACTACAGAGTAAAATTCAGAACCACATGTGGAAAGCCCTTCTTATGTGTTTCCTGGGAGATAATATGATAGATACTTGAACTATTGCACATGGCTGGTTTTTATCAGTCTCCTAAATGTCACATCAAGCAGATGTGGTCAATGGGGGATAACTACTACAGTCTTAGGTGTTTGAAAGTAGCACCAACCCAGAAAATATTTACTTTTTTTTTTTCTAGAACAGCTTTACCACAATAGCTAATCAGTACTGTCTGTTGGGGTGAGGAAGAGCACATGGGCAGAATTTATTTGGACTCAGCCAGCCTTTGCCAGGGTTCCTCATAACAGGCTATGTAGGAAACTGAATAGTCCCCAGGGGAAAGGGGAACTGCTCTTCTTGGGCAGGGACTGGCTGGAGACAGAAAACAAGGAGGAGAGATGAAGTATCAGTTTTCCACATGGCAAAAGGTTAGCAGCACGGACCCCTCAGGTGTTCAGGTTACATTCATGTGGTACCATTTGAACATGCCGTGAAAGGGAAAACGGCAAAATGTGCAGATAATACACGTTTGTTTGGGCCTGACAAACCTAGGAAATGCAGCCAGGACCTTTCAGAACTCAGCAAAACTTGATGAATGAGCAGTCCCATACCAAGAAAAATTAACTGAGAAATTGGAAATGTCTGTTGGCAATGGTAGAAATGATTCGAACTATAAACACCTGCTGTTAGTATTAAGTAAAGTGTTAACAGTGAAAAAAAATAGAGTATGTGGTGTCCTTCTAGCCACTGTGTTCAAAAGCACAGCGATGACATAAATGGGATTACATGTGATAGACTACAACATACACTGAAAATTAATAAATGCCTCTGTAAAAGTGTTTCACCTTTTCTCTTGAGTCTATGTTCAATTCTAATTCTGTAATATCAAGGAAGTTTGGTTGAAACAGAAATGGTTTGGAGCTTGCTGAAGAAAATGTTTAGAAGCGTTTGATTCAAGGGATAGGGAATTGATTTTCAAATGGCCTATTAAAATCTCTTTATTCACAGTCCATAATTCATCTGTAGAACTTGCTGCCAGAACTCAGAGATGTTGTTTCAGTAGAATTTCTGTATAAAAAGATTTCATTTCTAAATGTATAATGAGAACAATTACAAGTATGATATGTGATCCACATGCCTGAAGGGATAATATGTTAAGGGCTAAGGCAGTAGCATCTTTTTCTCTAACTACTGTAGCCTGTCTCTTACTGTGTTGGGGTTTTTTTTGTTGTTTTTTTTTTTAAATATGTACTAAAGCTTGTTGCAAGACAGCAGATACTCAGAAAGCCTGCTGTGCAGATCTAGTGTGCCATTTCCTAATGTGATTGTGATATCCTTAGCTCAGGAGAATGCACAAATGGTTAAATGCCCTGTGTGTATATATTCCTTCAATTTATTAATTATTGCAATTGTCTGTGCTCCTGCAAATGCATCCATGAATTTAAGGTAGATTATTGTGTCATGTGTCATCATGATGTGAGCTTTTTAAACAGTCGCAGTGAGATTAAAGAAAACAATTTTCATGATGATATTTATTTCAGTTTGATTCTGAGTTTCTCTAGAGCCATAATGTCATTAGTATTCCAACTCCTTTGTAATGCTAATGTGGTCAAGGGTAGTTGGAAGAGAATTTTCAACTTGTTAAGCACCACTTATACCCCCTACTCTCCTGCCATCGTGTTTTGCAGGGAGAGATGGAGAAAAACAGTATTTGGCAGTACGTAGCTGGTCCCCTTTGGGGAATGTAGAACTCTCCTGAGCTACTTGTACTGTAGATGATGTGGTTTCTTCATGCAGAGAGTAGGGTAACATGTTCTGTGGTGTTGTCTGTTTCCTTTGTGGTGATCCCCTGGTCTTTCTGTGTGGGCAAGCCTATCTCTGTGTGCTCAGCATGTGTCACTTCATCGTAACACTTCTTAGAATGCTTCTTTTATTTAAAAAAAAAAAAAAGAAAAGAAAAATATTTCTTTCAAGTTATCTAGGTTTCAGATGACACATCTTTAATAATTATTAGTGGTGAAGCATAATACTGACGTGTGGTCATTGCCAGGATATATCACTGCTTGTCTTTATTCAGGATGGTTTTCATTAGTTTATCGTAGAAAGGTGTGTTTCAGTGCTACTGTAAACACTAGGATCAAAATGGGTTTCTTTTGAATTGTAAACTTGGATCTCTTGGAAATTACAACCACAGCATCAGTATGCTCTTGCTAAGTCATGTTGGGTAGGACAAATAGTAGAAATCAATATATATGGATTAACAATGAAACTGGATTTTGTCTAGTGCTAAAAATACAAAGTTATTATTTCAGCTTTTGTTAATAAAAAATATTAATACTAGATTATTAGGTGCTAAATACAAAATCTGATCCTAGTAATTTTCTCAATTTACAGAAAGTATTCATCTGACTAGACATCCACAGTAATAATTTTACAGTAACCTGAGTCTCTAAGCAGCCATGTCTTCACATCTGATGATGAGCCACTTTAGAAAGAATAACCATAGTTCACAAAGTGGAATGAGTCTTTTAAAACTAAAAAAATCAAACTCTGGGTTTATTACAGTGGTCATAACTGATGGAATGGATACTGGGAGAGTTTTATTTTGCAGGTAGTTTTTGGGGTTTTTTTTAATGTGTTTTCTTGAATATACAACACTTACCAGTGCAGCGTTGTTCTGCTGTCAGTCATTATGTTTCCCTAAAGTTCTGTAGGCCACCATCATCTGTTTTACATTTGTCAATGGAGGAGGAAAGTCTGCCAAAGCACAACAGACCTGCCTGATTTCTGTGGTGATTATAAGCTCTGAGTAATTTTATTTTATGGTTTGACAGGCTATAGATCTTCAAGCAACACTTCTGAAAGTGTGCTATTATGGGATTAAGGTTATATCTTAATTTAAAAAGTTCTGTACCTTTCTAAATTCAGATGGTAGCATCTGGGGTTTCTCCCTTGCTGCTGCATAATCTTGCCCTCACTTCGTCTGACTCATGTCTCCTACCCAATTTCCACGTTCTTTGTAAGAAAAAACAGTAAAATAATAGTAATGAATGAACTTTAAAAGATGGAGTAAGGATATAGAAGGAATAATATATAATTTTTGCTGTATAAAATGAGATTACATTAATCTGATAAGCAAAAATGTGATCAGCACTGCTGCAGAAGTAGGGGCCAGACAGCAGCTATGGTGGAGATGCCATTTTTCCCATGTATGCTGATGTGAAGGCAGTTCCCATCAGGGTTTCCTGAACTGTACCTATGAGCTACAAAGTTGAGGAGAGCCAGATGCCCTTGCACATTTAAAACTGTTTGGCACATCTGTGAACCTATGAAGTTACTCTGATGGTTGAGTGGCACCCACCACCGTGTGTGTGCTCTTCCCAACCACCTCACAAAGAGATCACTGTTTGAAAAAGCTCTTAAAATGCACTGAGGAGCAGCCCTTTTCCCAAGTGCTGATGACATACAACATTTAATACCAGTTTTAAGGTATAAACAGAAATGGAAATTCACTCTGGCTCAATGAAATGAAGATGTGCTGAGTTGTGTGGAATGGGCAGTCACAGCCCACTGGTGGTGGGAGGCTGAGCATCTGCTCCCAGAGCTGCCATGGTCTGGGCGGTACCCAAATCAGGTGTCTTCTCTCTATAGATGGCATTTATAATGTCTTGTCAAGTGTTTCAAGACTCTAATGAAAGGTACTTCAATATTTTTGTTGTTAAGATTACTTTAAGGAGTGACATTTATTTCTAATTGCAACTAATTAATTCTATTATGAAGCAATTGGGGAGGAATGCTATAATCTTTAATTTATTAATTAACAGATATCTGACTTGATGAGCTGTTTATTTTCAGTTAGAAATTCCTGGAAAATTAAGTAGGGGTTTTTATATTTGATACTAAGTCTCCAGGTAAGAATAATTACTTGCCAGGTTGGTGAGTTTTTATTTCTGCATACACCAAGCAAAGAAACTTAGTTCTTGTTGAGGGTATAATTTAGAGGAAATATTTCTCTTTATGTCATTATCTACTGCTTTCCCAAAACATAAACAAATGTGAAGGTAAGCAGACAAACATCACAACAGATATTTTGGTTTGCTAGGAGACTGACTAGGAAAAGTGAAAATCATGTGGTGGTTTGTGGTCTCCTTTGGTTTGGGAGGATTTGGGGGCTAGTGAGCAGTAGCCTGACTCCTCTGCAGCAAACACTGCAGCGTGTCAGAACATCATCTGTGCCAGACTTTCCCACTTGGAGTGTTAAACACAGGAAAGACAGTGATATAAAAGATTTACAGAATCTATTACTGAAAACCGTCAGCCTCTGAAACTCAGAAACAAAAAACCAGCCCCATTTACAGTGTGTGGTGGCTGTAGATTCTTCTTCCTGAGGAGTATTTGGGACATGACATAAAGGGTGTTATCACCTACTTTTCTCCTACATGTCAAGATGGCCTGAACCCCCTGAATGTGATTTCTAGCAGACATGAAGAGTCAGTGGTTCTATCTTCCTTTCCCCTGAACAGATTGGCCTGCTTGCCCTCTTCTACAGCTGTTGTGTGTAATAGCAGCTAATAAATATTACTCAATCAATCAAGCCTTTCAAAAATAGAAAGCCAAAAGGGCTGCTTATAATGAAATCATCCTTTCTCTGTAGTGTGCTGGCCTCCCTTGCACCTTGTGCAGTCCTCATGAATTTTCTAAATCTTAGGCCAAATGATTCTGTGCATTTAATAAGGGGCCATAATTTCAATGGGAAGAACATTGCATATCACATTAGCGTAATGCATGCAATTAGTAATGGATGTCTGTGAAGATCTCTGTAAAGTGTAGGCCTTTTGTGGTTTCTGGATCTGTCCCTCAACAACAGTGGCCTAACGTTTCAGCTGCTGCAGCCTGGTCCTTGTGCCTCGGAGAAGTGTGAGGATGCTACAGAAAGGGCACGCTTCAGCTGCTGTATATTGTGTGGAGAAGGGAGCATGGCATACTAGGCTCCTTTTCCCTATCTTCTTCCCTCTCTCAATGGCTGAGCTGAAAAGCTGATACTGAGAAAAGTGGATTTGTTGCAGCCATCACAAGTCATGCTTATTCAGTGAGGAAATTGCTAAATGCTAAGGCCTCTTGTCAGCGTGATACCACTGTCCTACTTTCATACTATTGATTTACAAACTGCAGCATATGACAGCCTTCTGTAAAATTCAGCCGACCTTCTGCAATGCTTTGATGTATGAATTAGTTATGATGGTTAAACTTCCCGAAACACCCTTGTGGCTTTATAGTGACCATACCCACAATGTGTGGGGTTTATGTGTCAATGCCCTCATAAACTCTGTCTTCCTTTGAGTTTTGTGGGACACTTATCCCCTGGAAAACTCTTAACTTGTCTTGAGTTCTAGTGGCCCAATCTGGGTCAAACAAAAGGAGAGAATGAGGGTACAAGAGTGATTTCCTACTCTTCAATAGCCGTAGAGTTTTCTGCTGGATTCCTATGGATGGCAAAAATGAGATGAGAATGCTGTGCAACCCATCCCTCCAGCCCTGACTCATGCAGTCCACTGACAAGAAATTTGAGGTTTGAAAGATAATCAGGTGTTGCCTACTCAACATGACTTCTTGGGGAGGTCTGTGGACTACCTGACCTGGCTGCTATCAAAGGAGGAGACATTTCTTTGTTACAAAAGCAGATAACATCAGTTGTGGAAAGTTAGTGGAAATTTTACAGGTTTCTGACTGAAAACTTGAAAAAAAAAATTCTTCCTCGTCTATTTGAAACCCAAACTTGTCACATTTACTCCAGGTAGGGAAAAATATGTTAAATGCCTTAAAATTAATTTTGCATTTGGGCTGGGGGAAATGACCAGGCATCTTAGGAAAAGAGCTTTTTTAACTTGTGGCACACATCTGCTGCTTTGCTGTGTTTTACTTCTGTCTCGACTGTGCAGCCTGAAGCCTGAAAGCCTGAAATTAAACCCCTAAAATTATAAAAGCTTAAAATAAAGTGAAGGTTAATCGTCACTGGCTTCTTTCCCATAGGCTCTGCAGCCTTTGATTTCTAAAACGTTAATAGAATAGGAAAGCATGAGGCTATTGCTGTTATATAGTGTTGTTCTTATAGTCAGTATTACTACTGTCAAGCAAAACAGCACTGTCTAAAAAATAATGCACATGAGCTGACAGTTGGCCTGAGAAAGCTAATGCTGCTGTTGAAGACCCTGGAAAGTACACTGTTTTGCCCATTAAACAAACTCCTAAATAGAATGAAAGCAGCAGAAGAGGGATCTGCAGTGATTTTTCGTTGATGTATGTTGCTTCAGTGGCATAAAATGAGTGTAAAGGTGTTTGCAAAGGTAATTGGAGCACCCTCAACACCCATTCAGTACAGTTTTGGCAATAAGGGGCCCTTTAGCAGGCTGCACCATGGAGGTCTACTTGAATTTGCCCTTAGAAAGGAACATATGGCTTAGAGAGCAACTTCTTTTCAGGAATTTTTGGTAGGGTCACTGGATAGCTGAATGTGAAGCAGATGAGACCTAGTAATACGTAATCTTTCTGTGGAGGATACTGAAGTTTTCCAGTGCTCCTTGGAAAAGATTCATAGGCCAACACAGTCAAAGTATTTGACTGGAGGTCTTGAGGTAGAGGTTTGAGTTAGAGGATTATTTTAGAGTGCTGTCCTACCCACTGGCCCAACATGTGAAGGAACTGAATGTTGTTGGACACCCTCATACAGTCAGAACTGAAATCGAACTGGATGTTTCATTTTCAGGTAACCACATGCTTTACCATTATCGACTAAATGAGCCTTGTAATCATCCCAGTGATTTCACAATGTACAAACAGAAATAAGGAGGGGCTGTGTGTTTAAGTGTCCGCTACTTTTGAGTGGTTGACTTTGAGGCATTCTTTTATTCCAGGCTGTTTTCTAAACAGTTTCATGCCTGTACATCTTCAAAGGTAATATTCCTTTGCAAATCCCCTTCTTCTTTCTCTTCCTTACATTAGCATGCAGCACCACTGCAGTGTGCTAGCAAATGCTACATAGCAGGCGGATTTCCACTTTCAATCCTGCTGCATCCTCTGCCTGGCACAGGTTTTCTATCAGCATTTGCAGTTCTCTCAGTTACCCTCCCCCTTCAAAGCTTTAAATACGTTCTCCTGAATTCATTCAACAAAATTGGACTTACAGATTTATGCTGGAAATAACATGTGATAGTGTTGTTTGGTTTTTTTTCTTTGTGTTGAAGATGAAGAGAAGTGGAAGAGGAAGCATTAATCTATATAAAACAAATATTAAATTGAATGAAGGCTCAGGTAAGGGGCATGGGCTACAGATACTCAGAAGGGAGCTCTGTGAAAATTAGTGCTTTATTTATAGCCTTTTAAAAAGGGAAAAACTCCTTGTTCCAGAGTGTAGATTGGAAATCTTTGATTAAAGCCTGAAACAGCGCTATTAAATAGACGCGAAGTGTTCTGTGGTACTGAGAAAAAAGGGATCATGGGTTATTCAGCTGCAGTTCTAAGAGAGCCTGTTATAACCATGCATTTTAATTAACTAGATCAGCTGAAGAAATGTTGTCTATATACTGCAGCATAGCTATCCTCCTTGAAAATTATCCTATCGATAAACAGAAGAGTTCTATTTGCAAAAGCCTTTTAAAGTGCATTAAAAAAATGCGTTTGGGAGAGATTAATTAATAATTAAGCTAGTGTGGAATTAACCTTAGGCAAATCTGCTTCCTTTTTGCAGTGCAGGGACATGTCCTGTCTGTCATATCCATATAGTGCCTCAATAAAGCATTGATACAAAAAAATCAGTTCTTTGTAACCAAACAACATGGTGTTAAGGCAAAGTCTGTAATTTAGGATAACTTTTGTTTTCTCATGCACAACAAATTTTGATCATTATGTTAATTTCCACTTAAAATTGATAGGGTAGGATTCCTGCAGAAGGTGCAATATTCAACTGCCTCCCCCAACCCCCCCTCCACCCTCCCCTTCGTATCTGAGCATGAATCACTTCACTGTATCTCATTTTACTTGTTTTTTTGATCAATGAGTCTTCTCTGCTGAGGGAAGTAATTTAAAACTATTGTGAAAATGTCTCTAACGTTTCTTTGTTGCTGCAAGCTTGCTTGCTGTTGGAGCTGAGGTTGTTTGTAAACAAGGCTTTGCAGGGGCAGAACTCGGTAGACTTGGTAGAAATTCAAGGACATCTGGTGCACTTATATGTAGCTCTTGGATTCTCTTTATATTTCTGGGGAATAAATAATCAAAAGAGAAGAGGAGCCCAGACTGGAGGAAAGAAAGGGAGTGGAGTGAGAGAGAGAAACCTGAAACAAAACAGTTATAAAAATAATGATACTTTTCCTCTCTCTGAGAAGTAGGGGGAGCCTTGCAATTGGGAAATCCCTGTAATAGCCTTCCTTAAGGTTACAAGCACATACAGAAAATCCTGCAATCTACAACAGGGATGAAAATTCATGAATCCTGATGTTGCTAAACTGTAACAAAATTGGCAGGTTTCGGAGAACAAGGATATTTTCCTCAGACTCTCCTGTCTCCACCAGTCCTGCTTTCTCTTTTCTATTGATTTTCTGAATTAATTCAAATAGTGGATCTATCCAAAATCATTATAAACATTTATAAGCCCAGGCATGCTGTGCAGTCTGCCATTTGTGTTCATATAAATTATTTGAAAAATTAAAATGCTGGACGGTTAGCCTAAAATATTTTGACAGTCTCCTCTCCCCTGCTTAAGGCCTTGTTGTCCATACAGCTTATAAGACAGACCCATCTATTTTGATTCTGAAGTAGAATTTTGGTGCCTGCCAGGTGAATTTTGTTAGCAGTTTTGCATAGCCAGGCTGTTGGATGGCTGAGGAAAGGTTTTTCGAAGGAGCTGCTTGGACTGTGCAAAAAACTTGTCAAATAGCTGTGTCAAGCTCTGCCTAGAAGGTGTCTTGAAGTTCGAAGGAAGAGCAGATCACAGCTGGTGAGCATGTCACACTGGCTATTCTGGAAGCCCTCTGGGTTAGGCAAGAAGCTCATCTCTCTTGGACATGCCTGTCAAGCCCTACATGCACATTTGCTAAGGAACAAGATTATTTTGGTATCTTTCTCTGTTGATACTGAAATGCCGACGTAAATATGGGACATTTTCTCAAGTATGTGAACTAGGTGGAAATAATGAGTGCTTGTAATAAATCTCACTACAGAGCCTGTATGTAGGAGCATTTTCTTTTCATCATCTCATTAATGAGTTGGAGCCATTAACAGCTTAGAGTGCTGAATAAGGATTTACATTTAATTGAAGTCCTCTGTTCTTAGCTGACAAAATGTATTTTACACAGTTGATGGATGTAATTAGTGTGACGAGGCTTTAAAAGAAATTGGCTTTAAATTTAGAATTTGCCATGTCAGTTTATACAGGAAGCCAAAGCATACGTAGCAGTAGTTCTGTGGCTTTGGAAAAATTTGTTTTATTCTTATAGGTAGGCATGGTGCTTGGGGACATGATTTAGTGGTGGTTTTGGCAATGTGAGGTTGATGGTTGGACTTGATGGTCTTAAAGGTCCTTTCCAACCTAGACAATTCTATGATTATTACTGATATGTAGGCATTTTTAATTTAGGATACAGTTGCAGTATGAATATAACATACTTTCAGATTTGAGAATAGAATCTATTATGTTATGATTTCAAATTATTTTATATGATTACAAGCTATTTCTTACATGTCAGAATTTGCCATTGTATCCTATTGCTACAGACGAACCTGTATCCTTTGGATAGCAAGGGATTATGCATAATTGTTTAAGTTACTGTGCTTTATTAAGCTTTTCTGGAAACAAACCTCCTGGATACTGCTGGACTTTAGTACATGTAAATTAAGGCAACTGCTTACCACTCACACTCACTTTTCCCCATACAATGTTAATCCCTTCTGCTCAGCCTGATAGCAATAACTTCTCACTTTGAGATATTTCAAGGTTTTTCCTGAGAAAGGTCACATGCAAAAAATTAATAAAACAGTAAGAGAATGTTGAGACACCGTAGCTGTGTACTGCAGGCTTCCTTAAGCTGTAAAATAAACACAGGATTAAGTTCAAGCTCTCAGTGAAAAGGACTTGGTTACTGGCAACTACATGCAGACTGCCTCACAAAATTGTTGCTTCCCCTGTGGCAACCAGTTTATTTTTGACACGTGTATTTTAAAAATAGGAAGCCATTTTTGCAAAACATCGAAGGTATGAAAAATCCATATATAAGATTCTGATTTAGAATGTTAGAAATTTTTATTCCACATTCTCTCACTAAGAAAAGTAAAACACTATTTTTGTGTTGCCAACGTTACAAGAGATGAACAGAAATATGCTGTCCAGCATCATGTGTGTTTGAAGTAAATCTGTTCTTTAATGAAGGACAAGTTACTGGCTGGTAAATGGAACTTCTGAGCTCGTATAATAATACTGCTAGTTTTTGCTGTAGGCCCACATTTTGTATCAGTAGTGTAGCCTGGAAGCTGTTAAGGATAAATGAAACAGGGAAAACTAAACATTTATTCCCAAAAGTACAGACACTGTTCATGATAGGTACAATTAGCCTTAGGAAAAGTTCCCACTGAAGGGTTTCTATCCCTGTCTGTTGTGATCCTTTGTTGTAAGGTGGATAGTAAGGATATTACACAGTGAGTCACAGCTGTAACATCACATGAAGTTCATTTTTGAATGGGGAGTTGCTATTATATGCAATGTGTATGTATTCTGGGTAGTGCTGTGTGATTCAGAAGAAGCTGGCTGGTATGGAGCACTGTAGAATGAAGCCTGCACTGTTCTGAGGATATGACTCATATTACAGATGGCTGGAAGGCTAATACTGTGATATGGAAGTGTTTATATTACGATTAATAGTGCACTGCTAACAAAACTCTGATGTGCTGCAATAATTATTTGCTATTCTTTTTTGAAGAGGAAAAGATGATCCCTTTTCAAACTTTGGCTAAATATTTTTGTATAAGATTACTATGATTGCTATCAGTGAGGAAAGTGGGGAAGAAACTCATTAGATTAAAAAGCAGACTGCACAATCTGTAGCTCTTTTTTTAAACAGAACCATAGGTAATTGTTTTTCTGAGGTGTGATAATTTTATCTGTGACCTACTACTTTGTAGTAGGTCAGAAGGCAGTATATACCTTTTTTCAATATATATCTCACCCAATGTTACTAAGATATATCTGCCACCACTTGCCCATCACTGAGGTACAGCTGCTTCCTTTCACTTGCAAGAAAACTTGCCACAGTCTCTGGGAAAGTAATTTTTTAGACTAGCTTCGTGAGTTGGTCAGAGCACTTTGAACACCCTACAAACAGTATTCACATTTTAGATTGTGGAGAGAGGGAGAGAGGAGATCATATTCCAACACAAAGGTTAAGTGCTCAACTATTGCAAGAAATGGGTGGAACCTGGGTGTTTAAATTCCCATTTGCAGCTTTGAAAATCCCTCTGATTGGTTTTAAAATAATCAGGATAATCTATAGGAAACTGAAAAATTAGTAACAAAATGCTGATTAAGATGAAGTCTATAATGCTTTTTCTGTTTGATTCCAATTTGCATTTTGTAAACTGTATTACCTTTTTTTATACTTTTGTCATCTGCAGCTTTTGCCTAGTTTACCACAAGCCAAATAGATACTTCTGTGTCACGTGTGTAAAGAAATGAACAGAAAACAAGAGCCAATGTGGATGCTGTAGACTGTGAGCTAAGTCCGTAGTTTAGAATAAGGAATCTGTTTATGACAGTTGTAGTTCCAGTGGTTCAGAGATTGTATGACTAATGTATTATTATTGCTTATTATCTACACTCTAGCAAAACACATGTTCAGTCTTCACGTTTCCTTCATCTGCTGCTCCTTTTAATCTTGCAGGCAATGAAGAGAAGAATTAGAAAGGCAATTAGGATGCCCAGCTTCATTGTAGCTCTTGTTTTGTACCTTAGGACATTTTGAGCGTGTTTTCTTCCCTGAATTACAGCTGATCCAGGAAAGGGGTAGTAGTCTCATGTAATTATTTTGAAGTTATTTGTGAGTTTTGCAGCCTTTAAGGAAGTGGAAAATACAGGTGCCCGATTTAAAATCAGAACTATGAGTTCTATAGCACCAATTATTATAGACACTAGTTAAAGAACTGGAATTCAAACATTCAAGAAGTTGTGACTGACCATAAAGGGCAGATGTAAGACCCAACAGTACAAGCCATGATTTGTCCTGAATAAAAATAAATGCCAGGAGAATGTACTCATTCATAATTACCATTACTCATGGTAATGTTACCATGTAGCAGTACCATAGCATTCCTACAAATGCTGGAAATAATCATACAAGAAACAAAAAAATATTAAGATGAAATGTATTTTGATTATTTCCTTATCAGCTCAGTTCCACGGCTTCATAATGAGATGTCTTACATCATAAGATGATATTTTTTCCCTCTCATTAAGTTAGATGTGAAATAAAAATTAGGGAATTTTTTTATTTTATATTTAAAGGTGCTCAGAACCATGCAGTAGCAATTTTTTAAAAGTAGATGCTTAAAAGATTTTTAAGAATTGCACAAACATTTATTTAACATTCCAGTTTTGCTTTAGAAGGTGTTTTTCTCTCTCTTGAAACCAGTTGTTTAACTTCTGGAAAAGCTAAGTGATCCTTCCTGACTTTTCACCAGCACTGTAAGCCATATGCAGTCCTTTCCCCGAGTCTTTTCTGTTTTCCGTCTCCCAGTATAATTATACACATAAGCAAAAGTGCCCATGAAAATGCAAAGTTTTGGTGTAGTTAGTGCATCACACTGTGGGATATAGTGCAGGTAAACACATGGCAAGTATAGGAGGTACTGCTGGATTCCAAGTGAGAATAGCTCATAAAGGCTGACCTTATGATCACAACTTCTGCAGGCTATCTACCAATATCAAGATGTTTAGGGTTTTTTTCCCTTTCAGCATTAAGCAATTAGGTTCCTCAGAGACCTGGCTAGTTAAATGTTTTGTTAGTTTGAAGAAGAAAAGGATTTGCACTCAGAACTGGCCAGATTATTTTCTCAATGGTGTAGTGAAGCAATAAACCTTGTCATGCGTTTATGTCCTTGTTTGGAGAGTGAGTAGATGAGTAATTAGGATGTTTCATTTTCATATGTCCTTATGATGTGTTAATAGAGTCTGGCCGTGCTGCCACAAAACACTTTGAGAATTTGCGAAGTTGAACTGTAATTATCAAGTCTTACATGATCTCAATGCTACTGCTAATGTTGAAGTAATAGAAATTTAACACTCAGTCTAGAGGGTAAGCTGTGACACATAGTCAACCTATTAGTCACACAGGAGCATAGTAAGCAAATGGTTTTAAAGGTTGAGAAGACAGATTTGAGGGGTGCTTGGGAAACTTTTTCAAGATTACATCTCCAGTCATTCAGTGTCTTCTTGGCAAGTGAAAGAGTTTGTGAGAAACACTAAGAATCTGTAAGTAATGAATGAAATATTTTGTTTTGTTAAAGAGTTTGGTTGATTTCAGTAATGAAGAATTTTAAACATGTGATTTTTCACATGGATATAAAACATTTCCTGTAAAAACATCAGTAAGTTTCATTAAACTGTGTAGAAAGAAGTTAATAAATAGGGATTCACTGGCCTTTTTTCCCTTGTCAGCAAACGATGTTCATTCTTAGACTGGGCTGCTGATGCTGTGGTCATGATAGTCTAACAATATGAGCAAGACAAGAATTGGAGGGAGGTTTGATTTCTATGATCAGTGGCTCAAACAAAAGATACTGCCTACTACTTGCAAATACTTTTTCATTAGTGCTTTTACGATGTTTGTGCTCATTCTAAATGAGATTTGCAGTTTCTCTCTTAGGTAAAATGTTGGCCATCAACTCACAACTGGCCATCCCAGAGTATCTTGAATAAAATCCTTTTTATTCTTTACAACCTCCTTGATCTGTTCATAGCTGTTGAACACAATCACTTTTTCCTCCTGTTGTGTGCCCTACTGTGTTCCATTCACCAGTACACCAAGAAATAGTTTGACTATACCCCCAAGGATCACGTTAAATTTTTGTACTGTACCAGTGTGATAACACCCATTCTAGAAAGCCTAGCTAGGCTGTATGTCATGGACTGATTGGTGACCTCCAAACATAACTAAGTACATAAAAAATGTGAAATATGACTGTATTTCATTCAGCATGCAGCAAGATGAGTTCCTGTGCATCTTATTAAGGGAAATGAAATCTGTCTGTTATCACAGAGCTTCAATCCTGATTTCTACTGGCTTGTGTCATTCACTGTAGTTTAAAATTACTGCCAGCAACCTCTGCCCAAGCAAATGTGATACATATTCATATGTCACTGGTGAGTTGCCCATTGTTTGACTTTATTATTGCTTGTGAATTTGATCTTTCATCATTTGCTTCTTCTCTCTTTTGTACATTGTGTGTTTTAGAGATGAAGCTGTTAGTGTAACTTGTTCCCAGGTGGTGAGTGCCCCTCCTTCTGATGTCTCATACTCTCTTTTATTAGCATAAAAAGAAAAAAAAAAATATTTTAAATCTTTTGCTGTTAGGAAGTTTAATGAGTTTCTTTTACACTGAGTTTATTTTTATAGTCTCTTGAAAGGTCACTTAGTGGTGTTTTATAGGTAATAAGTTCTAAATCAGTGGCCACAGATTTGTTACAGTTCCTGTCCTTGTTTACTTATTAAATGCTTCTTGCCTTTTACTCACAGTAGTGACCTCCACAGTGGGTAGATCTTTTCTCACTAGCATTCATCCACTCTTATTTTCTCCACTCATTCACTACATTCAGTTTATGATTCCTATACACAGAGATGAAGTTGAAATACAGCTGAATACTTAGTACGATGAAAGGATTTGATGCTGCTCGCATTTGATACAGCAGAATACAGAGTAAAAAGGCAAGCACATCTGTATGGGAGTTGATATAGACAATGGGTACCTGTGATTAAGCCAACTACCCGCTGGATGTCACTATTGTTCCACAGAAATGCAGCTGAGTGAATATTTATCTAGAGTTGACTGGCTGACAGCAAAGACCATTAGCTTCCAGCAAACTGAAAATTTCTAATTGTGTTTGCAGGAATATTGTACGTTTATGTTGTACATTTTTGCAATCGAATTTTATATCAAGGTTCACTATTTCATAATAGTAAAAGAATGAGCATTGCCAAACCTTTAGCTGTAATGACTGTGTAAGTGCAGATCGTGAGCAATGAAAACCCACCAGCCAGCAGAGAAGCTTGCATTCGTTATACTCAGCCCACTTGTTCTCATTATTATTCTCTTACTCTGCAATTGCTGGAGGTAATCTCAACACAGTGAGTGAACATTACCAGTCTCCTTGAATTTGCTTAGTACATTAGTTTGGGGTTTTTTTTCCAAAGATGTGCACTCTGAGGTTTATTATTCTGAAATACCACTTGAATATTCCAGGAGCTAGGTCATTTATTTGGGAGGCCAAGTAGTCCCTGGCTAGGAGGATGTCTTGGTGTGAGGAGACCGGATGGTCTTCCCAGTACTCAACTGGTGTATAATCTCCAGCCAAATTACCTCAAATCCATCATGTTTATTTGCCATCTTTTGTCTGTCTTCTCAACATCCCGTGTAAACATTTAATGTGAGAGGTTGTTGGAAGGTGTGTGTACAGTGGCTAGCAGAGGAAGTCCTGACATCTTTTAAGACTTTTGGGGTGCTACAGTAAAATGAAACGGTCTTGTTTGGTGGTGCCACCTAACATTTGTCTCAACATTGTTTAAATAAGCATAGACTGCAAAACTAATGAAAATTAAAATGTGCATGGAAGAGTACTGTGCTTTGTGGCTTAAAAAGCCCTGGTCTTCAAGTGATAGCCCCAGAACACTAGATATGAATCAGGAAAAGGAATAGAAGTTGATTGGAAAAAAAAGACAACCCAAACCACAACAAAACAAACCCCAGACACCTGCAAAATGCATTGTTGCTCGCCTGCCCCTGGAATATGTAGGCAGTATCACAGACATTAGGGGATAGCCAGATCATGAGGCACTCAATCATATCTCCTTCCTCAAGCTAGTGGCTAAGGTACCTGTGTGAAGGCTTAGGGGTTTGTAGGGGCCATCGTAGCAGTTATGCATCCTCCAAGGATTCCTCAACATCACCCCAGCAAGGTTTTAACAGTCTTGTAAGAGACTGACACCAAATTATCCAAAACCTACAATGGATCAGAATTCTAGGTACCTGCTGCCCAAACTGGAGATAAGCAAAGGATAAATTCCTTCTCTGGAAACTTTGAGGCTTTAGCAGTTTATTTGTATTCAGGAAAGGTGCAGCCTTTCACAGGCACTGAAAGTTGCTCAACTAAGACCATGTCGTTTCCTATGAGATGATTAGAATTTGTGACTCTGGTGGCCAGGCCACCCAAAATCAGTCACTTCTTTAGTGTTTAATTTGACAGTGGCCAGGCCAAGTTTAGCTTAGTTCACAAAGTCTGCACAGATGAAAGCCTGGGTTTTGTAATGTTTTTTAACATGCTCTACAGCTCTTTTAAAACGTTTTCTAAGCCATAGCCACTAGAGTAGGATTTAACAGCTCAGCTCACAGGCCTCAGGCTGTGCAAGAAGGTTCAGAGTAATACTGGGCATCTTACTTTGTGTCATCAGACAGTGGTTTCATTATCAACAGTGTAGCAGCAATGACACATTCACTTGTGTTTGGTGTATGTTTGGAAATGCATTAAAAGTGAATCTAGTTTTTCGGACAATAAATGCATTAGTTGATCTGAGTGTGTCTGTGCTTGAATGTAAACATGCTGGGTTTTCATGATGATTTTTGTTATTTTCTATTTCACACCCATAATTAAATATTTTTTAAAGGGAATTACTGATAATTTTCCAGGTATTGCTTTCCATAGAAGGTTATGATTGGTTCTTTCTGAGTATCATTATGGTTAGAACACGACATTAAAGAAGCATAAAAGGAAGCATATAAAGTCAAACTCAGTTATACACAGCTCATTCACATTAGCAGTCTGTTAAGAAGTTTTAGAAGATACGTTGAATATTTTCAAATAGCAAAAATTCTGAATTAATAGTAGGAAATTATTTTCTGATTGTAGTTAGCACTCCCAAAACTAAATAGCAAAATTTTCCTTAATATATATATGTCTATCCATATACACATGTGTGTGTATGGATATATGAGCGTGTGTATGTTTTACGCCAAATCTTTCTTGCTTTGGCTGTACCTACTGTTAGTCACCACTGCAGATGTGTAAGCCTGTAGAAATACAGAGATGGTTCTTAACAGGAAGTTTACAGCAAACTGTAACCCTTCAGTACAGAGCTAACCAAGACCTGTGAGTCCCATAATAGCTAAGATAATTCGATGTGTATTGACTTTCTCATAGCAACTTTCAAGGTGCAACTCAGGTTAAAAATCTCAGTCTGCTCAGTGCTGCTAAAGCATCTCAAGCACTTGCATTATTAACTGTGTGGGATCTTCTTTGTACCCAGTCTAACAGGGTCTCAGTGTTGCAGGATTCAGTATAGTCTCAGCCTTCTACTCCCAGATATTTTCTCACTACAGGCCTTGAAAATGAGAATTGGTTTCATGATATGAAAAATAACAAAGCAAACCAAAACCCCTTCAAATTCTTTTTAAGAGGTGCTTTCTAGCTTTGTTTTCATTGTATCTGGCATATTTCAAGGTGATTGGCTGTGATTAGGGTTTTTCCAGTAAGAATTCAGGAGAACATTCTGCTAAGGTTTTGCTGCTTCTAATCTGCTGCAGTAAAACTGCTTTATAGAAACATTCCCTCCCAAGTGATTGAAGACGTGCAGTTTACTAAGCCAAATCAAGTTGTAAAATAGAGATAATTAAATTACTGACTTGCTTCTATATAGGCACTGCTGTATTGTCTCGAGAATGAACCACCACCACGCCACATCCCCACTTTCCCATTAATCAGAACAGGAGGAATGATTTTTTGGAAATATGGGGGATGTCACATTCTCCTGCAACCAACAAAATATACATGACTTTGGGAGAGGGGAGGGCAGGGAGCAGATGGTTTACAAATCTCTATTTTGACCAGGACCACTGATGAATGAATTAAATGAGTATCTGTGAATTCTTGTCTTGTCGTTAGGATTTTGCTAAGAGAGAAAAATAATGTGTCACTGATTTCTTTAAGGATTTTTGGATGCACTCTTCCCCGATCTGTGAGTAACCAATTTTCTCTGAAAGCTCTTTGCAGTTGTAGTATTTCTAAAATGTACACTGTTTGGCTTTATAAGTAATGAAGCTTTATTTAGTTATTAGGGGACAGTGTGCAAAACACATCACAAAACCCTAGCAAGCTCAGCTCAGCAAATAAAAAGAAATAGAAGAAAATGACAGATTTAATGGTTTCCTCTGCTACATTAATGTCTTTGACAGTCTTGAAAAGAGAATTTCTAATGAGCACTGAAACAAATGTGTGCAGGAAGTGGTCTTGCTTTTGCTGCTGCACATTTGAGTTCCTCTAATTGCATCAATAAGGAATTTCTGCTCCTCATTTAATGAATGCCTTTTGACTACTTTCTGAAAGGCAACTGGATGTAAGGGGTAAACACTGGCACCTTTTGTATGAAGTCACATAAACAGGTTTCAATTAATAGTTATCAGCCCTAGAAACTGAATTATAATGCAGTGCAGTAAATTTTTATTCTTAAATTTTTATAAAGCCTCCGTTTCCCTCTGCTTTGCTTTTGCTGTGGTATCTTACGTCTTAAGACAGTGCTTTGGCTGCCCGCTGGCTTTTTTATTCTATCTTGTGTCAGGCAGAGATCAGGCATTCTTTCAGTGTGGTTTCTGCACCATCTGTCTCCTCAGACAACTCAGAATTCATCTGATGCTACTGTACCTGCATCTTTAGTCTGTTCTTGGTTCAAAAAGTGAGTTTCAGAGCAAGGGCTGGGGTTGGGCTTCGGGGGATTGTGGGGAGCTGAGCTTGATTTTGATTTTTTTTTTTTTTTTCATTGTTGTCATTTTTCTCCCTAAACAGAGGCACAGTCGCTGCAGGTGCAGTGGATTACTTATGAAAGAAGTTTTCTATTTAAAAACAAGAGAGACTTTAATGAAATCAGTAGAGGGTTTGTACAATAGGTATTGTATTAAAGCAGAGCTCAGGCTTCACATTGATTGCGGTATTTAAATTTCAATGAGTTGATTATGTATGAGAGTAAAATGACCAGTATTATGAATGTACAAAAAAGTGACATGAAGAGCTGTGCCAGAAAAGTGAGAAAAACGTTCCCTTTATAGTCCCTAGAGTTCAATAAAGCACCACTATTTCCCAGCTTTTAAAAGCTCTTTTATCACAATGGTTCATACCTCACATTCCCTGGAGCCTGATTTGTTATACGTGCAGGGTCCTGTTCCATTCAGCAGCATCTCACTGGTTTCCGTGTTGGTGGGTTTGTAATCTACATAAAATTCCTGTGTGCTTGGAGTCATTTGCTTCAGTGACTGTCTTTTCTTTTTCCTGTGCCTTCGCATGAGAGAGCGCTGCTGCAGCTGCTTCATGCTGGCTGGGTAACGCTTCCATGACACGTAGATTACCAGCAGGATCACAAGCACAGACAAGAAAAGGGCCACACTGCCTGCTATGATTTTATGGAAGGAGATGTGTTCTGCGTCGTGCTCGGGTTCAGAGCTTGATTCAGTGGCTCCAATAGTTGGGGGCAGAGGGGGCTTGCTGTCATGTTTAGGCCTGATGAGTTTTGGTTTAAACGTTGGCTTTGGGAGAGCTCGTGCTAATTCAAACCTTTCCGTGGTACTTTTGCCACAGATGCTGTAGTTTTTCACTGCATCGATCACGTTCACCCCTTGCAGCTCTTTGGGGCTGGCACAAATAATTGTGTTTTCCCTCAGCCCTTTAAAACTTTTAAGCCAGTTTACCAGAGAGCAAATGTTTCTGCTGCATTCCCATATATTCCCAGCAAGGCTGATGTCATTGAGGGATATCCAAGAATCCAAGATTTCTTGACCAATAAATGTGAGCTTGTTTGAATCCAGGTTGAGGCGCTGTAAATTGGGCACACACTGAAAAACACTAGGTCCACTGAAAGCTTCTATTTCATTGCCAGATAAATCAAGTCTTTGTAATGAGCTCCAGGTCCAGGACATAGTCTGTCCTATCACACTGATTTTATTCCACTGTAAATAAAGGTTTTGAAGGCTGACTAGCCTTGGAAAAAGTGCCAGGTTGAGCTTAGAAAATTGATTGTGCTCCAGATGAAGCTCTTTCAGTCTGATCATGCCTGCAAAGACATTCCTTGCTAAACTTCGGATGCGATTATAACCCAGGTCCAACAGTTCAAGGTTCCTACAGTCTTGAAATATTCGAACAGGGATGGTTCTTAGGGAATTGGACCGCAAATGTAAACTCAGCAGCTTCCTTAAGCCCCTGAACTGTTCAGATCCCAGAGACTGCAGCTGATTGTATGACAGATCCAAGTTCCGGAGATTTGTCACAGGTCTGAAGGTATTATTAAGAAAATAGGAGATTCTGTTGGAACTCAAGATCAACTCTTTTAGTCTGCGTATTCCATTGAAAGCATTTTCGTCAATATTGCTGATGTGGTTATGGTCTAAATAGAGCCAGGTGAGTTGATTAAGACCTTTAAATTGATTGTATTTTAGTTTTTGGAGGCTGTTATATCGAAGGGACAAACCTAAACAACCAGCAGATATACTTGAGGGAATCTCCTGCAATTTCTGAGATTCACAATATACCATTTTGCCTTCACACCTACAGCCCTTAGGGCATCCTCGTTCAGCAGAAGAAAGCATTGTCAGTAATACAGTAGGGGCTATTACCAGAGCTACAGCTGATCCGCTCAGTAGCCTAATTACATTGAAACCTGGAAATAAAAACAACTTAGAAAAGTTATCCCCCCACACATCAGTCATTTCTTTCAATCATGCTAAAATCTTCTATCTCAACAATCATTTACAAATCCCTAGCTCGACTCGACTACTTTTCACATTGTTTTCTTTACTCAGATATTTTTAAAGAATGCCTTTATATAAATACTGAAAAACAGTTGGGTAAAAGGTGTAATCCCTCAGCAGTTTAACTGTAATAGCAAATCACATCAAGGTAAGTCTATGGAGTAACTAAAGCACAGGCTATGCAGTGGCTATGAACTAGACATTAAAAAAATAACGTGAAAAACATACCCATCCTTTGTGCTGTTCAAAGGTCGTCCTTAGGTCTTTTGTTTTTTGCTTAGTGTGCCACAAGCATGGCAGCCCCTGTCAGCTGCACTGTAGTGAGTCAGGGCTCGCTGACACCCAGGAAGAAAAATTGGACCCCTTGGGAGATGGACCGATTTTGGAACATTATTCTTTGCCAGCCATGCAGAACACTCCGAGAATAAATCAATCCCAACACAGCGTTCGGAGCAAAATGTCAAATTCTTCCTAGGTAATAGGATCTTCATGGATATTACGTTTTTGCATCTTTATAGCTAGGAACCTGGCTTTTAAAATTTCTCTTTATAGGAAAGCATCTTAGATTCCTCCAAGCACCGTTTAGCTATCTGAATTCACACGTCTGTATTCCATAGCACAGCAGTTCCCTTACTCAGTACCCGATCCGGCTGGGAAGCTGCTTTGTAGCACAGAAGGTAGAATAAGCCCGGACACCGAACAAGCTCTGCTCACTTCTGCATACTGTCATTCTGAAAGCTCCGTCCGACTGTTGCTTTGGTTTCGGCGAATGCGGTCTTATGTAAAGCTGCCCCCAGTGGTGAAGAGTATTATGGGCATGTGCAGAAATGTCTTCCTTTTATCTTGCAAATGAGTAAGCTCTGCTGGGAAAAGAGTGATTGTTCTGAGTGACTAATAGAAGCAGAATGGTCAGCTTCGATGTAAACTAGTGAGGTGTGCCGAAATACCCAAATCCTCTTAGTCTCTTTTGCTGTTTCTGAAAGCTGTTTTGCATCCCTGAACTTAATAGCTCAGCAAGAGCTGCTGAGACTTTTGTCTGAAGGGCTAACTTGACATCTGTAGGACATAGATACAAATTTTCGGTCCCCAGGGTTTGGTTGTTGTTTTTTTTTCCCCCTTACTGCATTCTACACGTGTTCACATGACCTTTTTGCAATATCCCAGGGTTTTTTTAGCGAAGTAGCAGCCCCCTCAGTGTGTCTCTTATCGAGTGTTTCAGTGGGGACACTATATTTTATAACATGAAAAATGTTTTGGAGCTGACATTTTGCCGTTTTGCTTTTTTCTTCTCTGTTAAAAGGCACCATGCCAGGAGGTTAGAAGAGAGTATTGTGCTCATTTATTTCCCAACTTGCTGTCACTTTGTTCCACAACACTAACACTTCAAACACAGGCTTCCATAACCCTTACAATATAGGGACTAAGCAGCTTGGTGCGGTACCTTCATCAGGGGAGTTGTTTTTACTGTAACTTATGGCATAGGCAGGATTTTATGGGAAGGTACAATATGCAGAGTTTGTTCAGACGTGTGACTCTGGACAGTCTGCCTTTTTCTCTTTCCTTACTCTTCCCATCTTTCCTGCGTGCTGTAGAGAAAGGACATGTCCTCTTATCTGGGCAGAGCAAAGGTAAGATGGCATTACAGCAAATGCATCATGCTGGCAGTCTTCCTTCACCAAGTATGTGATCAGAGACGATGGTGGAGAAGTATAAAATCATGGCTCTTTGTGATGTAAGAATAGGCTAGAGCCTGAAGAGAAGTGTGCTGCTCGTTAAATGAGGAGTACAGATTACAGTCCCTCAAATGCAACCAGACAGCTCTGAGAACTGCTTTTCCTTTCTGAGGCAGGATCCTTACCCCTTGGAATAATGTGCTTTGACTTTTCCCTTATTATTCACTGCTGTGAGCATAGAAGAACTTAAAATGAGGTGAAACCTGAAATTTTCCACGCATTAGAATGCCAACATTGCCTAGTACTTAGTCTGTGAATGACTTCAGGCTTAGAGTAATCCCACTAGTATTAACGCACCTATCTGTAGTGCCTAAATGAAGAGCACAGTTGCCCCTGGCTAACAACTGTGAACATCTTTCATGTTGTGAGGCAGAAATACATACCTGCATCAAGGCACATCCTGTGAAAATTCCCCCTTTGGGTCAGATTTGCAATGAGGGGAGGGGTTAATTCCTCCAGTAATCTCTGTCATCGTCACCTTCTCCCATTCTCTACTACAGCTTGTTTCTGGCTCTTAAATCTGCTCTGTAGGGTTGAGGAGCCAGCGCCGAGCTGCAGACTGTGCTGGGAAGTGTGACGGTCTGGGGAGCTGCTCTGCTGGCAGGAGTGTCACGTGCCGGCCCTGGTGTGCCTTTACTGGCTTTCCATCACTGCCTTGGGGGCTCGCTGTACTTGATGGAGCAGGGCTGGCAGCTTCAGAAGACAATTCAGACCTTCAGTAAGCCAGTTTGCCTCTTGGAACTGCACTCTTCCTCTGTTGACAGTAGAGGATGCCTGTGACGGGTATAATTTCAATAAATGGCTGATAGGTTCCTAAGCTTAGATGGCATGAAATTAGGTTCAAACACAGCGTATAAACCTTCAGAGAACATACGAACTCTTTCTCCTGCAAAGCTGGTGTTACCTAATACACCAGCTCAGCTTGAACCTTCTCCCAAACTTTGCCCATTTTCTGGCTTTTCCTCTATTGTCGTCTCTCCCTGCTCCATCTTCATTGTGGAGTTAACAAGTAACTTCTCTGCCACCATGAGTCAGCAGAGTTTCGGTAGTTTTTCCAGGGTTTTAATAATTGCCAAGATACTGGACAAATAAGAGGGAACAGCCACTCTTTTACCATGAGTTATTTTCATTTTTCTGAAAGGGGTGAGACATCAAGAGATGAACAGAGAGAGCATCAAATCTATGTTAATGGATTGCCAAATTCAATTTTCTTTACTGAGATCCTTTTTGAATTACACAAGCAGGAAAAGTGCCAGAAACTGATAAACAGTTTTTTAAAATTACATTTCTGTATCTTCATACAGCTGAATAGGTTCTTTTCAAATTGTGGAAATAAAGCCATTCCCAGTATGAAACAGTTCATACAAAATTTCAGACCAGTTTGGCTATACGACAAATGATGAAAAATAGACAATGAAGTTAATGCTGCATTTTAGATAAGAAAATACCTTTTATAAGTGATTTAACCTTTGCCTCATATCAACTACACCTTAAATATCTTAAATATATAATATATATATACACCTTAAATGTCTGTGCAACCCCATTGCATTACCATTTCTCTCATGGAACCAGGAAAAAAGAACTCTACGCCAAACCAGTTAACTTCTCTTATGGATAAACTAATTTTCATTAGAAATAATACCACAAATTCTGAGTACCTAAAATCCAGGAGTTTGTTGAAGGCTTAGTGTGAATTAAGCTTGTACTCCGTGCGAGTTTGTGTGTATTTGTTCTGGGACCAGTTGCTGGAGCCCCAGGACACTCTAAGTTGGCCGCGGCTGGGCAGCCCTGCCCTGAGCACCAGCTCCCAGCCAACGACAGGAGGCAAACACTGTAAGTAACACAAGTCTCAATGACTTCTTGCTGATCGAATGTTAGTGCTCAGAAACAGTGTTCTTCCTTCTCCTCTGCCTCCGAAGACAGCATTTTATGCACTTCTGACTCTTAAGAGAACTATCGTGTTCATTTGTGTACTCTCGCACACAGGCTGTGTTTTGGGATTTCAGCCTTGGTCATAAATTGAAATGTCACAGAGCCTGGGCAGCTTATTAGTTTTGGATTGTATGCCTCCAATTTGTTTTTCTGAGGAGAAAAATGACATACATCAGAAAATACATTGACAAATGTGTTGCTGAATATGTCTTAACGTTCATACAGATGAAAAGTGTTGTATTGGGCAGAGCCTGTGATGAACATGTTGTTTTCTTCATCAGCACGACAGACAAATTAAATTCAAAGTTATTTGGAAATGCTGCACTGTCCCAGGGTAAGGATGGCCCAGATTTTTTTCTTTTCACTAAGCTTCAACAGATTTCCTGCCTGGAAATTGTTCTAGATAGATTTCACTATTCTAATTTTGCCGTAATTTATTTTGGTTTTGATTATGTAGTCAAATTTTGGTATATTTTCTTTCCCCATTCATTCTGGCTGTGGTCTGTGCACGTAGCAGCACCTTCCCTGTGGAAAGCTCAGTGTGAACTGCAGCCAGAATAGTAAAGGGTGAATCAAACTACAGCATTCGCTGTGAAAACCTGTTCCTCCACAGAATCAGTTTGGAGCTGAAACATTTTCCAGAGGAAAAGGGAAACAGCAAATCTTGCGTTTTTCAGGGTTATGAGGAGGTACCTCTACTGACCAGGTTCATCGGTTTGCTAAGTACATTTGAGAAGGAGGGAAGACAGGATTATCAGGTTCCAGTGGAAGGGGGATGAGGGGTGCAGGGAGGAGATGGGTACTTCCCAAAGCATAAGGAACAAGCAGTTACCAGATGCTAATGGGATTCCATGTAAATTAGCAGTCAGAAGCCTTCCCCCATTCTGTCACTTGCTTCTTGTCAGCCTTTTTCAGAGCAGATCATGCTTACTCTTTAAAATGCAGCTTTTGTTTAATGATGTTGTTACAAAAAAAAAAAAAAAATTAAAAATGTTTCCATTTCTGTTACTCTAATAAGAAATCCATTCAGAAAAGCAGTATGAGCCTTTTTAGCCACAGTGCATTATGTTCTTAGTGCACAAAATTCAGAATTTAGACTCCAGCAGTTTTACATTCCCAGACAGAGCTCCTGGATCCAGAGTGACTTTGTGTGTGTAACCACGTGGCCCTTTGGAGAACCAGCATTAACAAGAGCTGCACCATGTCCTGTGTGGGTTTCTGAAGTGACAATATATGCCTTTCCCCTTGATTTTATTTCACTGGAGTGAAATAGGAGTCAGCTGGGTTAGCAAGAGTAGCTTGTTCTAAATGGCACTGTAGTGCGCTATCACTGTATCATTAAGAGTAGATAAGTCTAATAAAATGTGTTTGCAATTTTTGAGCCAGTGATTAAATGAACCTGCTGTTCCATGAGGATCAGATTAGAGCTGGGGGAGTATAACTCCCAGTGTAAATATTAGAGCGTGGGAAGACAGAGGGAAACTCAGGATGCAGGGTTTGCCAAAGGCGGACATAAGGAAAGGGAAGTGGGAAAGCCAGTTTCAAGGAACATGCAAGTGAAGGAAATTGAGGCAACAGTAAATGCTCTGAAGAAGCAGGGAAAGAGGACTGAGAGTAGGCAGGATCTTATCCCAGCAGTTTGTCAGTACTGACCTAAAGGACCGTGGTGGTAAGTGGTAGATGGGGGAGGTGGATAACTGAAAATATCCCATTGCTCTCCTGCTAGGAGCACTTAGCTTTGCAAAGCCTCCCCTGGCCTCTGTGAGGGTGAAAGGATCCCGTGTTACAAATTCTGTGATAAACTGAAGGAACATCTGAAGCTGAATAGGAGCCATGCCCCCTTTCTAGGAGTCAGTAATCTCTGTAACATCCGATTGCTCGTAGAGGACATCAGGGACACATCTGTCAGTTTGTGTATACCCGGAGGATCTCCTCAGCGCCGTGGTTCACAGGGCAGCACAGGCTATCACTTTTCTCATGCGCAGCTACACACTGTTGAAAAATGAAGCTTTTCCAGCTGTACAGTTTTGTTTAAATCTGTGCATTGTGGATAGGTCACAGGGGCCTCTAAGCTGTGCCAGGGCAGATAATGCTGCATACAAACCTACAACCTCTGTTCGTGGCATCCAGTGGCTAGATTTTCTGCATCTTATCATAACTCCTGTGTCCTTAGTGAGGCATTGTCACTCAGCTGTTCCCCAATTGACCTTTTGTCCTGGGATTTTGAAGCTGTTTGAAGGCAAGCAGCCTGTTCTTCAGTCTCATCCTCTGGAGACACAACTACATGAGATCCAAAGCTGTCATTTTACTTTGTGAAACCGATAGGTGCTGCTTCTGTTTCAGTGGATTAAGTGTTGATTCATTCAGGCTTGTCCTCCAGCATCTTGGTGAAAGGAGAATATGAGTAGAAGCAGTAGAAGGCAAATGATCATTGCTGAATGAAAAAAAAGTAATTACATCTTATACATAGTGTTAGCTTCAACCTGCAGAGCACGAGTGATACACGCAATACATTCCCTGGAGATGTGTAGGTGCAAAACAGAAGGCGGTCTTAGTGGCCTCTGCCTGTGATTCTGCCTGTAGTTTCTGTGAAGATGCCAGGGAGATTAGGTTACAATAAGACCAGGCTTGTTGCAAATGCCTCCCACTCTTTCATGGGCCAGTATACCGTTGCTGGAAGAGTGCCTGCTGTCATATTGTCGAGGCACCACATCTGGGGTTTGTGTAGCCTTAAGTATTCGGAAACTCTTAGGTGTCCCCATGAAGTACGCTTGCCTGTGAAGTGTGCTTTGTTCTCCGAGGGGATCTGGCTTCTACCTTGTGATAGCAATTCTGTACGTGCATCAGTGGCAAACTATGGTAGGTGGCAATGGTAATGAACTTATTTCCTGGGGAGCCAGATTAACATGGAGATTTTCTAGGAAATTTTGTTCATGGACAACTCTGGAATGGCTGTGACATCAGACTGGAGGCATTGCTTAACTGAATTAAAGTAGAACTGGAGCCTGTTTCCAGCAATGTGTCATCTCTGGAGCAGTTCTGTGCTGCCATGAGAAGAATCAGAAGGGATGGGAGGCAACTGGTTTCAGAACATTTGCCTATGTGCCTCTTGTGGCTCTATTTGACATCATAGGCTGCACCAGGCTCTCGTTGGCTGGGGAGTATATGACTTGCCAATGCTGGTCATGGGTGATGAACAGCAAAAGGGAAGAGGGTAGGTATTTGGTGTCTCAAAAAGACTAAGGAGAAAACTGTGGGGCCATTCAGAATTTTGGAATGTCTGTCTCTGTTTAATAGTGTACGTAGAACTAGTTTGATGAGAACTAGTTTAACTGTGGGTTGGAGAAGCACATGTGTACTACAAATATTTTTTTTTTAAATTAATTAGAAAACTGGAGGCATTGTCTGATGAAGTTTTCCTCCTTTAAATGATTGCCTTTCAATAGAATATTTATACAAATAAATATTTTCTGACAGGAAGACACTTTGTAGGAGGAAAAAAACAATAACCCTGATGGTGTCCAGTGCTGGCCAGAGCGAAAGAGAGGAGCTCATGTGTTATTGATACGAACAGGAACAGTAACATTTGACTAAGGTCTAACAAAGTGATGGTAGTGTCAGTAATATGGCCATTTTGACAGAGCTTTATTTTCCGCCAAACCCTAGAAGGTTTTAGTTTTCAATGTTGGTGTGTAGTTAAAAACCTGAAGGCTGCTCTTTCCCCTTCAGCTGTTCCCTCTGCCTTCATGCCTTTGCCTTTAGCTTCTCTTAATTCCTACCCTATGTATACTTCTCTGAGGAATGAAAATCTGTCAGTTACTCAGCACAGAGCACATATGTACAATGCATGTTCACATATGTTCTTCAGAATTTGAGACATTTTCCCTGTTAACACTTCTAACTAGTTGCTCTTTGGCTGTCCAAATGAAACTGCCATGGTATGTCACTATATGCTAAAGCCCTGGAGTTAGTTATTCTGTCAGGGCAGTGTGAGAGTATCTGTTGGCTGCTGTGGCTCCTTGTCTGCTGGAGGGAGGCAACTGGCAAAAACTTTCATCATGGTAAACCATGATGTCCACATCATATCAAAGGCATTAAAAAGTCTTCTGACTTTCTTTCCAAACTTCAGCTTTTACCGTAACATTCTTTGGATCTCAACATCTCCACTTACGAGTTGATCTGCATAATAGATGATTTTTTTCACTGTTTGCCTGACACTATTTTTTTCCAAATGTATTTTTTCCATCAGTTAAGCCATCTATTCCTTTTTGGACTTCCAACACAAGTTATTCTGTATCTGTTGTTGTTTTCATTACTTGCTATCAAATATATCAAATATATCAAATATTGCTATTTGATGCATTCTTCTGAGCTAAAATGACCATATAGCAAATTCCATGAGAGGACAACATAGTTGTCAAATACAGGAAAACAAGCTTCTTTTTTAAATGCCAAATTATCTCAAATCTTTGTTTAATAAGCTTGTCAACATCTGTTCACTGCAGGACCCTTTTTGATGTTGCTGCAGTACCATTTTGAAAGCTATTTGAAAATCTGCTGGATATTACCTTTAATTTTCCATATAAAAATTGTAATGAGTGGCTAGCATTTTTAACTCAAGATATGTACACATAGCATTTCTTAGGACCAGACCTAGATCGGTAGATAAGACAATTATTCTTGCATTTCCTTGCCTTACTGCTTTTTGTGTAAACAGGGATACAGGTGTAAGCAATTAAAGAGTGCAGAATAGCTTGATTTCATTTGACCTGTTGAGATATTCTAAAATAATTTGCTTATGCATGAAAAATTCTACAGAGAAAATAAAAGCATTCTAGCTTACCCTTATTAAGACTTATGCTCGGACTAAAGTTTAGCATTCGGAGATTGTGATTTCAGACCCAAAGACAGAGTGATGTGTTGCTATATGGCATTAGTAACATTTTGAAGAGAGAACTAAACATGACAGTTGAGCAGATTTGCAACTGAAAGAGAAAAACATGAACAAAGTTAAGAAGCATATAATTATGTTCATTCACACTGTGACTAGCATAAAAATGATTTATTCCAAATGGTTACAGTTGCATGCTTAGTCACTTCCTTCCCTGGCTTCAGCCTAATTCTGTTTTCTGGCATTTTCCTGAAAAAAATCCCCACATTTGTTCTCTTTTTCATCAAAAGTTTGTGGGTTTTGTAGCTTTTATTAATTCAATCAAGTCTTTTTCAATTGAGTAAGCTACAGCAGTTTTTAGATATTCCAGTTCTGATAGCTGGTGTTCCTGAGAAACCTCAGAAACTTAATTATACTGACAGTCTTGGTTAGTTAACCAGTCTGTAATCTGCTTATACTTAGTCACAGAAGTAATTTGTCCATACCCAGTAATGATGGACTAGAACATTGTGGTTTTAAAAAAAATATATATATAGAAAAGGTGAATTGTTGCAGGTATGTTCTGAGTATTCAGTTCTCCATCTGCCATCCTTCTTATTCCCTTCCCATTGGTGTGTCTGGCAAACAGAGCTCTGAAGAAACCATATGTGATTAAAATGACTTATTAGCTCATCTTTTCAGGCCATGTGTACCCGAGAAAATTATCTTAAATTAAATGTGATTAAATTAAAAAAATAAGTGTAGAACCAAACCCCAGCTTATTTAAGTCATTTACAAAAGTGCAACAGGCTTCCATATAATTCATTTCAAAACAAAAATCTTGGTTGCAGCAGATTTATTTTAGTTTCTGTGACAGTATACTCTCCTGTTTATTAAAACTAAATGTCTTTTATCCAGTGAACAGGACAGGAAACAAATGACAAAACCAACTTAAAGGGACTCAGGTATTATACATGGTGTTTGCTCGCTGCAGGACAGTATAAAACAATAAATATCTGCAAAATGTTAATTTCTGATTGACCAAAATGTTGGAGTGCTGCAGGCACAGGGAGGAAGAGAGAAGGCTGACAAGAAATTTTCATCCTTTCTTCTCTTTCTTGTACCAATAGCAGGAGAGGCACGTTAGAGTTTTTGCATTTTGTAAATCCTTCTATGCGGTATTCTGTGTCTCCTAAGGAGGCAAGAAGCTCATAAATGCCTTTCTCTCTTATAGAAAAAGTTAGAAAGCAAGTAGAGACTCTGGTCAGCCCATAGCACGGAGGCACAGGAGAGCTGAGCCTGAGGGAGTCAACAGCTTCATTTCTGTGTCTCTAAATGGTAGCAGGAACTGGGAGAAAATAGTGAGGACTCAGTGAACTCAGTTTCAAACCCAAACATTTTGCCTCTGGACACACAGGATATGGGCGCATCTCCAGCCACTTGTTCTTAAAAAGCACCTTTTTTGTCATAGATACATGGCAGAAAAATCTTCTGTCTATGTAAGAGGGAAATCATGTGGCTTGATGATTGGATCTTACAGCGTGTGTTTGTGTCATCATTTATTTGTCGTTTGGACAAATTGACCGGATTGAAATCCAGAGCATGAATAGACGAGTACCAATATAATTAACAAAAAATACTTCCTCTGGGCATTTCTACTGCTGTGTGTTGAGCAATTTCCCATGTTCCTTTGTAAGACTAAGCTCCTAGGAAAGGAATGTACTTTATTCTATCAATGTAAGACTGAAAAGAACCTTGATTTTAACATAGCTGTGTACAAATCTGATAAACAGAACTATCATAAACAGAGCGATGTCAAAATGTTTTTAGTTTGAAATTCATAGGAAAAGTAGAAAAGAAGGACTTTTCAGGGGAAGCTAAATATGCCTTTTTTTTTTTTTTCATCAATATGCATAATTTCAGCTGTACAGTTTAGTTTGTACTGTGATAATTGAACCCCACAATACAGTCTCTGTGGGATTCCTTCTGAGGTGATGTTCCTTGCTGCTGTTTGCACGCATAAAGAAGTCACATAGGTTAGTGAAAGCTAAAAGACATCAAAGCCATGTTTCAGTGTAAGGCCAGGAAGTAACTAATGGGTGTTAGGTAAAGAAAAAAAAAAAAAGGTACTGTATGGCCATGTTACTGAGTAAGAACTGTCTCTTATGAAGATCTTTGCAGTTTCCTTTAAAATACCTAGTCCTTGCTAGTCTGAGACAGAAAGCTGGAAGAGATCCTGTGCTCTTATCTGACAGCAATTTCAGTGTTCTTCTCTGTGTGATTTAAAGTCAAGTAGAAATATGCTGTTAGAATAGAGATATCTGTAAATAGATAAGTCATGGAGTTATATCAGAACGCCAGGGTATGAGAGAATCTCCAAAAAGAAAGCTAAAAATGCCCTTGAATATAAATACCATGGTATTTGGAATTCTGTATCAGATACTTGCTGATCAAAAGATTAGCATTTTGAAGAAGCTGATAATTCATATGTTCCTGTAAAGACTAGAGTTTGACATTGCACCCTTTCGTACACACAGAAACAGGAGAGGAGCACAGGAGTCAGTATGCCAGGCTCTGTGATAGCTGAACTGCAAGACTTAATTTTGTAAAGCTCCTTAATTTTGATAAAACAGAGTTTTATCCAGAGCCAGATTCAGAAAAGGTTTCCAGTAACAGTTGCTGCTGTGGTTATTTGTGTCTGTGCACAAAGTCCAAATCCACTTGTGAGGGTTGTTGTGCCTTTAGTGAGAACTGTGGAAGGCCACTTCTGGCATTACCTGTCACTGACGTAGTAGGAATTAGCATAGTACTGATAAACTTCCAACTTGGAATTTCTACTTTAAAAAGGTTGTTAGATCAGAGACATCAAGAAAGAGAGAATTCCTACTTTTTGTTGCACAGTTTTTTACAGTCCAATGTCTTAAATGATGACAATATTAATTAATGAATGTGGTTCCTTTGCAGAATTTCACAGTGGGAGAGGATTTTCCATCAGTATATTTTTCTCTCTCTTTTTTTGAATACTTAACCCGGATCATATTGTGAACTAGCACAACAGGTTCTATCCAAATGATCACGGGAGGGAGTTGCTGATTCTCTTGAGTCTGGCAAAATTTGCCTTTTAAATGTTCAGCGTATAACATAACAGAGATGCCACTGACCTTTCTTCTGTTGCTGTTCTTTTTCACAGCTACCAGAAGTACTTGATGGCTATTTTATGTCCTTTTATTTTTAAGTATTTATCTGGTACATTTGTATTCTTTGCTTACATTGCCACTTACTGGTATTTTTCACTTTAGGCCACTTGCAGCAAAAACGTATGAAATCCTGTATGTCACACTGCGCCTAGAATATATTTCTAAAAGAGTAAATGCTTGCAGTGCTTTACACGTTTGCAGCCTCTGCCAGTCTTTGCTAGTATTTGTCTTTTGCTTTCTGCGCAATTGGCTTGGTACAGCCTGCTCCTTCCTTGTCAGTGCCGGGCTGGAAGCGGCGTGTCTCAGCACTGCCTTATTTTACTTGCCACAGTTCAATGCAAAAGCAGCGGCAGCAGCGAAGGGATCTGCTTTGTTTCAGCTCCCATTCTTCCCATTGTTACCATTCAAGAAAAGTAGAAACCACATAGGAAACCATTTATGAAATCACCAGGGAGTTTCTCATGTTCTCAAACAAAAGGGAATTTTAAAATTATGGAGAGTTTTAGTCATCATTCTATGGAGTGAGGTACTATTTAGACACTTTCCAGGAGCACTAGTGAGGAGGTTTATTAGTGAGTCAGATACGAGCGTGTACATCAGAGTAACAGTTTGCTTCGGCACATATTTTTGCTATGTCTGTCAGAGGTCATGATTAGGAACTTCAAGATGAGTTTCATGATTTAGCTTAGTAATTACTGGGAGTATGTTTGCTGATTTCTGTTCCCTGTGGAATTAATGACTGGCTCTAGTTTGTACTGCACATGATTAGAACAAGAGTCAGAGGTAAATATTTCATGCAGAGTCACTGTCTGGATAGTTTTGCTCCTGATATTCAAGGTCATTCACCTCTCATATTTTATACCAAGATTCAATTTCTGTATTTTTAATTTTAGCATTAATAGGTCTTATTTAATAAGTCTTGTGAGTTAGAGATGCTTCGGTGTGCTGCAGTGATACTTTTAGAAGACTGACAAAACCCAAAATGGAAATATTCTTTTGTCTTGGAGTCTAAGACAATCTGTAGGAGTTGTTGCTGAGTTTGAAACAAAATGAATAAATTGGAACTCACTATGAAGTGCTATTGCCCTCCTGAATTTTTGTCATCACCTCTATTTAGTGGAACAGGCTTTGGCATTCATCAGTCAGCTCTGCTGGCCTCCTGTTGTCTTCACTTCCCTAATGAAGGGAATGATTTCATGTGAAGAAAACACAGAATGAATCTGTCCGTTCAATGGAGGCTGCCTTCATAAGTCAAAAGCCATGTAAACACCACAGAGTTAAAATTTGCTTGACTCTGGTTACCACAAGAGGTACATACCATTAAGTCTAAGCATACTGGCATGAAAAATGTTCTAAGCTGTCCCCTATACTGTGAAAACATCTTCATTTAGGGTTAGGGAACTATGCTGTAACGTTGTGTCTTCAATTTGCATCTTAATTGACTTTGAACTGAAGCAGATAACTTATTTGACATTCTAAAGGGGAGCTTTTGTGTCCACTTATTCAGGATTAGTATTCCATGGGGAAAGAGGCTGAGATAATCAGATTCTCACCACCTTGTGAAAAGTCCCTCAGGTACTGGTTGAAAGTCTTGTTTGCAAGGTTCATTTCTGCTAAGTAGGGTGAGAATATAGGATGTCATGTTTCACCGTTCCCAGCTCCTTCTTCAATCTACAATTAAAGATCAGTTTAAGTCATGCCAATTCATCCACGTGACACTGAAGTAAGTAGTTTCTGTGAGCCTGTGTGTGTATCCCAGTGTACTGGTACCAGTTTGTAAGGTATCAGCCTTCAGGTTCATCACAGCCCGGTGGCAGCGACGTTCTGTGGTTTGAGGTGTTTTCTTTCTCCCCGCTGCTCCATTTAATCAATATATAAATCTAAGTTGAATCACTTTCTAATGCACAAAGAAGTAAATAAGCCTCCATTTGGTATTTATGTATAGAAATTTTGTTATAGCAGACAAAGGATGTGTTTTGATTTTTCTGAAGACTGTTGCAAAATGATATTGCTCTGGAAAGAGATTACAAGGGAAAAGCGATAATTCTTTTATCAAGATACTTGTCATTCCCATTTAATCATAGCTGAAACAATGATGAGTGCTCCTGAAGACAGTCAGTCTGTCTGTGCTCACAGCATTTCTTCAATTGGTTCAAACACTGGAGAAATAAACAATTTTGTGTGACTTTCAAGTAAATTTCACTGCTGTTCCTGAGCTGTTCAGAAGTGCAAAGCATCTATGAACACAGCCAGAAAAGAACTGAAGTTATTGTAAAAACATGCATCATGGTTCAAAAAATTAACATAAAGAGTTTTTCAAGATAAAATAGCATTCATAAAAATTCAGCGCACTTTTCTCTGTAATGCATTTCCTGTGACTCAGACCTCTTGTTTCAGTTGAGCCAAATAGAGATTATTATATCAAAAAGAAGCATTTTATCTACTGCCATATTTAAGTCTATCGTATATAATTATTCTTGACGGTTCAATAGGATACTTAATAAGAAATTCAGCAAAGATTGCTAAGGAAATTTCTATTTTTAATGTCCAATTTTTAACCTGTTGATTTTAACAGGTCAGATTAACCAAAAAGAAAGGAAAAGAAAAAGTAATATTGTGAATTCCAGTTTTCTTGTTCAGGAAATGCAAATGAAACTGAATCAAAACCTTTCCAGCCATGAGGAACATCGCTAATTTAATGTCATCCGTTAAAAACAAACAAAGCCACTTGATTTTCTGTTTGGCTGCTGACAATACAGATTTCCTTCTCATGAGGTGAATGTATGTTTTCAACTTTCCTTTTGTATGAGAGTGTCTCATTTTGCTCTCCAGATGGCCACTGGAGTACATCAGCCTACCTTACTGTTACTGCCTTTAAACTGGGAACAACTATGAAAGATTTTCTTTTCTTCTCTGTCTCTCTGCACAGACAATACATTTTACTGATTTAAAATTATTAGAATTTCTCTTCATACGTTATTCTCTTTCTTCTGGACTGCTTAAATGGTATTGTGCATTTGTAGATTCAAATATTTAATATGTTTTTTCTATTAGCTGCTGTTTTAGTAAATTGACATAAGCCTTTATATTGTGTATATTTGAAATTGGCAGGGGAAGCTGCCTCTACCCTTCATCAGTTTTCAAAGTTCTTGGTTTGGTTCTTTTTAAGTCACAAACTGTGCTGGCAACCAAGGTTTCTTTAATGGGGGGCTTTATTTAAGGAGGTGATGGTTTACAAAATGAGTAAAAAATCGCTTTGACTTATTTGAAGTACTTTATGTCGAACATTTAGAAATGTTTCATTTAAGTTAAATATATGTGAATGGAGAGAAATTGGAATTCTATTAATGATGCGCCCAAAATATTACTGTTAGTTGTTGAATTTCTTTGAATTTGAAATTATTTTCATTTTCACCCACTAGCCTGATTTGGTTTTGGATTACTGCAAAATGAGTCAAAACTTCCAGCATGTCTTATGAATGAAAAAATACAGACTGATATTTTCCCACAAATAATTTCAGATTAATTCAATCAGCATTTTTATGCAAGTTTTTTAAGAAGTTAATCTACTAATTTACTGATGTAGTTTTACATATACATGCACAATGAGCTTTCAGATACATAAAACTGATCTAAAAAAGGTCAATGAAAGAAAGGCAAGATGAAAACTGGTTTGCATTGATAACGTTGCAGTCTGATCAAATTTTGTAGATGGGCTGTTTGCTTTGGCAATTTAATGTCTTTAGAGATTGACTTCTAGAAATTCTTTTACTGTGTCTACCATTTATTGAAATTTATTATAGTTACTGTAATTTATTGTTTCTCTTGGGCAAGAAAGTTGGAAAGATTAATTTTTTTAGTTTGTGGGTTTTGGTTTTTTTTTAATTGGTAATTTTTCAAGTTATCTGTTTCCTTTATACTAATAAAAATTTACAAGAATTGTTCTTGAAACTATAGGGAGTGGGAAGCAAAGTTAAGAATCAATTTCTTCAGGGTAGAGTCATGGCTCTAGGTGTGTTTGGGCTTATGTCTGTCTTGGTATCCCTTTTGATGTGAAAGGTAGACAAATGTTGCAGCTCTGCCAATAGCTTTGCTTAGGAGGAAGGGGAATGAGAAAATGATTCTCCTCTGTTAGCTCCAGTTCTCCTGTACGCAGCAAGAATTAAATAACAGTTGAGTTAAGCTTCGTCAGTAGTGTTTCAAGTCTTTTTCTGCTGTGTTGCAACCCAAAAAACATGCTTTGCGTTTTTTCTGCAGTTCCAGGGTCAGATAAGATTAGATAATCATTATGTTAAATTATTTTGTGGCTCAGTTCCTGTGATGATGCCCCCTGCTTTTCCCTACTGTACATATACAAGCCTCTGCAAAGCAACAACCACTTTAACAATATGGTCTAATTTCTGATGAGTTTTGCATGGCTTGGTTTTTGTGTCACACTGTCATCTGCTTGTCTTTTATCCAGATAAAGGCTTCTGTAGCCGTTATTTGGCTGATTCTAGGGAAGCATAAGGACTCCTCGCAGTTATTTTCAATAAAATATTTCTTAGAGTTCTAGTTGAGGTTGAGATTTTCTCAGGCTGCCATGCCTGGGCCCAGCCTGGATGTGCCAAATGTGGTTGTGCTGAGGATTAAAGTTACAGATTTTTGTGTTAAGAGAGGTGTTCAGAAGCAGAGTCGTAGCAGAGCTGGGGCAAGAACGATCACTGCTCTTACTGAGGAGGCATTTCATCATTTATGGATGTTTCATTATTTACTGAAGCTATGTGGAAGTAGATAGTGTTAGGGAAAGATTGGAGCTTTCCATTTTGGGGTTGATCTTTACAGTACTGACAGTGAAGACGGGGCAAATGGTATTTCTGGTTTGGGAAAAAAATTGAATATTTCCACTGGTTCACCCCAAAGAAGTGTTTGTCTTATCTATGCTAATATTACGTTCTCTTCAGATTAAATCTGAACGTCTTCAGCCAAAAAAATTTTGTGTAATTGCCATAACTTGATTAAAAAAGCAACAGCATCTTAAACGGAGAAGTAGTATGCTTTATTATATGCCTGTTTTCATATCTAGGTTATTCCAGAGCTTTATAATCAGAAAAACATGTTTTGAATGAAAAAAAAACCCAACACCACAAAACCCCAAATCAGCTTTGATTTAAGGCACAGAATGGTTAATATTCTTTCCCTTATTTCTTCTTTGCCAGATAATACTCCCACCACTTGAGTGTTGCCACGCAATAAATTTTGTTTTGTTGGTTTTCTTCTTCCTTTTACCGGTGATTCATTGAGATTAAGCATTTGTAAAACTGCACTTTTAAAATATCTTTTTAATATTTTTCTATGGTTGGTATTCTGAGGGCTGCTTGAAAAAGTCCTTGAATTTTTCCACCAAACTAACCCTCACTTAGATTTTCTAAGATTAATTTTATTTAAGGAAATTCAAGTTCAAAAAACCTTGAAAAGTGATTTTTTGTCGTCGTTGTTGCATGTTCCATAGAGAACAGACAAGTGTGTGTATTTGTTATTGAGCTTGGAGGAAAACTGAGGAAAATTACCATTCAATGTTCCTATTCTCCATTTGGTTCCAAAGCATTTTCTGCTGAACACCCCTGCTAGTATGATTGTCATTCAATAACTGAGGTGGATGTTTTCGATATTCTCAGATACTCACTGGTCACTTATTAGGGCTTTTATTTAACATAGACCTCAGAATTAGGTTCTGATGGCCTTTCCTTGTTGGGAGGTCAGATAATCTTTCAGTTTAACAAAACCACTTGGGTATACCGAATAACACAAAAATCAATTTCTGAGGTATTGATTGGAACAAAATTCAAAAGGTCAAGTATAGTGCTTGATCTTGAAGTCTCTGGCTTGATACTCTGTTTGGCTAGGTATTAAGCATTAGGTTTGGCTGCTCATCATTGTTCAGGATGGTGAAATGGAGAATGAAATGCTGATTTAGGCAAGAACAGCTGGTTCTCTCCATTTAGGACCACTAAATGGGGAGTGTTCAGGGTTGAGATGGTTCTAGATTTATCAAACTTCATCAGTTGCTAACATAATTTTAAATTAAAATGCAAATCCTGTGTAGATCTCCAATGCATAAATTATTGGTTAGAGCAGCGACCGTGGACAGTATGCAGAAAGGGTTAATCCCAGCCCTAGGAGTTTATAATTGCACTAAGAAAAAGACGTGACAAGTGTTTTCAGAAGAGTGGAAGATGTGATAGTTCTTTTCAGAGCTGTTCATAGACCAGCTGTCTGTACGGCTTGATGGTTTGACGTCGTTGACCCGTATTGACTTCATTGGTCAGTTGAGAGTAATTGCTGCCTTTACTTAATTGATGCCATGAAGCTATCACAACAGACAAATCGTATTTACAGTAGCTTTACTGCTGTTAGAATCACAGTGCCCCCTTTTCGTAGTGTTATATACACTGATCAATCAGGGTCATCTGCCAGCTTTACCTGAAGGGTGGACCTTAGCACAGATAGGGAAAGGATATTAGACAATAGACAGAAAATTAGATGGAGAAGGAGGAAAACCTGACTGTACTTTGGATTACAGTCTGAGTGTATTTACATTTTTAACGCAAATTATTGTTGTCCACATTCTGTGATGAAAGATTTTTAAAAGATTTCTTTGGATTCACTAAATATTTAGTAGTGCTGTTATTACTGCTGCTCTTTTCAGATCTATAACTGTATTTATGGGATGAAATGCACATTTCTCTATATATCCTTGCTGTTTTACTTAATGATAGTATGTAAGGGTGTTAACCTATTTCTTGAATCGAGTATGGGATGCACGTCTAGAAGGTCTCCTGTAGTTGTCCTACACAACATCATATTTGTTTTCTTCCCCACTAGTTAGGCTCCTGTGAAAAGAATTGGGAAATGGAACATAGAGACTCACCTGCCAGTCTGGTCTTGGTGGGAATGGCACCTTGTAGAAACAGCATTTTTTCCTTTCTGAGTGTGTATTAAAGTGATTTCTTGGATGCTTCTGGTGATGCAGCTCTCAGACCACAGCCAAATTGTCTCCCATTGAAATAATTAGAAAAGTTCTCTTAGAAATATGCTACAGAGTTTTACTGTTGCAGCAAAAGGCAATTTGTTCCTCAGGAGTGTAGAATGGTATTTACTTTAAAATCAGTGGGCAAAGTAGATTTAACTAATGTCTAATAAACATGGAATTAATAAAGACTAGTGCACACAGAGAATAGTCTTAATGTATTATACCCATTGCATAAGCACTTTTAAGTGACATCAAATTTGAGAATATATAAGATTTGAATGCATACAGTTCCTGAGATTGCAAGCAGTTTAACATTATTGCAAAATATGACAGACTGATAACAATAAAAGAAATCAGCAGTTCTATTGTTTTGTTTAGTTTCTGAAAATCAGAGATGAGGAACAAGATAGCAGTGTTCACAGGTTTTACTGGTAAATTCCTCATCTGCATAAATGTGACTTACTTAATGACAGCCAAATGGTCCGATGCTGAAGTGTGAAGGGTACTTTAGAAAGGGCTCTTTACGGAGAGGTTTATTTTTCTTTCAAGGAAGATGGTACAAATATGAATCATATTAACCTACTGAGGATATAAATTATAGCTTTAAATGCCACCCAGGATAGAAAAATTTTTTAAGGTTGACCTGAATATATAACTGGCAACCATCACCTCTGGCGTGCTTGTGGCTGCTGCCGAAGTCGTGTACAGAAATCAGTGATGAGGTGCAGTTTTTAATCCACAGTGTAGCTATGGGGCTGGACAAATGCTCTTTTCCTGAAGATGTACTGCATTTTCAGAGTATTAAAAAAGCTAATTAGGGGAAGGAGGTATGCCAAGCTTCCTGGCTTCACTGCTTTTTAATCCCAACTCCTCCTACAACTGGTGAATATCAGCGCAGGCGGAACTATGCGGTCTGTGTTGAGCAGACTGCGCTGTTAAATTAATAACGAATATATGCCTTTGTCTTTAGATAGGCTGTGAATTAAATGAAAATATTTGGGTTTTTTCTGTTTTGATAGAAATACATTTTGGTTTACTGGTTTGTCAAATTACCATTAGTTAAGTAACTGATCCATATGATTTCCACTGCAAGGCAGAGAAATAGAGCTTTGTATTTTCTGTCTTCCATATAAGCTCAGATGATCTGAGAAATCTCTGTCCCTTCAGTGAGCTGCTTTCCTTAAATCCTCTGTAGACCTAAGGGCATTAATTGTGATCCTTCGGTTAACCATCCCACAGCAGCTCTCAAATACTTATTGCACACTTAGGGCCAAATTCAATTTTTATTAGAAATAGATGCAGTTCTGTGCACGGTAGAAAAGTTTAATGTGGTTTAGGATGCCAGATTTAAAATCTCTATTCCTCAGTCATTTTTGTATATATTTTAACTGTATCCAGCTCTGTCACTGTGTTTTCCAGAAACTTTGATTAAAAGGTTTTAAAAGATAATAATTTTGAATGCCCAATTCTCACCATAGGGACTAGCAAAGAAATGGTAGGAAAAACCCCAGGGTTTATGAGACATCTCTAGCAACTGAACTATATTTTATAGAAATAAACTTGTAATTGCAATGTGTAAAGTATGAAAATATTAGCTTCAGTGTTTAGCATTAGGTTTGATGGGCAAATAAACTTACAAATGTTGCAACTCTGCAGAATTGTCATCCCAGCATTAAAACTTGAAATGTAAGTTGCAGGAATGTTACTAGTAGTTTGAGCTGGGATGCTGAACTTCAGAAACAGGCTGTAAAAGTATAAAATGTTCTTTTTTGAGGAGGCTTAGGTTCCTGCATTTCAAAAATAATTAGCAATTTTTTGATTTTAATTTTTTTGCACAGACATAAGTGGGAGACCATATATTCACATGACAACTAAAATTAATTTTATAGAAATGAACACATTTTCAAGTGAAGTCTGGTTCTTGGAATACCAGTTACAAGAGGCAACAATAAAAGCAAAAGCATTTATGCCTCCAGATGCTCCCCATAGGTGTGCAATGCTGTCTCAAAATTGAGAGTGCGGTGTTTTGGAGTGAAAAGATAGCATCTGGGCTTGTGGATTCATGAGCTGGGAACCACAGGGAGGTGAAAACAGAAGCATGAGGGATCTGAACTCTGAGGGAGGAGAATTGAGAAGTGAAGGCTGTAGGGCAGGACAAACTGGGAGACAGAGTAAGAAATATAAGGATTATTCAGGGACAACATTTACTTTGCATCTGGAAAGCTGGACACTTGAAGATGACTGCCCAGTACCCCATAGGACAGCTGGGTGTCTGTCCTTCCTCTTCTGATCTCTGCAGCACAAGGCTGCTGGGTGTCTCCTTCCCTAGATGTTCAAAGCCCTTCTAGGGCTGTTTTCCACCCTCTTACAGTTCCCAGATATTGGTTATAGTGTAAATATCTGTTAAGGACTTTACTTTGTCAGGACATGCATGAAGCAGGCATGGAAAAATACATGCATATCTGTTTGTATGCACCTGACCCACATTTGTGTTTTCAAAAACATTTAGGTTCATAGTTAGGTATTTGGACTATTTACTCATGAAAAATATCACATTTTTGAGGTGTGTGTTTCACACACATTTTGTCTTTGCACTGACTGGAAGGTCAAGGAAAATTTTGTTTTCAGAGTGCATGGCATAATATCGTTAGTATGATGAAAAAATCGTTACCAATGGTATATTTTGTCTTCACTACTTTTCAAAACAGTGAGGAACTCTGATGTGTGAGGGACTATATTTGTTACTGGATTAAGACATACTTTATTTTAAGTGATACCTAGAAACACATGTGCTTTCTGCTGACATTTTATATTAATTCTTGCGGCAAAGGTTGAAAATGGTAGTGCTGTGTACAGTGAATACTGTTATAACAGCATACACATTTTATGAACCACAAAACAAAGAGGACAACCTACTAATTTTGTTTTGGTGAACAAGGTTTGGTAGAATAAGAATGTATGTATAAATTTGTTTGTAACTGGCAGACCTATTGGAAATGTTCTGTTTCTCTGGCTTCATATGCTATGGACTGTTTCTTAAAAATGTATGTTTTTGTTAGTATAAGATGTTGTTGTTTAGTATTTCATAATAGGAGAGTTTTGTAGGAATCTTCAAAGCAGTGCAGATGATTTAGAAACACAATTATGGAATGTGATGACAAATCAATAGTTAAGACTTGTTATCCTTATGGAATTTATTTGAATAATATGGGATTAATATCCCCTCCTCTTGTATTTTAATCATCTAACAATGGATGTGATACCTCAAACAAATGAACAAAACCAAGGGAAAGGAGTGTCATAGTTTTGTAATTCTAATGGTACTTTGATTTGGTATCCCCTTTCTAGAAGTGGGCATGCTTTGATTTTGTTATGGACTTGTACAAACAGAAAAGAAAACGGAACCCTACGAAGTAACAACAAAATTAAATAATCTGTCAGTATTAATGGAATAAGCAGGGCGTTCATGATTGGTGCAAAACAGAACTGAGATCCCAAATGAGTGCTGCAGTGATGTGGATACCTACAAAGAGAAATTATCTTGGGGACAGAGTTCACACTTCTCCTGTTAACATCTCAAAAAGAAAGGACAAAAAATTACACAGTCTGAGTGATCTAGTGAAAATAAAATCTAGTTGTTTAGAAACTGAGTGTAAAATCTGAAATGAAGACAAGAGATTTTGATTTTTTTTTTCCCCATGCCAGATTGGACCCTTAAAAAGCAGCAGTGTTCCAGGAGGGGCTGGAAACCACACCGGTGCTTAGTTAATAGAAAGCTGTTCTCTTTTGGAACAGCTATACATTGTGTTTAAAAGGGGGATGACTCTTGACTTTACTGAAGCCTGCAGCTAAATCAGAGATCCAGATAAACGTTGGAAGTATAAAGCCTTTGTAAATCCAGTCTCCACAACATACAGTTCCCCTCTGCATGGAGGATGAATCTCCAAGTGGTGTTGAGTGAGTGAGGTAGGTGCACCACGCAGAAGAGCAAGTGTAGGAGTGTGAATCTGTGGACACTCAGCAAGGAGACATCTGAGTTCTGGTTCCATCTTAATTATTTTTTTTTGGCTTTTCACCTTAAGACTGATGAAGCAGTCCTGTGAGCAGGGACCAGGTGGCCTGTGCTGAAGTCTGTCAGTAGTGCAGTCTGGCCCCATGGCACCTGCGTTGTCACCCTCCTTCAGTGTGAGGGATGAACCACTGCCCTGCCTAGCCTGCACTGTAGTCTGGAAGCAAGATGGGTGGGCTGAAGGTCAGGCTGAGTTGTGTGATAACCCAAGATGTGTATCTAATCTCTGGAGCGAGGAGGAAAATTGGATGCAACTCTGTGTGTGTTACTTCCTACTAGCTACCTCTCGGCAGCTGTTCTTTTTGTGTATCATGTTTCTGAATTGCCTTCTGGGAACTAACTGTATCTCCCAGTTGATTATATAGGGAATGTAGAGGGCTGTCACTAGATGGCATCTAATCTTGTGCATTGAAGTTGTGGAGAAATTCACATGGGTGTCTGCATCCAGTCTGAAATTTCCAGTCTGCAGTGCAGACAGGGATATTGCATTTAAGGATGAATTCAGTTGTGCTTCTACTCAGTAGAAATTCTTTGTTTAAACTCTTTTGCTGTTTTGAAAACTAGCTTGAAAATGGTGAAAATTGAAGGAAATTAACAAGATATACATGGAATTTGGGACCAACATTGAGAAGGTGCTTCAGCTGTTTAGTACATTGTGAACGTCAGTGTCATCAGTAGGTAGCATGTTTTTCAGCAGATAGTTTCTAGTAGTCTGCTTTTGTCTCAGATAGTAGCACTGAGACATGATTAGAAATTCCAGGAGATATACATGTCATTGTCTTGTCTTTTTGCTTCTCATGTTAGGTGGCATCTTGAACTGAAGGGAAGGGAAAGAGGAGAGGAGAAGGGAAGCATCTTTGAATTAGCTACAGTACATAGAAAATATCAGCTGTAGAGTTGTGGTCCTGGCTGATTTCTGTTTGCCTCGTGCTGGGGAAAGTAAACGAGTCAGAATGATGAGTAGTAGTAATCCCCATCCCTCAATTACTGGCATTCTCCCTGATGGGACCAGGAGGGGTGAAGAGAAGGGGACACCACAAAAAATTATAAGTTCTCTGAGCATGGGAGCCAGCCAAACTCTGTCAGAAAAGAATTGTCTGGCTAAAGTAGCATTTCTTTTGTCTGTGAATTGTTCATGAACAAGCATTCCTCTTCACTTATATATTATTCACAAATGTTGACATATTTTGTGAACAAATGTTAGCCCATGGGCATAAACTGTTTGTCTGAATTATTTGCAATTTGTTGTTCGTGGTGTGCAGTTGGTCACCCAGGTCACAGAGTATTGTTTCTACTTTTAGATTCAGTGACTAAAGAGTAATGAATTATGCGTAGCTAGCAGTGAAACGCATTTTTATTCACTGCAGCTGTGGATTTGTGCTAAGAGACGGATATCACCTCTGGCTCAAGAAGTCCCAAGCACAAGAAGTTATGCTGCATACTGCCAATAGGTGGGAGCACATAATTTAGAAAGTATCAGTGTGTATTTTTCCTGTTCTACGTACTTTTCCTAACTGTTCCTGGCTGATCATTATCAGAGAGAGCAAACTGAGCAGTGGGACCTGTGATCTGATCTCTTACACATGTTCTTGTGTTTATAGGAAGTCCCAAACACCTCTGTATATCCCCTTTTTTGATGCTGTTGAGTTTAACATAACACTAGATTGAATACTGGGACTGATCTTTTGGAGACCATCTGAATAAGCTCTGCACATCAACACAAACATCATTTTATGCATATGCATCTACATCATTTTATGATGTATTATGTAAATCATTCTGCTGAACCATGGCAAAGGTTGTTTTTGCCCACTTTACCATTGTAAACTTAGTGAATGGTTCTTATTGGACCTGTACTGCACTCTTAAAGAGAGAGGAAGTCATATAAAAATTCAGTAAATTGGAAGTCTGGGAAACAGGGAGTAATAAAAGTATTTTGTCTTTTTTAATGGTATTTCAGTATGGTTTGGAGTAGCTGAATGGAATGAAAAAAGCTTTGTAACAACAACATACTAAAGATTTTACATCTATTCATTTGAATCTTTCCTTTCATATTTATTCTTTAAAAGTGTTCCTTCTTCTTGTTAAAGGCTTCCTCATGCCAGTATATTATTCCTGTGCTCCATTATAAGTGCAGTTTATGTCCTATACAGAAATGGTAAACTTCTTTGCATGGCATTAGATTTTCTATTGTTATTTAAAATTGAGAGGAAAAATGGAGCATAAGATAGTAAAAATACATTTTAATGGTATATTAAAATTCTTTATCTATTCATATGTATTATAAATAATTGGTTACTGCAAAAGTATTTTTTATATGCTACTATTTACATTTTATAGTATACTCTTGCAGGCAATGTCATTAACACAACTCTACCTGCTATTGTTGAGCAATGTAAAGCCATATTTTACTGGTTATATCATCAGTAAGAAATCTCGCTTAAAAACAATTTTCCCCATCTTGAAATTTTGTTCCTAAAACAACATTGTGCATATTGCTTTGCTTATAAAGAATCTATATGCAAAAATGAACCCAAGGAAAACCTTCTAAAAACAAGGAGGAAAGTCTTATTTACATTATCAGAGCAGGAACTGACATGAGGACAGGCTGAGAGAGCTGGGACTGTTCAGCCTGGAGAAGACTCCAGGGAGACCTGATAGCAGCCTTCCAGTATCTGAAGGGAGCCTACAGGAGAGCTGGGGAGGGACTCTTTGTCAGGAAGTCTAGTGACAGGACGAGGGGTAATGGTTTTAAATTGGAAGAGGGGAGATTTAGATTAGATGCTAGGAAGAAGTTCTTTCCTGTGAGGGTGATGAGGCACTGGAACAGGTTNTGATTCTATGAGCTTATTAGTTACTGCTTAAATTAAACCTGTCCCATAGGTTTCCAGTGCTGGTTTCACATGCTGGTGGGAGAAGGTGTGACCAGTCTGAGGGCTCTCTTATTTGTTGATGTGTAAAGTTTTACTGCTCTTGAAAAGCCTCTACTATGCTACTGCTCATTTGATTGGACTTCCCCATACTTAAAATCAGACACTTACTTAACCTGTTTTCCTGGCTTGGGACCTTTATAAAATAGTCATTATCTAGTTTAGTTTCTTAGGAAAATGAGGTTTATGTAATTATATTACCAGCTGTGTCCCCAACTTGATAATTTTTGAACTTTTGGTTGATTTCAGCCAAATCTGTCTGAGTGTTGAAGGGTCATGGTTAATCCTAGCTGGCAACTAGAAGAATGGGGGGAAAAGGGGTGAAAGGGTTGGCAAAGCCCCTTCCTGGGCTGGGATAAAGACAGCTTAATAAAAATGATGATAAAAAAGGAAAAATAACAGTAATAATAACAATAATAATAATGACATGGGTCACTGCCACCTTCCTGAGCAGTGACCACAGGTTCCCCCTTCCCCAGCTAATGCCCGTTTATATACTGAGCATGAACTCCATGGAATAGAACATTTGGTTTGCCATTCCATTGTTGTGTCTATGCTTCTATGGGAAGCTGAAAAACAGTCCTTGCATAGCATAAACATTACTTAGCTACAACTAAAAGGAAGAAGTATTATTGACATTCTTTTCACAGCAGTCACTAGAAAGTAAATTAACTCTTCACCTGCTGAAACCAGGGCGTGAAGTCATTGTTATAAAGACTTTTTAAAAAATCAGTTGTTGGCTGGAGTGGAGTGGGTACAAATTAAAGCTTCTATGGAGCATAAAGCAGTTGTAACTACACGTTAGCCACAGGAGGGGAGTCACTGACCTTTTGGCCAGTCTGCACGGTGGGATGGGTGAATGAGCACATACCTTTTACCAGGCTTCCCCTGCTGCGTGCTGCCATGGGGCCTGTTAAATGAACACTGCATGTGGGCGGGAGAGCCAACAGAATGGGACAGGCTGTTAGGCATATAGTACAAATCCACTGGAAATCACATTGCATGGATGGTCTGCTCATTTTTCAAAAGCTTGTACGGTCTTATATGTACAAGAAGAAGAAGAAGAGCCAACATGATGTGTCCTGAATACGAGTTGGTTCTACTCTCAATAGGTTTTGAATTTCACATCACATTACGTTGTCTCTTGTGGGCTTATTCACCTCTTCCTCTGTCATGTGTTGAATATATGCTACAATTAGAAAAAAAAAACCCTGAAAATAATTTGTGAGAAACATCAGTGTAATTCTCAATATACTAATGGGTATTAATGGAGGATTAATAGGCAAGTCTTAAGAACATTCTAGAAACCTTACAAAATCCATTTAGTCTCCAAGGTATTCAGCATAGCTATTGTTATGATGAATTGGTTTGTCCCAGTAAACAAGAAATCCCTGTACATTAACAGTAGCAATGTCAATATGTTCACAGTACCCCAGTCAGCTATGTTGTAATCTCAAAGGGAAGAATATTGATTTGAGAGCACGCTTAGCCCGGAGGAGTGCACCTCTTTCACGTACTATGAATCTTCTCTTAAATAAAGAGAGTAAGCAACAGATACCCTGCCACCCTCCTCTTCACCTCAGCAACATGAAAGGGCTATTATGGCTTGGCCATATTCCTAAATGACTAAATTCTTTGGTGTGGGGCACAGCTTTTTGCTCTGTGGAGAGAAGAGGGATGGGGGAAGGAGGAGGGAAAGGGTGAGAGGGAGACAGAAGGGACAAGAGTGTACTCATGGTGCTCTTTGCAGTGTTACCTAACTTTAGTGGCTTTCATGGAGGCAGGACTTCTAAAACCTGATACCCTCCCTAATTCTCACCTCTAATTGCCCTGTAGAGGTGCATCTGAGACCCTTTGCAACATGCATGACTGACAATGATGCATCTAGAATGACTAGAAAGGGGCAGAGTTCGTCAGATGCCTTCAAGAAGCTTTTTGGGTGACAGGAAACATCTGCTGTGTTCTTCCTGAAGTCACTCAAGAGGATCCGGCTCACCAAATTTGGAGGGCCCCGTTGGCTCATTCACAGAGGATCTGCAGGGGTTAGGGCTACTCTCATGTCTCCCAGATGAGGGGTGAAGGCAGGACAGTAAACTTGGATTGTCTTTATTTAGATATGGTGATCTTAAGGCAGTGGAATGGCCCCAAACTAGGTGCAGTGAGATTTTTTGCAGTCTCTGTGATGAAGGGATGCAGGCTCACTTCTGGGGGGGAAAACCCTACATAAAAGACCTCCAGTTGCGGGCTCTGGCTCTTAAAAGGTATACAAAGACAGTGAATGGGGAATTAGGGATTTCATAGCAGAAGAAATGAAGGTAGGAAAAGAGAGGCCATGCTAAATGTAATCAGGCATTGATCCCCGGTGGGGGATGACACAATAGGCAACGCTGCTGGGACTGTGTGCCAGTTACATTCATAGCCAAAGTATGCATACAGCTGTTGTTTTGAGATAGCATTTCTCTGTAATGTGCCATTTTGTTTTATTCCTGTGAGTGGTGAAGCGATAGCTAGTTTATTTGAAATCCATCAATGTAAAATGTATTGCAAACAAAGGCTGCACATGCTATCGTGTTATACTTCTCTCCGTTTTTATAGTCTCTCTGCATAAATATGTACACCCTCCTTCAGATTGTTCAGTTGAGGGGCTGTACATGAGTGACTTGTGGAGTACACCAGGCTCTTGCTCTGAATAATAAGCAAAATTAACTTAATTGTGTAGAAACCCACATTATTTATGCTGGTTCAGAATGAGCTAGCTCAGGTCTTGAGGGAAATGTACTGTTTGTTGTATCTTGTTGATACAACCAGAAATGTATGTGCCGGTGACTGGCTACTGCAGTTTGCTGCTGCGCCCTGGGCACCGAGCTCTCGCTCTTCAGGCATCCTCAGCTCAGCTCTGAGGAAATGGCTTTTGCCCACTTGCATTCTCACAGCTGTCGTTGGAGATGCAATTGGAGGTATTCTCTGCAAGAAGGTTAGTCCAATCACCAGGACAGTGAGGGCCTTCTCTCTCAAAGACTTCGTACGTGAAACAAACGAAAAGTCAAACTTAGGACAGGCAAAGAAAAATTTTAAACAAGGAATTGCATCTTTAAAAATCAGAATACAGTAGCAGGCTGATTCTGAAGAGTAGGGCAAATAATTTGCCATAATTTTGTCATGTCTTTTCGTTCCACATTTTTTGCTGTAATTAAATGCCAAGCTATTTAGCATCTTCTAGTAGAATAAAAAAAATAACAAAGGGAGCAATGAAAATACTAATGTATTTGCATACACAGCAAGACAGTTTCTCTCTTTCATCCTTCAGATTTGCTATATCTAGCCGTCTAAGCTAGCTGCTCTACATTAAGCTACACTAATCAGGGTAACATCTATAGGAAGTACTATAAGATGTAGCGATTAGAATTTAGCTATAACAACAAAAAGAGAATGAACATTAAATCAGTTCTTTGATTATCAGTTCTTGATACCAAACTCCAGGCCTGCTGGAGACAGATGGTGTACACCTGCCTCAAAAGGGGAAGAGGGTCTTTGCACAGGAGTTGGCAGGGCTTTAAACTGCATTTGAAGGGGGAAGGGGGAGAATCCATCAGCAGAGACATAAGGGTTATTGATGGATTAGAAAACCTGCTCCAACATCTGGATATAAAAAAGTGGGATCCACCCAGGGTACTGGGGGAGCAGGTGGAAGTGCTCACTGAGACACTTCCTATCATTTACCAGCAGTCCTGGCAAACTGGGGAGGTCTCAGCTGACTGGTGTCTAGCAAATGTGACACCCATCCACAAGAAAGGCCAGCAGGATGATCTGGGGAAATACAGGCCTGTCAGTCTGACCTCGGTGCCTGGGAAGGTCATGGAACAGTTTGTCCTGAGTGCCATTATGAAGCACCTCCAGGTGATCCGGCCCAGCCAGCACGGGATCATGAAAAGCAGGTCCTGCTTCAGAAACCTGATCTCCTTCTCTGACAAAGTGACCCACTTGGTGGATGAGAGAACGGCTGTGGATGTTGTTTACCTGGACTTTAGTAAGGACTTTGACACTGTTTCTCACAGCATTCTCCTGGAGAAACTGGCTGCCCATGGCTTGAATGGGAGTAGTCTCCACCAGACTAAAAATTGGTTGGAGGGCTTGGCCCATAAAGTTGTGGTGAATGGAGTAAAATCCGGTTGGTGGCCGCTCATGAGTGGTGTCCCCCAGGGCTCGGTATTGGGGCCGGTTCTCGATAACATCTTTATCAATGATCAGGATGAGGGAATTGAGTGCACCCTCAGTAAGTTTGCAGATGACACTAAACTAGGTGGGGGTGTCCACCTGCTTGAGGGTAGAAAGGCTTTGCAGAGAGATCTGGACAGGCCGGATTGATGGGCCGAGGCCAATGGGATGAGGTTCAACAAGGCCAAGTGCCAAGTCCTGCACTTAGGTCCTATCAACCCTGTGCTGTGCCATAGGCTTGGGGTAGAGTGGCTGGAGCTGCCTGGCAGAAAAGGACCTGGAGGTGTTGGTCCACAGCCGGTTGAACGTGAGCCAGCAGTGTGCCCAGGCAGGCAAGAAGGCCAACAGCATCCTGGCTTGTACCAGGAACAGTGTGGTAAGTAGGACTCGGGAGGTGGTTGCCCCCCTTGTACTTGGCACTCGTGAGGCCCCATCTTGAGTGATGTGTCCAGTTTTGGGCCTCTCATGAGAGGAAACACATTGAGGTGCTGGAGTGGGTCGAGAGGAAGGCAATGGAGCTTGTCGAGGGATCTGGAGAGTAAGTCTTCTCAGGAGAGACTGAGGGAGCTGGGTGTGTTCAGGCTGGAGAAAAGGAGGCTGAGGGGAGACCTTCTCACTCTCTACAACTCCCTGAAAGGAGGGTGTGAAGAGTCAGGGATTGGTCTCTTCTCCCAAGTCACAGGCCATAGGACAAGAGGAAATGGCCTCAAGTTGCAACAGGGGAGGTTCAGATTGGACATTAGGAACAATTTTTACACAGAAGGAGTTATTAAGCCTTGGAATGGGCTGCCCAGGGAAGTGGTTGAGGCACCATCCCTGGAGATATTTAAAAGATGTGTTGACATAGTGCTTAGGGACATGGTTTAGTGATGTTTTTTATCAGAGTTAGGTTGATGGTTGGACTAGATGATCTTAAAGGTCCCTTCCAACCTAGACAGTGCTATGATTCTAACTTCCCTCATTTTTTTTTTTTGCAAGTGGAACAGCAAAATATTATTAAAATTCACATATCTTATTGATACTTGTATATTGCTAAAATTTCTAGTTTAGACTTGGCCTAGTACATAACATAACACAGCCTTTGGCTAAAAAAATGCTTGTTTCTCTAAACTAACAGGCAGTAAGGGAAATTTAAAGTGAATGGATTTACGATAGAAAATAAAATTAGAATTAATTTTGTGAGCAGAATTTAAGAGCTATGCAAAGCAACAAATGCTATTCTCTTCACTCTTCTTTAACTTTTTATCAGGTAAACATTGTTTGCTGCTTTCACTGAGTTAATATTTGCTTTCACTTGCCATATTCTTTCTTGACTAGTGTTACAGATTGAACCTCTAGTTTAATTGTATTAAATTATCTCTGTTTCATAAATTACTGTATTTGTCAATGAATATACAACCACGAAGGGAAGGTTTTATCTGTCAATCTGAAAAAGGTTTTAAAGGAAACTAATGTTAAAAAAAACCCAAAGTCTCTGCCCTGGTTCCTGGAGCACCACCACATCTCACCCCCTCCTCTCCAGGGGCTTACTGGGCTGTTCCTCACACTGTTTTTCCGTATTCCTCTCCTTTCTGGTGTTTTTGCCCTGTATTAAATATGTTTTATCCACTGCTGTGGCTGAGGGGCTCACCTGTGTGTGGCTGCAGCGTTCCACAACAGGTTGGAACTGGCTGTGATTTAGTTTCCAAATTATTCAAAACTTTCTTGTGAAAAAGTTTGATATTCATTTCTGCTTTAATTTAAACAAGTGGTAGTGTTCTTGCTGCCTTCAGTGGTTGCAGCATTATGTTGTCTGCTATCAATCAAATTTTTGAAATAATTTTAGTATGTTCCGTACCTTTCCATCCAGGTTTGCTGATAACTGAACCATTTCAGGTGTTTTAATTTAATGCCCAGGAAAGCTGTAAAAAGTGTGCTTGACTCAGGGGGCACGCCTTTTATGTTCCTTAGCAAAAAGAGGAAATACAACAAACAGTGAAGCCTTTAATTTACAGTTCAAACCCACCTGAAAATAAAATATATAAATATAAAAATATAAATATAAATGCCAAGTTTAGGCTGAGTTTAATTCTATTGTCTGTGTTGATTCTGTCTCTGCTGGCACAGTAAGAGTTCAAAGCCACTCATTTGGGTGTAGATATCAATGCTGTAGATACCAAAATGATTATTTGATACAGGTGATTTGAACTGAGTAAGAAAGATGATTTCTGTATTGCAAAGTGTGATTTTTCTCATTGTTGCGTTGCCAAGCATTGGTGAATCAATAGACCCAGATATTAAAATCAGATTACTTAAAAGTTAAAGTGGCAGACATTTGATACACTAGTCTTTCAAATATTGATGAATAATAACTAGAAAATAAATCAGTACTTTTAATTTAATCTGTTAGTTTATACTGCTAAAGATCAATGAGTTTCATTAAAATACATGAAGTTAAAATAGAATTCAGAAGATAACTAACCTTCAGGATCAGAACATATTCCTGTACATATACTTCCTTCTTCCACTCTACCAGCTAATCAAATTCTATGTTGTCAACATGATGCAAACAGTAAATTTAGAGATCTCATAAACTAGCTGGAAACTGAATTGTTTGAGACAATCCTGAACAAGGTAAGTAGCTTTAGAAAGATGAATTTGCAGTTCTGCGTGTGATGCTAGATGTCCAGCCAGTATTTATTCCACTCTTATTTTATGTTCTATGCAGCTTTTAAGCCATTCAAAGGAAATTGATATTTCTAAGATCTATGACTATACCAGTCAGCTAGACCTATTGGGTGTATATCCCAAACACTACACACATAATTTTAAAATAAAAAGAAAACAAATGGGTTTTTGTGGTGGTCAAGTGCAAAATTGTGAAATTGACCCTAATCAGAATACTCTGTGGAGGAAAATGAATGCTGGGTTAGAAACAGAACAAATAAAAGAAATAAATAAGCACCATGTAGCACTATAAGATTTGTGGCCTAAAGGCCGAGAAAATTAAATGGAATTTGGCTGTAATAAAGGTGCTGTATCATAGTGAAATGTAATGTAATTGTAATGTTAAGCTCATTTTGTAGGAACAATAAAATAGACCCTAAAAAGGATTCTTTAAAGAAACCTATCCCATGTGACATCTCAAGTAAACCATACAAATACTTCTCATTCTTAATAATTACTTACTTTAAGCAAATCTAGTTGCCACGCATGCCAGGAAATTCCCATTAGGTGTATATCAATACTAAATTAGGCCCTGTATTTCCTGGCGATCTGAACAGCTTGAAGGTGCTTGGTTTTGTATTATATCTTATGTAATTGATTCCAGGTGTCTGAGAATCTTTTCTTTTCCCCCATGCTGAAGCCAGTCAAAATCTTTCAAGAGATATTTTGCTGTACTTAGCAAATTATTGTGTTTCTGTAATGGCAATAAACAGTATTTCACTTGCATGTGTCATAGAAAGAGTACAGGAGCAAAGTATGAATAGCATCAAGACTATGCTTTTCACATTATATAAGATGCAGCAATATAGGATTATGAGTTATTAAGAAAGGCTTGGCTGGTCATAAACGTTCTACAACTGCAAAATACACTTTGCAAACTGGGTAACACTAACAGCCTTTTAGTCCTGAGTATTTATCATGACCAAATGCATTAAGAGTTGGCTTATTATCTCCATGGTTGTACTCCTCTGTGGCAGAGCTACTCTGGAATAGCAGAACCAGGGAGTCACGCAGGAGGGAAGGCATCCCTGTTGTCAGGGTTGTAAAACAGCTGTGGATGTTTCTTCTACAGTCTTGATGTGACAGCAGGTCACACAGCCTTGATGTTCAGCTTCTTCACTGGAAAATGAAGACAGAACCATCTTTGGGCTACATTTCTGCATCCACAGGGCTCCATATGATTTCTGACTTTTAGGAAGCCACAATACGCTGTAGTTGCATTAGACCCAGTTTTGGTCTCAGCATCATGAAATTGCACTTTATTTTCTACTGAGTGGTCTGTCATTGTACTGAATATCCCACCTGATGAAATGTTTTCAACTAGGGGGGAGTATTGGTTTGACAATAGAGTTAATAGATTTTTCTTTTTTTACTGCTGTTCTTGTAGATGTAGCTTGAATCTTCAAGTTATTAGTGACCAAAAAATCCCTACACTGTGAAGGCGTGACATTGGTCCACATACAGTGATGATTGTAGTTTGGACTATTCAAATGATTGATTCATAAATCTATCAATATCTGGGTGGATTAGCTGTTGTGGTAGCTAATAAATATGAAAGAGTGGCTGCTGCCTCAGTCCTGGCCTGCATGTTTCTGGCTCTTCTGTCCTGTCATCTTTTGGACTTCATATGGTGTTATATTTAACACATCCTGCATTAACACTTATTATCAGTCTCACTAGACCACGAAGTCCTTCCCTATTCTCCTTCTGTCCTCAGACAGATTTTTTTACCGATGATCTATATGAGGGGTACCACTGAATCCTAAGTCCCGTAAGAGCTGAAGAGCTTTAAAGCTTCATGATGTTCTTTCTCCCAGCATACTAATGGGGAGACCTTCACATACTTCCCTCCAACCAGCCATCCATTACCTGTGAGTGCTACATGCAGTGATCCTGCTTGTTCCCTGCAGGTTGCAGGATGGTGCTAAGGCAGTTTTCTGGGTACAGGCCCATGGGGAATCACCCCATAATGGCTCATAAACCTCCTTGGTGTCATTGCCTCTGTGTAGGAAGAGGTTGCAAGGGCAGTGAGACAGTTTGTCCTTTGCTGTGCTCTGGGAAGCATGCGCATCCTATCTCGTTCTGGAGAGACGGGTCTCAGGACACACACAGTTTCAGCGTGGAGATTCACTACTGCTCTGGAGAAGCACTGGAATGGCAGCACCTGAGAATGTAAGTGTTAAAGGAAAAGAGCTTCTGTCCTTAAAAATAGGAGGAAAACTTAAACTTCAAAACATGTAGCTGCGTTTGGTCTGCTGGAGAAAGGGTAGATCGACTGCGGTCAGAAGGGTAGCGCTTACTTTTATTTCCTGGCATCCTTGTTTATTATCTTAACCCCAAAGCTAAGTATTGTGTAGATGTGTACCATGAATTAATTTCAGTCTAAGATTTATTTCCTAATGTGAGAGAAGGAGGAATCATAAATGATAGCTTGCTGTGCTCTGACCCACCTTTTGACTACAGTTTCATAGCTAAACAAGGAACCGATCATCCAAAACTCTCTGACCTGCCACTTTAGAGTATTAAATAAGATTTATCCATCCCAAAATCCATGAAAGGGGTTTTCGCTATTGCTGTTGAATGACAACCGAGACAGACAGGGTCGGCACTGAGCTCAAGCTTGTGTGATCTACGCTGTTCCAAAGGTATTGAAACAGTTTTCAGAGGCTCATTCATCTTGGAAGCAATGCATTTAAACTTTTAATGTAATCTTTAATTTGTTTCTTAGTAATGTGCAGCAGTAGTCCAACCAGCTCAGACTCTGTAGCCCCAACTCCATAACGTTTGCAGCGTATGTTTCTGGAATTTATAGGGTTAGTTCAGGAAAATACATCTAAATTGTGGGTCCTTGTTAGGATGAGTAATGAAACAATTGTTTCATTCTTCTAACGCCACACAGAGTAAGATCCAGGTTAAGCAGAATAAATGCATTTTCATTTTTCTACTTTGCATGACCTGCCGATTATTTTGTTCTCCGACAGTGAGTTCATTCCTACAACAGTTGTCCTGCTCTTACTCTCCAGCTGCCACCATAAGCTGTAAAAAGAGATCTCTACAACTCTGTTTTATTTTTTTCTTTGAAACTTCTTACGAATGATATGTAACATTACACTGATTGTATTGACGTAATAACAAAGTCTAAAAACTGCTGAATCAACGTGTGTACCGCAAGTCACAGGAAACCTTTTTGCTGTACACGTGATTCTTTTGCAGGAAGAGTAAAATAAAGCAACAAAGCAGTGTACCAGTGGTTGAGCTGAAGGTGTTTCAGGAGTGTCTCTGTATTGCATTTTGTAACCTGTGAGCTGGTGGCTTTCTAATCCAGATTCACTGAGAAGTCTAGGCACCGCTTATGAGGTCTGTAAGATGACGAGTGCTTAAAATGGTCTCACTTCTATGCTTAAAAGCATTAGAAGATATAATTGGAGAAAAGCTACTGTTGATCAGATGCTGCTGAGCATCTAGTTACTGTGATTATGCTCAAGTTGATTATTTGCTTTGGAGGTTATGAGACAAGCAGGAGCGAGGCAGATAATAAGATTTTAATCTTTTCTGTGTTTACATAGGCTTTAGCTAGAGTAGTTTTTAACAACAATGTTAAAATTGTGTGTGCATCTCCCTCTTGTATTACTTAGATGGCTTGTTGTACAACTGAGCTTATTACTCTTTTGATTGTAAGTGTCCTACTTAATGATGATCTGCCTCTATATTACACTAAGCTGCCTTAAATTTTCAGTTCTCATGCCTATTACAGCTGGGGCAGTTATGTAGCAGGTGGTATCTGTATATTTTGGTATCTCTGAACAAGATTGTGTTGTGGATTTGTATCTCAAAAAGGAGTTTCTCTTTGAGTAATAACATGCCACTTAGATTGTTGAATTGTTTTCTTATTTTAAAGAATGGCCTAGTCAGAATCAGGCAGTTCATAGAATTGCCTCTCAATATCAGCATACCCGGGTTTGTGGCTTTTTGCCTTTTAAAGTATTTGTCTTTTGAACTAATGATACAAAATTGTCTGTAACAGAAATACACTTGAAAGAGCACTGAGATCTTTAAAATGGGATTAGCAATTGCTTTAGAAAATGAAAGGGATTCACCTAGAAATTCAGTTATGAATTCACTTCCTGTGGATTTTAGGTGATTTGGGATGTTTTTTTTTCCAGAAAACTAATTATTTTTTGCTAACATTAAATACTTATTAAAGAAACCATGTACTAACCTACATAGATCTATAAGGAGGTAAACTGAAAATAGAAAGCATCTGAGTAAAGAATCACAGTAACATTCATTCTGTTTCAGAAGTGCGTTATACGTATGGGCTTAACGTGGGCAGTCTCGCCCCCTTTCATTGGCTTTTTTAGTTCTTTTCTACTATCTGTCCATTCAATTCCATGGAAATGGATCCTATTGACTTTGTTTCAGACTCTTAAAACATATGCTCATTTTAAAGGACTATTTTTATTGTGCTTTAGTGAAAAAGATGGAATTATTCATATGATTAAGCCTCTACTGAATAAAGTTCATAATTAGAGCTATAGTGAAAAATAGTTCCAGTCTAGCCAAGTTCGTGTTTCATATTGTGTGGATAGATTTATATTTTAGTTAGATACCCAGAAGACATTTTTAAAAAAAATTCTCAAGTCCTTCAAGACTAGATGTAATTGTATTCTCAAATTTTAGCTGGGATAAAAAGCACTATGATGTAGCATTATTCTTTTAGCATAATTATCTACCTGTTTGAAATCTTATTACAAAATTAAAGTTAAATCACATAATATAAAATAATGAAGCAAAGGCAGAAGTGGGAGTAGTACCTCTTAAAGGAATGCATATGAGATGGGAAGAAATACACTAGGCAGGAACAACAAGAGCCACAGTTAAATTTAGTATATGAAATGTAGCTGTCACAACAAACACAGGTTGTGTCCTTAGATGATCGTGCTGCCCGTGTCAAAATTGGAGTCCTCTGTGCACGTGTATGTAATTAGATTTTTGTTAACCAGATGTTTAATGATCAGAAATCAGCAACAGTGCCCCTGTTGGAAAACTTTTAGAACATACACTGATTGACAGTTTTAACAAACAAGCCAAATGATAAATGAGTATGAGCAGAAATTGAATTAATGCTTTGGCAGCAACTTTCATTGGCTTCCTTTAACATACGTTTCTTTAAGACACCATATAAATTTGGCAGGTCTTTGATGTAGAAGCACTTCAGTATGACTGAGTCCTAGGAACACTTATTTAAAAAAAATATAATGAAAAAGCAGGGAAGAGAAGAGGACACAGCCAATTTCAACTTCAGCATGCACAGCAACAACCACAGCAAAAAGTGGACAGCACTTCAGTGCAAGCTATAGATACAATATTACCTGCTGTCTGAAATGACATCTGTTGCTGTTATTATTATAACTGCCTCCTTTTAGTTTAGGCTAGAAAAGGAATGCAGCAGTGCTGCCATCCAGACAGCTTTCCATACTATTCCACCTTCTCTTGAGAAGCCGTAAATGAACCCATGTTCACTTATAAAGAGGTTTTGATGGGAATATAGAGTCTCCCAATTGCATATGTCTGATGCAGCAAATTATGCTTACGTGGAAGACTGCAGCATAACTCAGTCCGGGGGATGCATTGCAAATGCCTCTCTCCCTTATACCTGTTTTTATGGAGTACAAGAACTGGCTGATGTATTTCCCTGAACTGCAGTCTGCATCTCCTTGACTGTTCAGTTACTTTGTTGCTTGCCTTTCTCCCAGTTATATTTTAGGTGTAAAATAAGAAACTCCTCAGTTATTTTGAACGGCCCACTGAACTTAGTTCAAAGTGTTCCTTTTTAAGAGCTCCTTTGTAATGTCTGTAGGTTTAATATCTTCACAGAAGCAGCAGAAGTAAAATCATCTGATACCCTAGTGCTTGATTTGGAGCAGAGGAATTAAAGTAAATAAGAGAAAGAAACTAAAAAGATCAGTTGCAAGTGAACTTTTTAAAAACTATGTGGAGGCTTAATATACTGTACTAGAAGCCCAGGGCAAGTGCATAGTAGCTATTAGAGAAGACTTTGAAATAGCTGCAGAATGCTCAAACAGCTGAACAATAAAGTGAATACAAACAAAATAAATCACAGTGACTTTAAACTACGAGCATGCAGAAAGGTTTGCAAGAATTGGATGAAGAGAACCCTCTTTCAAATAGATCAGGTCCAACAAGTCTTAAGAGAGTCTGTAAAATGAGCCAGAAATAACTGAAGTATTTTCCAGAGTGCTCAGTGAGTTCAAATTCATCCACGTTCATTACGAAAGTGATTGGTAGGATTCTTACTCCTGCCTTTACAGTGGACATCAGAGGTCTTCCTCACAAAGCACTGGTAAAAGAAATCACAGAAAAACTGACAATCAATAGCAATAAAACTTCAAAACCCTGTATTCTTCCTTCTGCTAAAGGTGATTGCCACATTACTGGCTGTGATGTGTCACCACGCTAAAAAGTACCTCTGCACTAGACTCCCACTACTACTGTCTCTGTTTCTATAACATCTTTCACGTAAACTTCTAGTGCCATATATCTGAAGTTCTAGTGAGAATCTTGTTTGCTAGTAAACATCTAGTAAGGCACTAGACAGGTAAGCTAAATTGGCTGCATAATGTTTTATACAACTAGACAGTTTGAACTTGTTCATGTGGTGTGGTTTCAAATCAAATCCCTCTTTGTTCTTGCCCTCAGAGACTCCTGTATTATCAAAATATTGAAACCAGATCTGCATTTACAGTTGTATCACAATCTCATCTGCTGTCATAGGAAGCTGCTATTATTATTATTATTATTTTGTAGGCTATTTTTATGATTGCCATATTTTCTTCCTGGGTTCAACAGCCTGGCCCACTGGGTTTTGGCAGCCTGTGTGCTTTAGAGAGAAATTACGCAGTCAAATTTTCAAGGATCTAAAAGAGCCTGCTAAATACAGCTTAAATATATAAATGTTCTTTCCTACCAGTTAACATGAAAACACTCATAATGCAACCTGTGAAACCATTTTAAGAGGCAGTTGTGAAGAAAAAGCTAACTGTGATATTGAAGCATAAATACTTCAAAGTAAACCTAGTACTTAGGGTACAGTCTTATTCATTATATTTTTATAACATATTTGATGTATCAATTGAGAAATGCCTTGTGAAGATATTGCAAATTACAGATGTGCTGTTTTCTTGCCTAGTCTTCATTGTTTCCACCTCAGTATTATAACTCATAATTTACAATAGACTAAAGATGAACATTTCATGAAAATCTCACAGAGCTAACTACTGTACAATAAAAGTTGATGAGAACAGTTTTATATCAGTGCTCCATTACTGTTAATTATTATTACCTTCATTGCACTTGTTTCCAGCAGGGATCTCATTGTATCTGATTGTGTCTAAACAAATAAGTATAATTTTCAGAGTTATAATATATACAGAGAATGTTAGAAACCCAGGATAATAGTGTGATTAATGTGACAGCTGATCCTGTCTTAATAATACAGTATTGGCTCTTTTTGACATAAACTGCAACTGTGCTTTGTCTATCAGGCTTGATCATACTCATCAGTCAGATTTTCTTGCCACAGTTGCATTGAATCTTTGGAAAGAAGGGACTGTGATCCTTCAGATCCAAGCAGGATGAGAATTCCACTTCTACATGAGGTGTGCATGTACCTCAGTAGTGTGCCCTGTAATAACGCACTCATTAAAGTGGCTAATTCTGTCCACTCTTTTGCAGTTTGCTGTTGTCTTCCAGCTTAACAGTTCTGTGTTTACCCATGCCAGCTTCCAAATTACCTCCAGTGTTACATTTGAATTGAGGGGTTTTTTTAGATTGTATATGTGGCTTGACCTTTTATTTCCTGGCAGACACATTTCCCTGATAGTAGAACTAATATTCCTTGATCTCAGCTGTTTCCCACCTGAAGTGAATTTTTGAGATTCTGGATCCATCTATATACTGTCTTGTTCATTTTAAGATATTCCCAGCGTGTTAAGGTGCTTGCTGGAGAACAGGTATCACAGACCATGCCTGAAATATATTTCTTATTTTCTGTCCAGTGATAAAGAGGAAAATATGGAAAGGGACTCTTTTCCCTTTTGGAATGAAATTGGTGTTTTAATCTAATAAAAAATAATTTACTAAATTTCTTTAGTTTAAAAGGGATGGGCATTTCATAAATTTTTCAGTGATTTCTTAGTCATAGAATCACAGAATCATAGTCCATGCTGAACACCACAAAGCAGCTCCCAGGCAGGTTATCCAGGCTGCAGATTAGGTATGTCGGGTGCAGAGGCCTCTGACTAGTTCCACACCCTGAGCCTTGCTATGTCAGAAATGCCATGGCCCCGCTGGAGCCAGCTCCGTGCTGCTTTCGGCACTTTTGGAGCACTTATGTGCCTTCTGGCTTTCCTCTGAGGAGATTTAAATGGATACTTGTTGTGGTCATCTGGATGTGACACTTGGGTCAGTGGAAGACACATGCTATAAGGTCACATAATGGCTTTTGCCCCCTTCCTTCCTTATCTTTGACTTCTCTTAAAATGTAAATATGTTCTGTGTAATTGATTATTTTTCCCCCCCTCTACTTAAGCTCTCAAACATCATTCTGCCTTATTTCGTGAGAACTGAGAGTTGATGGTTTCATATAACAGAAATGTTAATGAGAAGTATTTTTTGCTAATTTTGGATTAAACTCTTTACTTTAAAGCCATTATGCTGTGTTATTAACTTCTGCTATTTTCAGAGGAGTGTTTTCATTCTGAAATGAGCACCTGGAAAAATCATGCACCTGTAGTGTAACCTGCTCTTTTCATCTTGCTTATTTCATTGTGGGCTGTAGAGAAGGAATATGAGGTGAAAACATTTATTTTTTTTAAAGAAACGAGTTATATAGATCAAAATTCTTGCACACATACATATTCTCTCTCTTTACTCAACTTCTTCTCCCTTTACTCAACTTCTCTCTTGGTTACATAGAAAACTAGTGCTACAAGTTATGTGCAGGAGAAGACATGATTTAAATACTATCTTCAAAGATCCTACACAGAATCTACCACATTAAAGTTCTGTAAATCCATGAATAGTGAATATAAAGGTAGACAAGGAGCAATAACCAGAGACTATCAGTCTGAGAAAAGCTGGGTACAGAGGAGGCTGGTTATAGTATCTTTGGTTATTATGAGAAGAAAGAGGACTGAAGTCAATGTATAGAGAGAAGCTGTAAGGAAGGTGCTCAAGCAGGACTCTCCTGAAGCAAATACAGTTCAGAAAAGGATTTGGTATGTGTACAGAAGACCAGAGAAGCTTATAGCAAGTTGCACTGTTCCAAGGAAGGACTGCAGTTATTTTTCATTCTGCTTTATGGAAAATATTTCTAATTTTCCTCTGGTTTGTTTCCCTTCTCTGAGGTTTTGATTTCTTCCTCACTCTTATCTCTTCTTGCTGTTGCAGCTTCTGTGCTTGAAACTTCCTACCACATGAATATTCTTTATGCTAATTTTTTCTTTGCTTCCTTGTAAAAATTGTTTTCTGAGTCCTGTATCCATCTTTTGAGTCTGTAAAGAGTTTATTATGCATATTTTCAACTAACTGTATAATATTTATGAACACAGGCAGAACTCCCACTTGCATAATACAATTGTGTAACTTAAGTAAAGAGCCCATACAGTGCTCAGAAAGCTCCAGGTAATAACATCTCCAAATAGCCTGCATTCCTTTTACCAAATTATCCATCAGGAGTGCATTCTCATGGACAATATTTAGCCAGTTTGATTACAGACTGTGTATTCACTCATGGAAGAGAAATAAGGAAGATTGCTATCTGCTCTTAATTTTCTCATGAATAACAGTCTTGCACTAAAGAACACTCGTCTTAAGTTTTTTTTCCATTTATATTTCTCTTGTGGTAGCATCTGGATTGTCTTGTTGTGAACCGAGACTCTGCTGGGCACAGTATACACACATTGATGCCCTCTCCTCTGCACCATTTGGCTTGGGTCATTCCTGTTACCCTGCTGAGGACTTCTGCCCCGAGGTGCCCAGTCTACATGCTTACCTTTCGCTTGCCATCTGCCATTGGTACCATCCCATGTGTGACTCTTCACGTAACGGACCTTTGCTTAGTGATTAGGGTACTTAAAAAAGCTGATCTTAAGTTAGCCCATTCGAGTGCACTCATATTGCATAGAGACCCAGAGAAGGATGTTTGCTATTCTATTTCAGGGGGCCAGACAAGAGGAATTTAAATTGGGCTTTAACTCTTTAGATGGATGTACAGTCACATTTGAAGCTGGAGTTCTGACCTGGGTGTAACAATGTGACACAAATCTGTTCAGAAAGCTGTTAAACTACTTGCAGTAATTATGCCAAATATGTATATGCACATTAAGGTATTGTCTTTGTTCAGTGTTTGTTCTGTGTCTGGCTGCCAGCTTGTCAAGAAAATCAGGAAACAACTAAACAAAGATAGACTTTGCACATCATCTCCCATTTCTCTAATCACTAGGGGTAGCTGTTCTTCGGCATTCTTTTATTGAGAAAGTTACCTTAATCTCTGTGTGCATCTGGCTAGAAATTATTAGCTAACTTCGCTGTAATTCTAGGGCCGTGTCATATGAGATATATAGCAGAGAGTCTGAGTAATTGCTTAATGACAAGGCATAGTTTTCAGAAGCTATTGACCTACCCCAATTTTCATTTAAGGTGTAAAGAACAAGAGGCATAGAATCTAAACAGACTTTTGCAGAATATGAGAATGTTTACAGCTTTAATAATGTTGAACTACAAATGGGGCTTAGATATTTCGAAGGTTAAAAAAGACAATTTTTTTAGCATAGCGTTTTGCAGTCTGCAGACAGGAAATGTACTTTATAAAACTTACTGGTCTTGATTTGCAATTGAATCAAGTTGTCATCATTGAGCCTTAGGTGAATGGGTATCTGCAAAACTGAATAAGAAAGGCTTCAATTTTATTCTGGCATGTGTCCAAAATCCGAAGAGATTTTCGGAGTATGTTGTTAGAACTGTGGTGAATGGTCCGAAAACTTGCAAAAGTTAAATTCTTCATGAGGTTACAGATGGTACATTGCATCCTCTGTATGAACCACCAGCTTTTAGAGTTTCAACCTGAGTCTTCTGTGCTGGCTTCTGTACTGCTAATGAAGGGAATCAACCTCAAAGCGTTTTTCAGTTTAGCAAATTCCTATGGTCATTTAAACATAAGTTCCAAGAATAGTATCAGTGTTGTCTGGGCTATAAATAAGTGCATGTTGTGCACATAAAAAATACAGCATTTGCTGGCTTATTAATACGTGTGTTGAATCAGACTTTTTGTCTTGTTCAAATATGGATTAAAAATGGAATCAATCTTTTTTTATAACAATTTAATTGTTTGACCAGTGCATATCATTATGCAGCAAGGAGTATGACTAATATTTTGTGAAAGGTTTGTTGTAGTCCATGAGAGTCAGAGAATACTTATTGACATGCTTCTGTAAGAGTGGAGGGATATTTGGACCAAAGATTCTGTTTCGTGACCTTCAGTTTCTCTTTTAGTTTCAAAAGAGTAGGAAAAAACCCTGCTTTGCAGTTCCAGATTGCTGCCTAGTAAGTCAACAGTGGACCTGTTGAAAATTACAGATACTGCTTTCAGACCTGCTTGTGTTGGCCTTCCCAAGGTGCTGTTCTGTTGTCTGGCTTGTTCGTGCCCAGCTTTCAATCTCCCATTACTAAACTTATTCCCCAAGTGTGAAGCTGTTCATTTTCTGTCTTGGTCTCCAGAGTCGGTCGATGCCTTCATTTTATGGCAATGTCTCTTCATATCATGCTTGAAGTGGGTGAGCAACTAGCTTCTAGGTGATGATGTGTTTTTTAATTCTAGGGAGTAAATTCAGGGATGGTAGTGTTGCATGGAGCCTCAGAAATTTAAAGTTAGCAAGAACTGGCAATTCCTGTCATTCTTTGCCATACATTGAACGTCCTGGAGGATTGATGCTGGATTCCAGTTCCTTGATTTTTGTTTCTTCCATATATCATTTATAGCCTCTGAGTATACTTCTCTTTGGTATTTCAATTATATATGACAATGAAAGCAAAGCATTGTTTGTGCTCCTTAGCAGCTTGTTCTTAGTTTCTTTTTTAGTTTTATAAACAGTTGCCTGTGATGTATTTAGGTTTACCAGCTCTTTCAGCTGATGCGTTGAACCTTTCAGTTTTGTTGTCTTGGTTTTATTTAGGCTTAGGTTACAGGTAAAATTTGAGTGTATTTATCTTTCAAAATTATATTAGATGTCATTAGGTAGGATAAATTTTTAGTGGATTAAATTTGTTAAAAGTGTAGCACTTATTTGTGTGTTGCAGAATTCACCACATTGTGATTGCTAACAAACTAGAATATTAAAGCAGTCAGTAGTGTTAAATTAGAAGTGCAATATTTTCAGTAAATGGCATAACTAATACACAGAGTGATAAGTGGTTAAAGACATTTTGCATGTTATGGGATCTTTACCCCTATACTGTATGAGAAATAGGTGGATATTATTCTGTGTATTTCATCTAGCCTGTTTGTTCTACCCTATGCACATAATTTCTGCAATCACTTGAGTCGTGCTGGCTGCTCACTGCAAAACCAGGCACAAAGCTAACAAGGATGTAAGCACGATTTTTAAGCTTTTGTAGAGTACGTATGTACCTATGTACTCTAAACAAAACCTTCACTTCTTAATGTTTTTGCAAGTACTACAACCTCCTTCCCTCTCAAAACTTTTTGAACATGGATGAAAATATCCAGAGGCTCCAAGTGCTCCCTGTCCATATATTGTTAGGGACTTTTCAGAGCATTGCTGTTGTACTGCTTGTGAATTTAGCTTGACAAGTTGTAAAAGCTCGCTTTTTTCCCGGTCTGTATAGTCTCTATCTACCTGTTTTCCTTTAAATGTCATTAATTTAAGGAATTTTAAACACTTTAAAGTGTGACAGCATTACCATCGATAACTAACAATGATTTAATGAAATCACTGTTCTGTTTTACACCTTCCAGCTTCTGGGTTTGGTCTTGGTCAGTATGGAGTATGTGAAGTGATCCTGTTCAACTACGTAATTTACAACACAAAGTTACTTTTTCCTTTCTCTTAGGTTGATTTTGGATTGTCTCCTCAGGGTATTGTGAATCAGACATGACACTTCTGTGCCCTTTAGCTCTGATTTCTGTTCCCCTCTCTTGATTGCTCAGTGGGTGCAAGCAGTTGCCCTGAGAAAGTTAATGGCATTCCCCCAAAGCATGAGAGTCTTTTAGCTGGCACCCATTCTGCTAATACAGGCTTAGTGTCTTTAGGCAAGGAGAAATACTGTGCAGGGATCACAGCAAGTCATTTCTTGCCATCTTCTGACTTCAGACAGTGGCGTGGTCTCTATGACTGTCTTTAACTGCCATGGTTTCATTAGATGGTATGCAAGAATCCACTTCTTTCTGAGCCTAGACTGGCAGAAAGATAATCTGGAAGCCTTTTGGCTCTTCTCACCCAAGTTCCTTCACTCAGCATAGCTTAATGAAGAACCAAGATTGAAGTTCTTTCATAAGAAGAGCCTTCACCTCTGTGACTTCCATGTTTGAGTGTTTCATTTGTTGGGTTTTTTTTCCATCTCAGTACCCCTGAGCTTATGTTATGTCAGGGATGTCTGTAGTAGCAGTTATGTGTTAGCTCCCTTCTGAGGTTTCCTGAGTGTAGCAAAAATGTCTTGTATATTTCATTTGCTGTTGTTATGGATGAGCATAAAAGAAGTGTATCAGTGATCTTTAAAAAAAAAGTCACAAGCCTGAGTTTTACAGTCTTAAACAAGTAAAACCAAGCCCCAGCTTTGTAAACTCATTCCAGTTCCCTCTCACGCATGCCTTGTGAGTAGGAAACAACTCTTCCATAATTTATCATTTGATTTCTCTTCTGTAATTACAGCACAAAACTTGCCTGGAATATTTACTTTACCTTTTCTGCTTAGATTTTCCATTCCCTTTTTTATGATTTTGGTTTTGTTCTTATTAACATTCTTCTCAGACACACTGTCATATTGGATTTGCTCTTTATGTAATATGTTTTACTACAGCACCCATTTTCTCTTATGCTACCAGAACAATCTGACTTAAAACCTTTCATGTACAATTGCTCTTATATTTTCTTGGATCCCATTAATGTGGCTTTGTTCAATAATTATTTTAGTTGGTTGTAATATATAATACTGCCACATAATTGTAGAGGTATTTTATCTACATTGGAACACATACTCTAGTTAAAAATGAACCGATGCACCCTTTAACATCCCTGAAAGACAGACATCTAAATGTGTACCTTCATTGTGATAAATTTAAGTAGTTTGATAAAGGAGATATCCACAAACTGGCAAACTGCCGCCAAACTGAAGTTATACTTCCAGTGCTGAGGTTTTTAATGTATTATACTTTCATAAACAGTTGATATTTGAACTCATTCCACTTTTTTTCACCCAGAAATAGGCATATAATTTCACTTGTGATTTTGGAATAGGGATGTAGAGATATCTTTTAGGTGTAACAAAAGTGGCAGAAGAAGGTTAACTTTCTGCCATACTGTTCATAGTACAATAGTGAGCAGTTTATTCACGAAAGCCTGAAGTAAGATAAATGTTTCTAGTAAGTATCAACATTATCTTCATTCTCAGAATCTCATTCATAGTTTTACTGGATGCTGAACTATCTTTTGGGGCACTCAACAGTATTTTTCGTGGTAACTGGAAGTATTTATGTTTCAAATTAATAGAAAATTTGGGGTTTTTTGATTTGCAATGCTTTTACAGGTGGCTCTCAAATATGGTAAGTTGCCAGGTTAGTCACTGTGTTTTGTGCACTCACTGTTTTCAGTTTTCTATCAGATTCACATGCACTATTGGCAGCTCTTTTAGTCCAAAGAGTATTTATAAAGTAATGCAGTCTGATATATCATTATGTTATCAGTATTTATATTTGCATATGAAAGCGTGAGTATTGGCGTGTGTTTAAATAATACGTGTGTATCATCAAACACATAGAAATATAGTTAATAGCAACAAAACTTGGAGCAGCGGGGGAATGGTGGAATTAGGACTCTTCTTCACACCCATCACGTTCTATCAGTAGGGCACGTACTAGCACAATCATTAGATGTGTGCTTGAATATTATGTTTTCTCCACATGAATAATGTTTCACACACCACAGAGCCAATGAACAATCCTTTTCTGCAGTTTTCCAATTTACTTGCTTGCTATTGGGAGATCTTTGTATCCAGCTGTTTCTGAGAGGACTATCTATGTAAGCAGGTAGCAAGCCTGCTACTAAACTGCCAAAAGGAGCCATCCTGCATAGTCAGAAAATGTTGTAAGAGGCTTCAAAAACTTCTGGCTAGGCTGAGATTGCAACTCTAGATGGCTGCTGTGTTGCCACTTGGATCTCCATCATCACTTTCATCAAATGCTACAGCATCTTTGAAGAATCAGGAGATGATGTGGCTTTTGGCAGGGTGGCACTACCATCAGTAATTGCATAAGAGACTTCAAAACTATCTGCCAGGTAATAAATAAAAATGGTAGCTGACTGCACTCGTTGCTAGAATATATACAAGGACTTGCAAAGAATAACAAAGGCTTCCTTGCCAATACATCATTCCTTGAAGTTTGTGGTCTGTGTTGACATTTGACTTCCACTTACCTTTTCTTATTCTTCTTTATGTGCCTGTCGTGTGGTTGAGAGTTAACTGAGCCAGCAGCAGTTACTCTGCATACACTATTTTATGAAGCAATAAGAAATGTCTGTGAGCAAACACTCTGTAGATATTACAAGGAAAAATTTCAAATCTTTCATACTGGTGCATGAATCTGCCCACTTTTAGAGTACACAGCCTATATTTTAAGACCCTAGTAACAGGTGACTGTAACACAACCTGCATAGTCTTTAATATAAATGCATCTGTCTGCGTCTACATATAGATTGCAACTACTGAACAATATTTACAAAAATCCTGCTTAACCTTTTTCTTTTAATCTTCTGATTTTGTGGAATTTAAACATTCTTTAAACTTTACATATAATTTACTAGCACACATTTATAGAAAGGGGAGGTTTCTCACAAGACTTTAGCCATGTATTTCATGTATTTCATTGAAAGTTAAAGAATGGGTATAAATCTTAAAGAAAACACTGTGATATTGCTGCATAGGTGAAAAAAAATCACTTCCTTTTTCTAATTTTTTTTTTTTTAAAGCTCCTTTTCTCACCTTTTTTCCTACTGTATGTTGTCAGTTTACAGTCTCTGGTATTATGCCAATGAAAGCATACCCAGTGTGTGCTATCTTAAAGAAGCAAAATGCTTGCCTACCTACCTTCAACACAGCCTTTGCTAGACCCTGGCTTTTTAATTTTTATTGATGTCTTGATAAGACATAAGTAGCATAATTTGATATTATGTTATCCTCCACTAAAAACCTATTCTGAATCTGTTAGGTTTCTTTGCTTCTGATGTACGATCAGCAGTGATAGTCCATGAAACTAGCTCATGTCGCTGGGTATTCAGACACCTCGGCAGGTTCTACTTCAACTGAGATAACTGTCATCGTTACAAAATGCTGTCACCAGACTGCCAACTATTAATTTCTCTTTTACAGAGCATTTATGTTACCCGTTGCTTCATTATGTATGGCTACCTAAAAGCATGAACACTACTGTTAAAATCAATAGGCCATACCTCTGCAGGGTATGTTCCTCTTGACCTCCAGGCTTCATCAGTCTGCATGACACTTACCTTCTACAGCCAACAGGTCACTGTGCTTCCTGTATCTTTTCTTCTACCTATGTGTTAATAGTTCCTCTAGAGCTTTCTGCTAGTGTCAAGGACTTTTCACTACCCTTTACGTGATCTTCACTGTTACCTGTCACTTAAAAGCTTACTCTGTACAATTAAAGATGAATCAGCACAGGATTTTAACTTACGCACTTCTCTCTTAAACCTTTAATCAATCTTTCTTCTGCTCCTACCTTTACCCGACATAATTCCTAGTTACTTTTCTACAGATTCTGTTCTAGTTAGATACTTTTATTTCCTTTACTTTTTTGCTATACTCTTTCATGGAGCCGATGACAATTGTATGCAAATTCAGGCTAATTTATAGTACGTTAATTCTTTGGCTGATTTGAGATGTAAATGGTTAAAAAAACCACACCAACAACATTAAATCAGAAAGTCTTAATTTAGACAAAAATTCTCCACCACATTTATATTAAACGTCCTGCAGAAAAAGAACTTGCAACACGAAGAACGATCACTTCATTCGAATGTCAAAAATGTTGCATGCTGAGTTTGAATTTTTCCACTGGTATATTTGAATTTTTTTTGTGTGTAAAAATAAATAGGGGAAAAAATGCAGAGGATTTCAGCACAGAACTCCAGAGGAAGATGCACTGAATTGCAGACTTTCTTGATCTCATGTAGGATTCTACAAATCCCTGCCCTGTAGGAGACTGCAATTTTCAGTTGTCTTCCCTGCATGCCATCGCATACAGCCTCCCTTGCTCCCTTTGTTAGCTGCTACATTTACCAAATTGCTTTTTTTTTTCTCTCTTGTAGCACAGACACCCAGGATCTTCAGACTTGTACTGAGGATATAATCCAACAACCACAGCAATGCTCTGGTTTCTCACTGTCCAGATCAATCTGCTAAATAAATGGCTATGCAATGGCCTCTTTTCTGGCAGTCGTCAGCGTAAAAGGATCATTCAAGTGCTCTTTTATCAATCTCTTTCATGTTCTTTCCCCCATAAGTGCTAACAGCAGAAACTACCTGAAGTAGGATAGATTTTCTCTAGTTAACAATAGTGATTTTTAAAAATAACATTTGAGTATTGAAAACATTTAGTCACGAGCTTCTGGGAATAACACCTTGGAGTCCTTCCATTGTGTTGCTATAAATAATGGTCTGTTTTATTCAGAAGTGACTGATAGTACTGAATTCACCTGGTGAAGTGATTGCATCGACTATTATTTGCTCTGACAATCCCCAAAATACCTTACGTTGCTTATCTTGTAGTCCTCCTCTCTATGGACAAGATGTATAAAGGAATTCATACAATCTGGATCCATTCCATGTCCAGGATGCTGTTGGGTGTTTGAAGTATTTAGAAATTGGAGAGCTCAGTGTTTAAACCACTTGCCTTAGTCCTCTCCCTAAAAGCTGGATTTTCATTTACTGTGCTTTCTGAAGTGATTGTCAACCTCCTGGGTTCATATATTACATCACAGTATTGTTTTAAATTAAATTACTTGCTGTGTATTAGAAAGGGGTTAGCTAATACATTTAATACATAATTTTGTGGAATTACAGTATTTTCTTGTTCGGGGTTTCAGCCTTTAACTTTTATTTAAAAGTATGGCCATGAACAAAAGCAAATCCATAACATTCACGTCAGCTGAAATGACCAAACTCTCCCTGGTTTAGAGCAGAAGTCTTTGACAAGTAGCAATTTTCATAAGGTTTCTCTCTGTAGACCAAGATCTGTCATGGTTCCAACCATGTTTGTCTCAAGTATCTTCCTTCAAATCATTCCAGAGGAACGTTACAGAGTATGAATCATGTCTGAGTGAAACTAAAGGATTTTCTTTTTTTTTTTTTTTAATAATTACAAGTGGAATTTCCTTTGTTTATGGACATGTGCAGAACTGAAATCTCAGACCAAGATAACTGAGGAAATCAATCTTCATTACCCCTCCATGGGGATTTAAGAATATGCTGGTTTTCTGTTAAAAGAAATACCACAGCATGTCAGCTCTATAAGTGAACAGTGATAGGATCATAGAGATTACCTCAGAATAATTAATATGTCAGCATAGAAAATGTTGTGAAGGAAAAAAAGAAATTTCCTTCTTTGTTTTACTATTCTACCTTCCTTTTCTCTTTATATTGCTCTTTGATACGTTGAGAAAGTGTGATGATATTAGATGGTACGAAGCAGCTCTGAGGACCTGAAAGAGATATTTTATCCAGAAATATATTTGTAATCATGATATATATGTATTTAAAAAAAGAAAGAAAAAAGTGTGTGTGTGTATATATATAACGCTGATAGATTTGAATGCTGTTACACTCCTTTTAAGTCCATTGGAATCTATGTAGTACATAGTGCATTAAAATACCACATCTAAAAGTGGTAAATAAGTAAGATTGGTTTTGTAGTCTTGAAAAGTACCTTTGCTTTGCTTTGCTTTGCTTCAGAGACACCACTTTGGAACTTGTACTAATTCAGTCTGTCCCTACGCATGGAAGGATCTGAGTAGCTTAGTGCTGGATGTTTCCCTGTTTATGACTCTTGTTTAAGACCATAACTGTTTGATTTAGAGTACAGCACAACCTTTAAACAATCTGGGTGAGAAGGACTATTGCAGCAACTCTACTATATTTTATTTTGAATTTTCTTCCCCCTCCATTCCCTTCCTCCCTCTCCTAACAGCGTATAACCTTCAAGCAATTTGTATGATAGTTTGTCATAGGAAAGTCTTATGCTGCTGCTGTAGGATGAGCTTTTCTCCAACTAATTTCCTATTTTCCTGCTGTAAAACTGCCGGAAAGCTTTGGTGAATGGTAAATGGATAGTCAATTAAAAACTTCTGTACTAGGAACTTAGAAAATTGCTTCTCAGTAAAAAGCAGATTAACGTTAAGTTTGCTTCTTGTTGTCAGTTCGATAGTATGGATATCGCTCTATTTCTGGCCACGTTTGCTTTTCCTTCCTGCATAATCAGTAAATGATAGTACCATCTGATTAAAAGAAATTTAACTTCTTTTTTACTCCTTGCTGATTCCCCCAGTGATTTTCGAGATGAAATTCAAGCCACAATAAAGTACTATTGGCATTTATGATTTCACTATCAAGTGTAAAGACTGTCATATTTCAAATATGAAACATAGCTTTTGATTTTGCAGTAGAAATAGTAAGTGACCATTACATTTGCGTTGCAACAGACCAGTTATGACACATTTACTTCCTGTAACTATTGTCCCCAGATAAGTAGTGGAAACATATGGAGGAGTTTTAGGGTCACCTTGGAATCATGCTGATTTTATATTCCCAAGGTGAATAGGTCAGAGGAAAAACTGATATGAGATATTTGCTATGTGTATCAGAAAGAAACAATAAACATTGAAAACAGCAGAGGTTCCCCCTTCCCTCCTTTGGCTTGCTCATAGTCACTTTCAAGAGAATTTAAGATCCTTATTCTCTTAGAAGAAACCAGGGACCCAGCTCTGTCCTTTGAGACACCCTGGCTACCCTCACCAACTCCACTTGCCTGACACTGATGTTTTGGAGAGTGGATTAGAATGTGCAATATTATGCATATTCTGGCAACGTAATTATTTCCAAAAATTTTGGATTAATTAGGTTCTGAAAAATTTGGCTTTTTTTTAATTAAAGGGTTATAGATTCTAAATATATTTTTCTGATTATTTTTTAGGTTGTTTAATGCATGCTTATTTAGAGCTAAATTTGTTTTGCAGTATTAGGGACTAGATATAACTGAATGCTAAAAGAAAGTTATACTGAGAGACTTGAAATGCAAGACTTTTCCTGCATATTGATTGCGAAAGGGTAATTCACACGGTGAGGAGAGCTCTCGGTACTCCAATTGATATCGATAGAAGTTGAAGTAATTCATTTCTTAGGAGGCACTTCACATCTCACAGCATTAGATCCATAGAGAGCTGTCCATGATGGCTTGAAGAGAAAAAAAAACCACAATCTCATATTGAAACTGTTGAGGAGAAAAAAATACCTATAATGAGAAACAGTTCCACATGAGAGATTCCTTATTTGCTCAGTTGCATATAATTTTCCATGCCCTTGTTGGTTTCCTTGACTTCCCCCTCACCTTTTAAAATATACTTACTTGTTTTTCACAGAAGTAGGTTTTCTTAAGTCAGGTGTTATAAAAATGTGCACTACGCTTGGTTTATTAGAGTAGGGAATCTGTGTTGCTGAGTAAACAACTTAAAATACTTGTGGGTTATTCCTTCTTTTTGTATCCTATATTAACAGGGAAAGGTAAAAAACATACTTGTAAATGAATTTCCTTTTGCAGGCTTTTGATGTACAGTAAAAATATGCTTTGAAATGCTGTATGAAAAGGCCTGGAAGCTTTTTCTTTTTCAAAGGAATTTTTGTTCTTTAAAATGTCAGAAATGTCAAGTTTTGCCTTTACTGCCTTGTAAGAGGATTCTTGAATAACTTCTAAATGTTCATTTAAGTGATTTCTCAGGCAGCAGTAAATAAGGTGGCACTGTTGTGGATCCTTAAAGATTTTGAGGAAAAAAAAACAGAAAAACACACATATAATAGTTCAAGCATCTAAACAGTCCCATTGTTTTAATGGGGTTATTAGCACCCAAAAACGCATTCCTGTCCACTTCCTGGGTGGCGAACAAAGAGGTCTTCTAAAAAGTTGGTTTAAAAGCATGAGGTATACTGGAAAACTAGAATTGTAAACAACTGGCTTCCTTTTATGTTCAAATCTGACACAAACTTGTCCATTGAGATCTATAGCTTTGGAGAGAATCATAGTTTTATGTTATTGAACCAGACCTATGTCCTTTAACAAGGATCCTGTTTTCCACTGGAAGTTATACTTTAAGGAAAAAGTTGAAAATTTTAAAGGGTCAGATGTTTCTATTAATTCTGCCTGTAAGGGGTAAATATTCCTAGAGCCTCATGATATACAAATTGGTACAAGTACAAAGAGGTTCTTAACAGCATTTAAATTTGATTTTCTTTATTGGTTACAAGAGTTTTTGTTCCTGCTGTGCTGGGAACTGTAGGGTTGGGACTGAACAGTAACAGGACTGAAGGATTTGTCAGTTTCAAATGAGACAAGGCAGTAAGAAAGCAAACTTACCTTAGAGGTCTCTTCTTGCTATTAGATTGAACTAGGAAGCCAGATGCATTTGAGTACAAAGAGGTGTTTGATGAGAAATAATCAAGTTGACAGACCTCTTGGCCTTCCCCTATTAGTGCTTATGTTTTAATATAAATGAAGACTGCACCAGGAATCTTCTCTTGTAAAGGGAAAGGAAAACCCCGTATGGTTTGGGGGTTTTTTTGAGATGGATGCTTGTAGTAGTCTTTGCTTTGTTGGACTGCACAGCAGGATGTTTCTATAAGCTGGGTATTAAAAAAAACAACACTTTTGTTTTTACCCTACAAATCCATGCATGGAATTTCAACAAGTAATGGCAACATAGTTTCAGGACACAGAAAAAATTATGGAACTGCTTTTTCTACTAAATACTATTTATTTTCATCACTGCTTTGGTTTTGTTTAGAATTCAAAATGACTATATAAATCAAAAGATGAAAAATTTATAAGCACCGTATACCCAAAAATGTTAAATGGTAAGTGTTAAATGCCAAATTGGTGCAACAGACATAGGATGCCTACTATCTCTATAGGGACTGCGACTTTGTTTTAATATCTTATTTAGGTTGAGTAGGGGTTTGGGGCTATTTTATTAGGGTACAATGCTATTGCCAGTCAACACATGGCCTGAAATGATCAGTCATTTAATTATAGCTCTGACATTTATTAACTTATTGTAGTATTGATCAGTGCTTACCTTTTGGCTTGACCATTTTTTGACTATTTCCACAGAGAACTGATTTCAATAAATGTGCTAGTCATCCTAAAAATAAAATTGTCCTAGGATACTTCGAGCTAAATCAAAAGATGTTCATCACAGAGTAATGGTACAACTGCTGGAGATAAGCAACGAAGATCATGTAGTGGGTTGGGTTTTTTAGTATTCAGTCCTCCCAAGACTGTACAGTGAGTGTTTGGAAACCGACACATCCCAGGAAACAAAACGTGCTCAGTTTCTGGCCAAAGGCTCTTAAGTATGGGAATTTATTTTCAGGAGAGCCTTGAGTACAATATGGATTAAGGTTACACATTTATTTTTTACTGTATATGTAATTTTAAACATTCCAGTGAAGTATCATTGCTTTCTTATAACTTCTGTTATAATGTGGAAGCCCAGGAATGCAAGATGAACTTGCATCTGAATATCCTCAAGCATCATGAACCTGAACCTCAAGGCTGTTTTGTATGTTTACAAATAACTGTTTATAGTCATGTTTAAGGAAAAAAAGTCAGGATACCTATGAGGATAAATGACTTACTGCTTTGTAGTTTCCGTAGTCAATGGCACGCACAGAGATGTGTCTGATGTAACTAGGCTTATATTGGTGCAGTCTGTGTGCAGCCTTATACTTACACAGTTCTTAAAGATTCAGTGGGGCTCAAGCTCCAGGTTTTGCATTCAGTTCTCCACCATCACTTTTCCTGTGTAGGGACCCAGACAGAACCTGACCACTTCTGCTGTTCGCAGTCTAGATCCTAATTCAGCCGTTGTGTCTTGAGGCCCTGTGTAAAGACAGGGATAGAATCTCCTGACGGCGTTGTTGCCATACAAATAATTGAAGGAATCCTTTAGGGCTAAAGTAACATCGTTTTTGAGTTTATAGCTAAGACTCCAGCTGTTCCTGAATACTGAATTCAGAAGACATCTGATCTCACCACGGATTTGATAAATGAATATTGCTCCCTTTTACTCCACAACATTGAAAAATGAGAGTCTACATATGTGTTTTTCAGGAGACTATTCCCAAGACAGAACCAAACTAGGTCTCTCTCACCACCTTCCACAGCAAGTAGAGGTGCTGGAACTTCAGAGGTGATGCAGCAGTGACTGCTTTCTCTGATGACTGTAAGGGGACCTAAAGGAGTGCAGTCTTGCAAGATTTAAGTAAATCCTTGTGAATGTCTTATCACCAATACATACGCATTTCACTTGGCCAGATCTTGTTTTAATTCTTCTAATGAGAGTACTTCAGTTCTGTGTTGTAACTGAACTCTTGATTATGGCTAAAGGAGGGGTGTTCTTTGATTCACATGATGAATACTAATAGTATTTACTGTTTTAATACCTATGGCAGATTGTATCCTTCTTCTATATATGCTTTTTTATATATTTTATAATAAATTTAGTTTATCTATTAGCCTCAGTACCCGAAGAGATTAGATGATGACTTAAGTAGTTCTCCCCAAATCTTCTTTTTAATTGACTGATCAATTTTCAGATAGGAGACACAATGCATTTTGTAGCACTTCAGAAACATAAATAAAATGAAATTAAAAACCTTATCAGAATAATTATTCCTTTGTTTAAGCTGTCTCTTCAAGTCAAAGCAGTATAAGGTTGTAGAATTACTGCTGTCTGTTAACACCATTAGCTGTTGGCCTGGGCTCACTGCAGACACCACTGAAGACGTGTTCTTGAGTCCCTCAGGGTTGTGTAGCCAGTGCACACACACTAGTTTGCATCTGTATACCCTGGAGAGTAGCAGGATCTGTAATGCCCGTGAAGGTCATGATCCCCTGCTGATATAAATGAACACCATTAAAAGCAGTGGAGATACAGTGATTTGTTTCAACTGAGAATCTGCCCTCAGATATGTGCTCTTTTAACAGAAAATTCAACAGGAAAGATTTTCTGCACATGTTTTTTTGAATCATTCAACTGATGTTGTTTGCCAGTGTGTAAAATGGGTAGGCCTGTATTATTGACAATGCTCAGCATTTATCTTCAGGCTATGCAGTGTTAATTAAAAACACTTGTTTTCACTTAGTGGAGTATTAATAACAATGTGACTTAGTGCTTGTAAAATGTTTTTTATGTTAAAAAAGCATTGAAATGGGAGCTGGATATTGCTTGTAGTATCTTCACAAGGGAGCCATATAGTCATTATTACATATATTTTACAGAATAAAATTGTAGCTGAGTGCAGGAAAATTGGGAGAAAGGAGTAAGTTCAACTGCATGATTTATGAAATCTAGAGCCTAGAATCATGTGCACAATTTTCCTAGACCTTTTTTTAACTCACTTACCCTGTACAAGGATGAACTATTTCAGAATAGACTTGTTTGGTTTTAAGTACAGCAGTCCTGAGGAGAGTGTTAATTGACAAATACAGATGTGGTGGCTACATTACTGCAGAGTGGAACAGAGTGTAGAGGTGTTCAGATCATGTTTAGTTTCTCTGTGCCATAGTTCTAACATATATTTTTAAAATATTAAATCTGGTATTTTTCAGCTAGTGTAAATCTTGAACTGTTATTGTCACATCCCTATTTGAGATGGAAGCCTGCAGAGAAATACAACCTTAACTTAAAGGAGTAATTCAGCATTCAAAGGTACTTGTGGCCAATGGAGAATACCTTACAGAAGCTGGATGACGTGGTGTGAAGCCACTGATGTTTAAGACTACTCCTGCAGTAGACTTTGTAGTCAGATGTCCCTCTGACTTTAACAGACTGTATACACAATTTTGATATATTGAAACCTTTATAAGGGTTTATCCAAATCACAATGTGTTTTTTTGAGTTTAAAATTTCTTTAAGGAAGAATGAGAGTCTGAAGTTATAAGAACCTGTCCTCATTCTACACTCTATAGCTGCATTTTGGAGTGTATTTAGTTCTTGGGGAAAACTCAAGGTGAAGAATAATTTCAGTTACAGTTAGGTTTGCTTTCTAGACATTGACTATTGAGAATTATGTTAAGAATTTCCAAATAAAGTATTTTTTTTCCCTTGTTCACTGTTCAATATTTTTATGCCACTTGCTGACTGAGGTTGTTTCTTATTAGCTGCCTCAAAGATTTAGATTTGCTTAGAGCCAGTTGTATCATTAGTTGCCACCTTTGAAGTTACAGCTTACTAGAGAACTTTAAAAAAAATCTCGATATTTTACATTGATTCTGTCTTAGAAAAATAGGCTCTAAATATAAAGCTTTTAAAGGATGTGCCAGTGCAGAACTGCATCTTTGTCATCTGAAAATGCATAGGCATAAGCTGAGTTGTAGCCACAATGCTTTTACTGGTCCTGTTTACCTGGCAGCTTAGAAGGGATCAATTTTGTTGTCAAGGCTGACAATAGCTTGCAAAACATTGTACAAGAATCATTATTTACTTCAGTTCCTAATGCAGCATTGGTATGAGAAATGGTCACATTACTATGAAATAGAAAGACAGTATCTACCTTTAGGGATTCCTTGAAGGTTTTGAAGTACAGTTCAGTTCTCTGTCCACGACCTGTGTTTGATCATCTGTTCCCTGTTAAGACTGTAAGCAATTTAGAAAGTAGTGGGAAAATCTGTTCTTTTCAGTTGATAGAGAATGTACTAATAATTTCAAGGCATTTATTACATTACATGCTCACTTTTAATGTAAAAATTCTTTACTGATCATCTCTAGTCTTTGCTTAAATATTAAGTATATTACTCTGTTTATAGATAAATTATTATTTTTTAGCAAGGAAATAACTGTCTGAAGCATGATGTATTGTATAAAACAAGGTTATACGCTTAGGTGCCCACCATGATATTACTACTTCTGTTTTCATTTGTATTTATTTTAGTATGATTTACAAAACAAGACAGTTGTGTTTATAATATAGACTTCTTGTTGTACTCTAACTGGAGCCCCAATGTTATGTTCAACATACATAGCTGTTTCTCTAACACTTATGAGAATCTGGTCCTTTCCCTGGCAATGTAACGTGTACTTAGTCAAGATTTTGTGTAAAGACACTTTCACTCTTTGTGGTTTCTTTCCTTCGGACCAGGACAGCCCAAGGTAGGCCCTAAGTGTCCTGGAATGATTGCTTTAGAGGAACAGCATTCATCAGACATTGGATTTTCACAGAGTTTCTGTACTAACATGAAAAAGAGATTATTCAAAGCAGCTAGTAGACACAGAACAACTATGCTAATATTGTACAGAAAAAATGCTGGGCAGTACAATGAAAGTGTTAACTGCGCTTTTCCATGAGCTAATAAGGATATAAGCACTTTGCTTCTAAATAGAAATAAAAAGTGAAGATTGTTTGGGAAGTACACACAACTGATTCTCTCAATACCTCTCAAATATCTCAAGAGCTCAGTCTTCTATTGATGCTGAGAATGAATGTGCTGTTCCATCAAGAGATCACCCATTCTCATTGACAATGTTTGCATTGCAACATCTTGGACATTTTGAAGATCACCCTTTCTGTTTTTCAGGAACAAAATAATGAATGCTGCAAATTAAAGCACTACTAAAGTGCATTGTGGGCATCTGAAATCATAAATTTCTGGTTGAGAGATAACACAATTTTTCATATTAATGTGGTGATAATGGGTTGGCATCAATAACAATAATTACATTAATGTTGTTTCATAAGTAACCCTGGACTATAAAGAGTAGTACAGCGATTCAGAAGACAAAAAACTGTTTAATTTCACTCTTAAATACTGCTAGTAAAGCATATGTTTTGATTCAGTAGATTATGCTTAAAATCACTGAAGGCTCAAAATGTCTCCTGAAGCATATTAAAATTAAAAAGAAAAATCCTTAAGCATGCACAATTTACCAAATGTTCTTATAAACTGAGAAGACAAAGAACATGCTTACTAAGAGATCACAAGTAACCACTACTGTGCTTTTTATCATATTTATTACAGACTGACAAGAAAGAGAGAAGTAACGCCTTGAATGTTGCTATAGAGAGCATGTGCAAGAAGACAAGAGACCTCCGCAGACAGGTAAGCAACCTGGGGAACTGAAAAGGTAGAAAAGGAGACTTGAAAGATGTTTTTCTAAATTGGTATTTTCATATTTTGTAGCACTGCATTTTGAAAATAAAGATCTATATTAAAAAATACTGAAGATAGTTACACTGTTCCACAGAATATATATATACAGATTTTCAAAATTGGGAAAAAAAATATACTGGCTGAATATATGTGTGTACGTAGAAAAATCTCTGCATGTGTACATGTCTAAATTTGTGTTTGCTATAGAAATACATCAGTAATGTACTTTGGACATAAAAATTCATTTTATTTTTAATAAACTTGAATTATTATTGGTTGTTGGAAAAGACACCTTGAAGGGATCTCTAGGCCATTATGCCTAGTTCTTTACACTTGTGAGAATTCACGCAGCAGAACCTGATCCACAGCCCACCCACCTGTTTTGCATCCCAGTATCCTGAAACATGGACCAGAATCCGCAACAGCGGAGTACTGCAGGAGGTCAGCAGTAAACAGCAGCTGTGTTTACATTCTCTCTCTACAAGGAACATCTTTGACAAAAATTGCAAATTACATTGAAAGTGTATAATGTGCCCATTTAGAAAAGAGAGCTGAAAGCCAGTAGTTTTCAGCCAGGCTGCCCCAAACAAGTATATGAAAATTTATGGCTACATAGTACGAGAGCACACACTGCTTTCATCTCATCTCTAGCTGTGGCTGTGTACCAGCTCTCTGGTGGAAGAACACCCTGCCCAACTTTGTGTGCAGTCCCACAAGCTGATCTATGCTTCAAGATCATGAATATATTCCTTCCTGTCTCCCATAAGCAACCAGGGGAAGCACTGAAAGATGAGATGAATATAATATAAATAGAGTTTTCAACTAACTAGCTATCCAATTTCTCCTCATGTTACATCAAAAATACATTCAGCTCAGACACCCAGTGACTTACATCACATGCTCAGTGTGTCTAGGAACTCTCCCACTCTGTCCTGCAGACTCTTCCATGAGTTAATTAATCTCTAATTTATAACAGTTTACTGACTCTGTTACAGTGTTTAAAATGTTAACTAATTCATTTTTTGTGTGTTTATAAACCTTTATAATGTTTCCACTCTGAATTTTAATGGCCAATCTAGAACCAGTAGTTCTGTCTAAGCAGAGTAGCTCTATGGCTTCTGGACATTTTCCACTGGAAGGCATTTATGAGAAATATGTCATCTTCTTCCTCCAATTCCATGTTCATACATGTAAATTGCATAAGAATTATTTTAGGAAGAGCTCTAATCTCATATCTAATTCCTCACCTGGGAAACATGAAATTGTGAGTTCTTTGCCTGCTGATATTGCAGCAGAGTCTTACACTTTTACTAAAAACATGAAAAATGTTATTTGTTCAATTCTTACAGTTTTTATAAAACCTTTTTTTTTTTTNCTTTTTTTTTTTTTTTTTTTTTTTGAACTATACTGTGTACCATAACTGGAATTACATGGGGTGCTCATAGTGGATTTTGGACTATGGTGTGCACAATGTGCTCTGCTTTCAGTCAGTTGCTGGGATTGCCTCTGAAAAATTGGGGTCGAAGATGAAACCTTATGAAGTTGTATTTTTGAAATCTCTGCAGTGTAGTGTACAATAAACAAAGCCATCATATAACTGCTGGCCCAATCACCACCTCATTGAGGGTTGTGCCATGGGCCCCTATGGGACATCATTGCAGAGCACAGTAAGTAAAGGGAAGGAAGGCTTGTGTATGGCAAGACTTGAAGGCAAAAGTAGCTATCTCAAGAACAGTGTATTCTGGAAGTTGTAAAAATCACTGGCTTTTCAAATGAAATTATTTGTATTCACTTCAGGAACTTGGCCAGTACTTGTGGAGATTTTAAATTCTCCTGTTTTGTTTTGAGTTTTACTTGTATTATCCCAGAGATGTGCATGTCATTTCTGTATGTGCGGTTTTACCTACATCTCTGCTTTCCTGCCTAGTAGAGCTGTATGAATATTTAGGAAGGAACTGTTTGTTCATTCCAGTTTCTAGTTCTGAGAAATTACCATACTTGGTTCTTACCTCCCAGTTGTTTCCCAGCATACTGTAAATGCACTGCACAGATGTTTCTCCTACAGATGTTCCACAGTTTTGGTTGGTTGGGTTTTTTTTGTAAATATTATTTCTGATAATATTCTTATACTTCTATATTGCTTCTTCATCAGAGAGAGCTATTTCTGAAAACAAAGAATATTGCCTTCCAGGCATCCATTTGAAACAGGAAAGAGAGATCCCCCCAAAATAGCTAATCTTTTGTTCTTCCAGGACTTTTGCCAGCGCAGTCTTGTGAGGCAAGAGGTGAACAGAGGCAAACACAGTTTTACGTACTCATCAGGATACTGATGTTTAATAGAGTTGCAAACAGCTGCTGGGATTGTCTTCCCTACCCTCCACTGTTTGTTTTTGACAACCTTATGCCCTATGTTTTCTAAACAATATGTTTCTACTTTATTTTTTAATGCTCTTCGATATCAAAGCAACTCTCCATGCTCCCACTTCTGTAACAGTTGGCTCGAAGGGTAAGAATAAGACCTTGCACCTTAAAAATAAAACAATTTGTCAAACATCATCCTCCCTCTGTTTTTCCTCTTCTGATGGTGTCTCACTTAAAAACAGGAGAGAAAAATCCATGATAGCACAATACCTTCCCTGGTATTGCCTGCTAGCACGACTAGTGCTGTTTATACACCTCCCTGTATGGCTACTTAGCTCTTGGCATTTTGCTCTAGAGGTGGCCAGAGTCACAAACCGACTTACTGAGTTGTGGAAAAAATGACTGTTATGATTCAGATGAAGAGAAATAGATATTGCTTCAGATATTACTTTTCTCTTCTATCTTTTCCCTTTTTTCTTTCTTTAATGCTACACAAGCCATCTCTTGAAAATCTCAGCTTTGTGTATTACTTCCCATAGCTGGAACAGGACCATAATTTTCAACTTGTTTGTATTCAGCAAAGACACCAAAGACACAGCATTATCTTTTTTTTTTTTTTATGCATTTCACTGTTTAATTGCAAGATAGAGGATTTCTTAGAACAAAATAATAATGATAATTTATATGTGAAAGGTTAATTAAACCAAGCAAACCAGTAAAAAGCTACAGCAAAGAATTATGTGATGAGAGATAAAATTAGGCTGCTAGTTTGAAAATTGGAACCCTCAGGCTCACCACAAATGTGACTAAGGTCATCACAATCACTGCTCCTCAAATAATATATTAAGGCTGCAAAAGTCCTACAATGTGGCTTATGCAGAACCCAAAAATACTTCTTTAGGAGATAAGGAATCATTGGCCATGGATGTGGTTCCACAGCTTTTTGTTGATTATTACTGTAAATTGAAAACTTGATGTTTAAATTGTGATTCTTCAAGGTCACGTTCACACACTTCATTTGAAGCAGATGAATAGGTCTGTTTTCTTGAGTTGGGCTTTTTCAACTCAGAATTTTTAACGGGTATCTTGGCAGGATTTGGAAGATTTGTCTCCCATGTGCCTGGTGGGTCAATGAGAGCTGGCTTTAGATACTGATGCTGTCCAAAATCTAGTGGTGGAATTCATATCCAAATCTTGATAATCAACATATTTCTCTAGTATTATTTCTGCTGTGCATGTTCACTGCCCTACCTACAAGGACAGCAGCATCAAAAAACTGCTGGATTTTTGCAGTTTTCTAGCTGTAGAAATCTACTGGGTTTTCATATAGATACATTGGAGCAAAACGTTAAGTGAAAGCACATCCTTTTGCAGCAAGCCTGTAAGCATGTAAGAGCTTAAAAGCCTTTTGTATTCTTTTATCTTCCAATCAATATATTTTTATATATTGTAAAAATTATTTTATTTTTGCAGTAGGAAATACAGTGCACTTGATAATTTAGTTGCATCACATGTGTTGTCACAATTGGTGTATTTCTTATAGTGTTCTACGATTAAAATGAACAATAGCTGTGTGTAGATTCATAACATGAAAAATAACTTCTAAAGTGATGTCCCAATGATGAGCTTACATGTAACCTAATTTAAGAAAGGTAATTTGTAGCAGGGTATTACACTTCAATAATTTAAGCAAGATGTTCAAGAACGATTAATTTAAATGGAGATGCACTTATATTTCATCTTGCCCAATTAATTTAGTATCAGGTGGCATAATCAGTAATCTCATTGATATAACTACCATGACGGCTGCCATTTTGCTAATCAAACTGTATCACTGGGTTTTCAAACAAGGTAAAAATATCTGGCTAATTTTGCAATTATGATAACATGTTTGTAGACAGTTTTGTAAGTACAAACATAATTAAATTAATGTTTTCTTTGTAAAATTAAATAACATTTTCCCTTGGCATCTGGACTTCAAGGGAGAAAACCAAGGATACATTAGCTTTGTTCTAACAGTCATTTTTCATGTGTGGAATCATTTAAGTGTTCTATTCATCAAAAAACATGAGTATTTGGCTCCCTTAATTTCAACAGAACGAGTAGGTTTTAAGTGTTTTATGAATCTGCACTCACTCACACGTATAAACATGCATGTTTAGGTAGTAGTATTGTCCCTAAAATGAGAGTTTTCTGTGCAATAGATAAATTGCAGCTGCAGTAGATTTCAGACACATAATCCTGCAAATAATGCAGGAATGCAATGTGCACATATCTATGTTATAAAATGCTAATGGACAAGAATTACAATAGACTTTAATACATAATCCAATTAGCAGGTACTAATGTAATGCTTTCTTTTGCAGCTCCGTAAAGCCATTATAGATCACATCTCAGACTCCTTCTTAGATACCACTGTTCCACTTTTAGTTCTCATTGAAGCTGCTAAAAATGGAAGAGAGAAAGAAATAAAGGAATATGCTGCTATATTTCGAGAACACACCAGCAGGCTTGTGGAGGTACGTTGGGTGGAGTTGCACTTCTTTTGACTGTATGGTATAAGTGACTTGTCATTGCACATTTCCTTTGCTGGCAGATACCATAAAACAATTAAGCCTGGTGTTTTAGAAAAAATATGTAAGTGGCCTAGGGTAATAGTAAACATGCTACATTTTTTTATATAATGATATGCAGTAAGATCACGGGGTTTGTGGTATTGACATTTATATAGTATTTCATTGCATAGAAATTAAGCGGTGGGAAACTAATTTGAGAAATTAGTGTAAGCCTTTCATAAAGATATTGAGGGGTAACTTGATCAAATGTGTGATTCTAAGGAGAATTAGCTCAAAGTGTTCAGAATGCTACTACTCAAAGTACGTAAGGCTCCATATTAGTCTTAGTTGTTTGCCAGCTTTCTCACTTTGAAATTTTATCGCCTGTGTAATGATATGCTCAAGAGTAAATGGTGCTCTGACACACAGTTTAGAGCCACGAACTCTATCGGAGGCTGAGTGAGCTATATGTACTCTCTGCTGAAGTCTAAATCTCTCCATACTAAGGAAACAGTACTTTTTTAAAGTGTAGCTTTTCCTGAATCCAGTCAGGAGTTCAAGGCAGTAAGTGTCTATGAAAGCAGTGTCTCTGCTCTGTCCGGTCAGACACACTGTTCCATGTTTCACACACTTACGAGGCTTCAGAGCAATGTCGTTGAGCTGGGATGATGATGTTAGTGTTACACCAATGATGAATTTGATAATTTCAATTTAGAAGTGGAGAAAAGACAACATATTGTAATAAAGAGATGATATTGCATTCTCAAAATAATCAGTGAGCCATAATTGGAATCAGCATAGTTTTATTACCTATTCTAATATGTCCTTTGTAAATGTTAATTTGCACTGTTATTCTGTGACTCTGTCAGTTGTAACTGGTACTGTTGTTGCCATATTGATAAAACCCTCAGTGTTTAATTTGACTTCCATGATATTTCAGTTGATTGCAAAAATTTGCAAAATAATTTTCTGAATCAGGTCCGAAAAGACTTGTGTATGTGTGGTCAGATCTTCAGTCACATAAAAATCGATTTTAATATTGCAGCCAACAAGTCCAATAATGCTAGATAATGCCATGATTTTGATGTTACAGGATTAGGATTTAAGTCCATTTGTAAGTAAAACAAACCAGTGATAATTGTGTTATTTCCAGTTTAAGCATTTACTCGTCCACGCAAATTAAAACATGTACTAACAATACTGCCTCCAGCCTCCTGGCCCCACCAGTATCACTTCACTTGCCATTTTGCTGCTTCTGTCTTTTTTCAAAGTTGTAAAAGTCAGGTAGGTATTCTGAGATGTGAGTCTGTTGATCTTTTTTTCAATTTAAAACCATTTACTCTTAACCCAAGATAAAGATTTCCCAAAAGAAGATTTATCTTGCTCACCTTTGACTAAATGACTGTTTTAATCTGAATGTCTAACATCTAGATAGCTGAAGTGAGGTGAGATGGATTGTACCTTGAGAGATGAATGTTGGTCTATTTTGAGCATACGTTATGTTTCATTTTCTTATGCTCTGCATAGTGGGTTTTAATCAGGTGTATCCTAGTTTTCAGTGCATTTTTTGCATCTGTTTTTTAAAGATCAAGGATGTTAGAATAGTAGGTCATGATATTGTTTTGTGTGTAAATACAATAGACTGAGCTGGACATTATAAAAACAGAAGTTCGTTTTCTCATAGCTTTCTCCAACGATTAATTTGATATGGAAATTAGAAGTACTGCTTGAAATATCAAGAAGGATTTTATGTGGTTTCTATTTTAATTCAAAAATGAAAACTTCTCAAATAGAAACAATAGGTCTTGAAAAAGAACATACTTTTTGTTTCCTCTTTGAATATGAAATGTTAATTGAGCTAAGCTAAATTGCCTGCTATACTGACTTGCTGCTCGTTTTGTAATCTAAGAAACAAACAGTATCCTTACAGGCCAGTGACCTCTGTAAATCAGCTTCAGGATTAATCTCTCTTACAAATCTCTCTTTTCTGAATTAGCATTTGGAAGTTACAGTCTTTCCTTTAAAAATGCATTTAAGACACAACAATTTAATGCAGTTCAGAAGTATGTATGTAAATTCAGTGAAGTACAAAACATCAGTGGAATTGAAAGACTGAACAGCACCCCAGATCTGGGGCAGTGGTGGTTACAAAGGCAGTAGTAACTGCAGGCAGTGCCTTCTTTCTTATTCTCTTGCGTTTTCTCCCTCCTGAGTTTACTAAATACTCTGCACTCTGGCCCTAGAGGTTCTAGCTTCTGTTAAAAAATGCACGTGCTTGGGATGTTAGCCACACTTACCAGGAATATTAGTTGGTGCTTTGTGAACAGTGCTAGTATTCAAAAAAGCTCACAGTGCCAAAATACTTGAGATACCTTGGTTAACATCTTTGCATTATTATAGCTGCACAATAATTACACAAAACAGAATCTTGTAGTTGTAAATGTGAACAGTATCTTCAGATATATGGAGGAAGTGAAATACTCTTAGTTACGCAGTAAAAAACTCCCAAACATTAAAACACCCACTTTGGCTGTTACACTGAACGCTTCCCATATCTGAAGTGGACACTCAGCAGCTGAAGTATTTTCATGAGTACTAAAGGTCACATTAAACATTCTTCAGATGGAGGTTATTCGAGGCTACAGGGCCTTATATTGCACATATACTGCATCAAATATTTGTATGTCTAAATATTGATTTTGTGACATTGAAAAACTAGGATATATTGCAGAGTGAAAGAAGCAGACAGGTTTGGGTTACGATTCTGTCTGGACTTTATGTCTTTGTTTGTGAGCCTTGGTGAAAATAAATTCCCAAATGATATGCTTCTATTAGAAAATCCCTGTTATTAATTGGACTTCCTTATTATAATGTAACAATTTTGATGAAAATATTTCAAAAAATGAAGATTAACTGCTTTGAAATTTCACTCATTTATGTTTTGCTTTGAAATGCCTTTTCATGTAAAGTGTTACAATTAATTTGCAGAAATATTTGAAAATATTTCCATATAAACAAATATTTCAATCAGTCTTCTAGGAAATTCCAAAATTAGATGTGAATATAAATATTTAAAATTATGAACATTATCACCAAATAATAATGAAAAGCCTTAGGGCCCTTGGTTGTACTTTATAGTCCCTTGTAAGACATGCTTGGGATTAGTAAATATAGTGTTCTGGCCTGTGGTTCACTTCTACCAGAGACTGAACAAATTCTGATATTGAGAGAGAAAAGTCCATAGCAGTGAACAAAAGGTAGGTGAAAAGGAAGACTGAAATGTCACATCTACACAAGGGAAAAAAAGCAGGTCCTCTGTAACTAGAAATTTCTTGTTTGGGAAAGCTGACAGGCTGTTTGCCTGAGCTGATCTGTCAAAGAGATGTAATGCTTTCTGAGAGGAGGAGTGATAGGCTGGGTGAACTTGAGATTAAAAAGGGAATTTGATGGGAGCCGGGAAGAATCCTCTGATTATCTGTTCTTCTGGCACAGATGCAAATCTCCCGCTGCAGTGTTTAAAGGTCAGCTGCACCAAGCAGAGGCTGAGAGGTCTAATAGAAGTAGAGGCAACAATGAAGTGAACTTTGTGTTCTTCATCTCTTCTCTCCATTCACAAATATATCATATTCTCTGTAGTTTGATCTAATAACACAGACCTCGGATCAACCACTGATACATAAATTTGAGGGTTTAACCTATTGCCTAACTCCTGCCCTTTTGTATTTCAATTTTGACTGTATTCCAATATCACAACACTGGCTTCTAGGAATTAGGATTTCTAAGGTTGAATCTGTTATGAAGAACAAACAGCAGGTATATTTTAGTGCATCAGTGTTGTAATGCATTAATATAGAGCAGCAAAGGCATGCAGGACATTCAGAGTGGCGTTAAAAAAACAAGTTTGCCTGTTAATATAAAGTTTTCCAGTGCAGAAAATCCAGCACAACTACTGAAAGTGAATTCTTTTTAAGAAATTATTATTTTTAAATGAAGTTAAAATACGCAAAAGGGAAAAAAAATTGGGTTACAAAAATATATAGACAGAAATAAATTGTTTTGTCACTTTCTGGCTGAACAAGATACAAGATGCATAGGAACAAATTACAGAAATACTGACAGAATGTTAAAGTTGATTTACTTTATGAAAAAAATTATTAAGACCTTGAATAAAATAACATGCTGGCTCTTTTTACTTCAGCAGCTTCTAAAGCTAGCTTTTAAAAGATGAGACTGATGTCCTGAATGTGTTGGGAAGAATTTGTTTAATAGCTTATAGTTTGGGTCCAGGCACTCCTTGCTTAATGTAGGGCTCCTGGCCCCTTACCTGGGGGCGCTGTCTCTGTCTCTGGATAGTAGAGCACAAGGATACGGGGAATTCATTTAAACCACCTTCCCTGGAGAATTCATAGATATTTGCCACTTCAACATTATCAAGCTATTGTGTGTGGCGTGACTGCAATCTGGGATTGGCACCTTTATTATTTCAAATTTAAGTGTAAATATTTTTTTAGGTTGCTTGTTTAGAGCCTTTCCTATTTCCCTAAGAGCTGGACCCACAAAATGTTTGAACTCATCTGAGCCGAACTCATGGAGCTGCTCATCCTTCACAGAAATTAAGTTTATCTAACATAGCATTTATTTAATTTGTGTTTCAATAGCACTCTGGAGACTCCATGAAATATCTGGGTCCCTAGATTTTGGAAAATAGATGAGACAGAAGAACTGTAGGAGACAGAAAGGGAGAATGAATCTGTCATGGGGAATCAATGATGGAGCCAGGAATAAAAGAAAGATAAGTTAATTTAGCTAACTCAAAATCAGTCACCATTAAATTCAGTTAAGAATGTCCATGTAAGAGTTCATCCGAATTAACCCCTTCTATTCAGAAAACAATGAATTGTTGCAATTTCTATAAAGAATCACAGAATCACAGAATCACAAAATCACCTAGGTTGGAAGGGACCTTTTGAGATCATCTAGTCCAACCAATGGGGGGGGAATTAAAAAAAAAACAAAAAACAACCCAAACAAACAAACAAACAAAAACAAAACACACACACAAACAAAAAACAACTACACACACACANTAGATTTTCATCTCTGTAAGTGTATGTAAACATACAGGCAGTTCTGTGTTTGGTTGTTGTACATAGAAATATTCAATGCTTATACATGCACATCGGAGTCAAACATGTACAAACATACCCTTGTGATGCTTTGCTTTCCACATTATGTTGTGGCTATGATTAATTTCCTCAGAATTGATTTAAGAACTTGTAGACAGTGTTTCAGCTGCTCTCCTACCTCGCAGGCTACATGCACAGCTCCTCTGCTGACATACCTTCTTTTCTATTCTCACTTGACTTCTGCCTCGCACTCTTTTCTCTTCCGTACTATTTTCAGATGTAGTTCCAAATTATGAAGCATCTTTGACAGGTAACATATACATAGATACAAAATGTCTTTTTCATTCAATACTATTACAATTACAATGCAATTTTGGCAAACAATATGAAGAACTTACATATGGTACAAATGAGATGTTTCCAGCGTTAAACATGTTCATAAAAATATTTGCAAAATCCAGCACAGTGGAAATAGCAGTAAGTGTTTGGGAATCAAAAATGAATTTATCTTGACAATAACTTAACAAGTATGCTACAAGAAAACTCTTGCTTTCTCTCAAGCATAACACAGGACCACTGGCTCTTGAACTAAAGCTTTCTACATCCACCTCCTGTGGAAAACAGCTCTGCCAAAAGTCAGGTTCATTACAGAATCTGCAAATTAATTGTGATAAGTTGTTTTTAATTTTCTGTAGAAACAGTAAATATTTCTCTCCAAGTACAACAGGAAAATTCTCACTACTTCAATGTGTTTTATTGACATAGATATAAAAGATGATAACTCTTATTTGCCACTTTGTCTGATTTTGTATGTAATTTGCTACATCTTTCCATGTCAAATTTTAAATATACTGACCCAGAAAATTGGGTTCTGAGAGCATCTCACCGCAGTTCTGAAAAATGCAGGCAAAAAAAACCTCAAAAAATGATCTCACTTTCCCGAGTCTAGTCTACAACAACTAACCTTCAAGCAGCCGATGATGTCTGTTATTTTAACCTCTGAACATCTGGTACATAAGAACTATGTCCCTTCACATTACTTTGCTTTTACTCACAGCTAAGGGTCATGGGCAAAAACCTACTTGAACAGCCAACAACCCCCCAAACTGGCCACCCAAAGTAACACGTGGCAGAGAGCAGCTTAACTTAAAATGGAATTGAGCAATCCGTTAGTGAATTTTCCTTTACTCATTAAAGTATTGCATATACAAAGTACTGTCAACTGCAAGATTTCTTTTTGTCACCCTCAAAGAAAATGGGGAATTGAGTATTCTCAGCACTGCACCCGTTTCTATGGGTTTTCATCCCAGACTGGTGAACACTAAATAAAAATAATATTTTAATGTTTTGTATCTAGTTCTTTAGCATTGATTTTACTGAGCTATTGAAACCCCACAATGACTGCATGTGTAGAGGTCAAACGAACAGACCACAGGAACATCTTTATTAACTTTCAGAACACCAGAAGAGAGCAGAATATTTTATTATTCTTCTTAGGAGCATAATCAGAAGATGAGAAACATTAATCCAGTTACGTAGAAATTTTTAGTTTCAGACAGTTCAGTGGTAAGGAATTTCATCCCCAGACGTAATGTCCAAGCTTAGGGCTTGTCATTTCGTTGCTGGTGCTTTTCTTGTTGCTATTCTTCTTTAACACATAATATACAGTCAGTGGTATCATTGTGTAATCACATCTGTGTCTAAATGGTAATTAAAGACCCTAAATTGAAGAATGTATCATCATCCCTGCTTTTTGCATTCCAGTTTATCCTCTATTAGTCTTGTGCGTAAACGTACATGGCAGCTGCCACTAGGATGCAGGATTCTGTTGTACAACGTGATCTGCGGACACTAAACTTAAATGAGGTTTTCTGCTTGAAAGAGCATATATCTTAAGGATGAAACACGAAGCACTTAGCAGGTAGAGATATATCTGTCAGCAGACTAGGAGGACATTTGCTGTAAATAAGATAATACTTTTAAGCACCATCAATATTTATGAGAGGGAAGTATATTTTCATTACATTACCATACTAATTTCTAGAATCAGTCTATCCTTGACAAATTAATTCTAGTCTCCTATAACACACGTTTTTGTTTTGTTTTTTTTTTTTTAACTCCTCAGTAGCTAGTTACCAAAATTCATTGTTTGTGTGATTCAGAATTCCCATTCAGCATTCTCCCGGTTTTGTCTGACTGTTTCAAGAGACCCATGTGCAGCCTGACTTTTCAGGCAGGGTTTGGTTAATGGCACATCCGTGAGATCTGGGCAGCGGAGCTCTCTTGGTTGTAGGTTCTCCATTGCTGCAGTTCAAAGTTCTAAATCCAAAGATCTCAGGGGCTCCATTTTAAACAATCCAACTGCTGATTTTGCCAATTTTAGCAAATCTGTGATCTGACGGGTCTGTAGCAATCAGAGAATCATAGAATGGTTCAGGTTGGAAGGGACCTTAAAGATCATCGAGTTCAAACTCCCCACCAGAGCAGGTTGCTCCAAGCCCCATCCAGCCTGGCCTTGAACCCCTCCAGGGATGCGGCAGCCACAGCTTCTCTGGGCAACCTGTTCCACTGTCTCACCACCCTCACAGGAAAGAACTTCTTTCTGGTATCTAATCCAAATCTCCCTTCTTCCAATTGAAAATTGTTACCCCTTGTCCTATCACTGTGCTCCCTGACAAAGAGTCCCTCTCCAGCTCTCCTGTAGCTCCCTTTAGATACTGGAAGGCTGGTTTAGGGTCTCCTTGGAGCCTTCTCTTCTCCAGGCTGAACAGCCCCGGCTCTCTCAGCCTGTCTTCATAGGAGAGGTGCTCCAGACCTTTGATCATCTTCCTGGCCCTCTGCTGGACCCATTCCAACAGGTTCATGTCCTTTCTATGCTGAGGACTCCACAGCTGGACACAGGACTCCAGATAGGGTCTCGTTAGTGCAGAGTAGAGGGGTACATCAGTCCAACTACAAAACAAAAGCATACAGTTCCTTGTTTTACTTACAGATGATTTTTTTTTCCCCTGCAACTTCTTAGAAAAATCAAACTTTTAATGTCTGAAAGACAAATGTAATGCCACTAAGCCCAAGAGTTAGGTCTGAACCCCCGCCTTCCCATTTCAGCTAGAATTCATTTCTGTGCTGAACGTTCCAAGAGTCCTCCAGCAAAGTGACCTGCTTGTCAAGATGATGAGAAGGCTGTCAATAAGCAGCACAGACAGCCTGACTGGCTACAGCCTACAAACCCTCTGTTGCTCTGTTTGGTTGATTGTTTGCAGATTGCACACAAAAGGGAAGCCTAAAGATGGTAACAGCATTTGTTGAGGGTGTGTGGAATTATTTCTAAAATGAAAGGCGGTGCAGGAAAAATGGACAAATGCTTTACATTCTAACAGAAGCAGCCTGGCAACAGTAATTGAGAGGTGGCAGGCAGATGGAAGGAGGCCTTTAAAGGCAGGGTACTTGTTGATGTATCGGAGCTGGTAGATGGATGCTTAATGCAGAGCTAATGTGGTCAAAATAGTGAATTAAGAAAATTATTTCAATAAAATTAGCTTAAAGTCAAGCATTTGCTTCTAAGTGTACATAAACTTTAAGTCTTTGAAGCTTGCTATTTTGGGCCTCACAGAGTTTGAGTTTCTTGCAGCAAGTCCCGAATTCATAATGTGAGAATTTTTGCACCTTTATGTAATTAATCAAATAAGGCCCAACTTTCCTATTACTGATTGAGCTTGAGGTGATAAATGGTGACATTTTCATTAATCCTCTTAATCACAGCCTTTATTGCATAAGTGTGAAGCAAGGGAACAAAAGATAAACAACCCAAAGATTTATCAGACTTCCTATGTCTGAGGGGCATATTTCAACAGCTAGAAATGTCAGCCACCTAGGACGCGAGGCAGGGTGCACTGTAAGTTATGTGAGCTCTAAAAGGTGAATTGCCTTGGTTCAGCAAGGACTCCTCATCCTCACACACACCGTTAACACTTTTGCTGATAAAGGCAGCTGACACTAGTGCAGTGGCGGGGACTTTTTTTCTTGTGTTACTGCAGAAACACGCTTTTCCGCTTCCAGCCATCCAATGGGGCAAATAACGAAATTCCCTGCCCTTGGTTGTTCCAGCAATAAGGACAAGCAAGGGCCTCTCTGCACCATCCCTTGGTGTCATCAAGTCTTATCACCCTGAGAGAGAACAGTTTTCTGAACAATATGCTGTTTATTTCAGAGTTCAGTTAGTTAGAAGAGGCCCAGCTACAGAAGTAAAATTGTGAAACAGAAAATTGGTTTGGTTTGCCTCAAACCAGCACAGATATTCATTTCAGGGACAGAGGCAGTGTAAAAAAAGAATGAGAGGATCAATTATATTTTTACAGGGTATTTGAAACATAGCCAATGGTGAATGCATAAGAATGTAATGCAATGCAGTAACGACATAGTGTAAGGTGTAAGAATATGTACCATGGGTCTGTGGCGCAACTGTATTTTTACCACTGGAGCAGTGTGACGTTTGTTTTGCTTCACAACTTGTGATCCAGCACACACACATTCACTGTGAGCCAATAATGGCTCGCTTTGTAGCTGCTGCAAATACAATTGGCTTGGGCGATTCATAAAAAGCTTCCTAAGTGCGTTTACAGCCTTAAATTTCAATTTAAAATGTTGATTCACTTCTGTATGGACAAAAAAAAATGTTTTGAATGGAGTTAGCACATCGTGTCTGTCCTATAGCGTTAGTTAATACTGAGTGTGGAAGAAAATGCCCCCCCCACCTCACCACCGCCGCCATTTTGGTGCTCCGGGCCCCGCCCCGCGCCTTCCCCTCAGGGCCCCGCCCCGCACCTCCCCCTCAGGGCCCCGCCCCGCCCCTTCTGGCCCCTTCTGGAAGGTTCCAGCGCCGGGCTAGCGGCATAAGGTGAGGACGCTGGGTCCTGCCTGGTGGAGTATACGGTGTTGGGGTTGTGTGTTTACCAAGGATTTAGTGGAGGTGGCTAACCGCACGTTTTAGTCTTCCTGAAGGAGAATCTCGCCGTTCCAGGTCGAAGCTTTGCCGAGTGCTGGGGGAGAAGCTGCGCGGATGGGCCCTACGCTGCCCGGGGTGTGCGGGGCAGGGGATCAGGCTGCCAAAAGGTAGTAATAGCTGTGATTTTGCTTCTTTATAAAGACGTCGCTGTTAAGAGCTGTTTTCTAAGCAGCAAGCTCTATGGTTGTTGTTCTAAGACCTAAGTTTCTGCAGCGTAAAATGTAAAACGGTAGCCTGTGAGGCAGTGGTAGGAAGTATATATATTTTAGAAAACGTATTAAGAAGTACGAGGTTTTTTTTTTGATTGCCAAATTTTCTGGTTTAGTGCTTCGAGTCAGAGTGTTTAGCTTTTTTTTTTTATGGAGCAAAGGACTGCAGTTAAGCAGTTATGAGCCCTTGGGAGTGCTTGTGTGTGCAGCTGTGCACCGGCCGTGGTGAGTGATACACGGCCCAGTGTAGTGTTTCGGTCAGTACTTAATTGCTGTGCGTTATCTTGGTTGTTCGGTGTTGGGGGTAATGAAGTAATCTTCGGATGTTATTTCTTCAAGTCCTGTTTGATGGCAGCAGGACAAGAGCAGACTAAAGGTCTTACTATTGACACTGGAAGCATTAAAGTACATGATGTTCCCTGGAACTCTATTTATTGTTGATAAAAATTTATGCATCTGTGTTCTGTGGTTGTTTCCTGTTTTGAATAAGGCTATATGAAAGGCTGTACGTTGGTTTACGGTAAGCATTAAAATAGTTTTATCTCTGAGGGTTCTTCTGAGTTACTTCCAGGAAATAGCAGTTGTCAACATTTCAGCTCTTGGAAAGCCTGGAGATAAAAAAAGTAACTTATCCAGATAATTATAAAGTGTAAATACCAAAGTTTTTTCCTGAAAATAAGCTTGTCTGTTTTTTTTTTTTTANGACGTCGCTGTTAAGAGCTGTTTTCTAAGCAGCAAGCTCGATGGTTGTTGTTTTAAGACCTAAGTTTCTGCAGCGTAAAATGTAAAACGGTAGCCTGTGAGGCAGTGGTAGGAAGTATATATATTTTAGAAAACGTATTAAGAAGTACGAGGTTTTTTTGATTGCCAAATTTTCTGTTTTAGTGCTTCGAGTCAGAGTGTTTAGCTTTTTTTTTTATGGAGCAAAGGACTGCAGTTAAGCAGTTATGAGCCCTCGGGAGTGCTTGTGTGTGCAGCTGTGCAGCGGCCGTGGTGAGTGATACACGGCCCAGTGTAGTGTTTCGGTCAGTACTTAATTGCTGTGCGTTATCTTGGTTGTTCGGTGTTGGGGGTAATGAAGTAATCTTCGGATGTTATTTCTTCAAGTCCTGTTTGATGGCAGCAGGACAAGAGCAGACTAAAGGTCTTACTATTGACACTGGAAGCATTAAAGTACATGATGTTCCCTGGAACTCTATTTATTGTTGATAAAAATTTATGCATCTGTGTTCTGTGATTGTTTCCTGTTTTGAATAAGGCTATATGAAAGGCTGTACGTTGGTTTACGGTAAGCATTAAAATAGTTTTATCTCTGAGGGTTCTTCTGAGTTACTTCCAGGAAATAGCAGTTGTCAACATTTCAGCTCTTGGAAAGCCTGGAGATAAAAAAAGTAACTTATCCAGATAATTATAAAGTGTAAATACCAAAGTTTTTTCCTGAAAATAAGCTTGTCTGTTTTTTTTTTTTTATTCTGTGTGCAAATGCGCGGTGAGTGTTGTATGCCATTTAGCACTAAATTGGTGAAAAAGTGTTTCTTTTATTGCTGAAGAGTAACAGAAGAGTTTCTTTTGTTGCTTCTAGGTAAGGTACATTAAGGCTCTGTATGTCAAACTTTATTAAGTGGTAGCTAACCCTCAATGTGTTATTGTTAACTCTCCTGTTATTATCCTCTTAACTTTGATTTAAGTGCTCTCTGTAATGCTGTACCAGTAGTTAATGGTAGTTGGGAATGAACTGGAATATAGATCAGCTGCTTTTTAGTGTAAAAACCACCTATTTCAGAAACCTGTACTGCTTTATACTTTTTATATTGCTGAAGCAGGTGGTCAGTATTAATGTGAGATATAAAATGAATTGCCATACTGTCTGCAGAGGCAAAAGTTCTGTGAAGAGCTAATCCTGAGATAGATTAAATTCTGAAGGTATGTTTTGTTGCCCTGATCTTTCATTTTTTTGATTATTTGGGGATTTGTTGGTGGCTTTCCACCACCTCCACCCCTTGTGTTGAGTTCTTTTTGTTAAGTATTTGTGATACAGTATTTATTGTGGTTCTGAGTGGTTGTTCTCTGTAACTTTTCAGAATTGAATTCTAATTTTTGTGTATTGTCAAGTAAATTAATTTAGGCTTGATGTCATTGATCTTGTTTTACAAAAATGTAAGTCTGTAGTGTCTTAAACCAACCCGAGTGTTGCATCATAACAATGTGCTTATAGCATAGCTGTTTCTGTAAAGGGGTAAGTACCTAATTTTTGTACAGCGCTCCTTCTGTTCTGAGCTCTTTTAAGGATCTGGTACATGAACTGTGTTTTTGTTTCTCATTCAGAAAAACAATGTTTTATTTGTCAATTATCCTACTTCTTTAAGGAATTGAAAACATTTAGATTGAAATCAAAGGTAGAAAGTTACTTTCTGGTGTTGTGACTTAAGCAGTTACATTGTTGGAAAGAAGTCTTTCTTCTCCTGCTCCACTAATATTTTTTAAGTGCTAAGTGAGAGCTGTGATGTTTCTTTTTTTTTTAGCGTGCTGAGTCCTCTTAGCTCAGGCTGATTTAAATAATAGAGGGTGCGTGCATCTTGGAGGAAATACACTACATCTCCTGCGATCAATTTTCATCTCAGTTGACCAGTTGGAGACAAAGAGGTGAAGGTGTTGATTCTGGCAGTAGGAAGGGTGTAAGATTTGTGTCCAGGGATGACAAAGGTCGCCCGAGTGTGCTTGGGTATTTGTGTGATAAAACTGTGTGTTATTTAGTCTAACAGAAAAATCATTAGAACAAGGGTAATGGATATTGTTTTGTAGAATATTTGAGTAGTAGCTAATAAGAAAATAAGTAATGTATTCATGCATTTTTACCTTTGTTTTATAGAGGAAAAGGGCCTGAAATCTTGAGTGTTCTAACAACAGTTTATTATGTATCTTGTATTTGCCTCTTCATTGTTTAGTTGCAGGAGATAGAGGTTTCATGTAGGAGGGAAAGGAAAACTGAAATGTTTGTGCAGAGGGAAAGAGATATTTGGAAACTTTACACTGAAACACCTAGCAAGATAAAAAAAAAAATAGTAGGTGGTGCAAGAAACAGGCAAAATACTACCTCTCATAAGATGGTATTTTATTTTAAAAATGGGATGTTTGGAATTTGAGATGCTGTATTTGTTTTAAGAACTGGTTGGTCCACCTTCATTCTTACTGGCCATCACTAGTGATAGATGTTTATGAAATCTTGCTAGTGTCAGGTCAATGTTAGACAGTCAAGCCCAGTTTGTTAATCTGTTTAAAAGAACTTCTGAGTGTGTGGTGCCCAGATCCCACAAGGACCATGTATCTGGCAGTGAGTTTTGGTCACTTCTTTTAGATACTTTAAGGAATTGGCTAACTCTGGGCATGACTGATAGCCTCTTTCTTTTGCTGCAAGGTAAACCACTATTTTATTTGCCATGTTTGTTGTCAGACTGGATAAGGAAAATCAAAAGCTTTGTTCTTGGTTACATGATTGTATAGTTGGATAGTTGCTTTCTCCTTTTGAAAACGATGTGTTTGTCTGGTTTAAAATAACATACATCATCTCTTTCTACTGCTAAAATAAACTTTTGTCTTTATACTGGGATTTTGTTCTGTCTACATTAAGAAAGACATACGTACAAGACGGTAAAATGGCTGGGTTTTAGTCAGTTTTCTGCTTGTCTTGGTCTTCTTTTCAGGTAGTTTTCTTTATATTTGTGTACTTTGTGGTGCCACTGGGAAGCTCTCTGTTGCTGACATTTCAGCAAACTGTGCTAAGGGAGAGGGTTCATGAAGTAGTTTACATTTAGATCCTTCCCCTACTCTATGTTTGGGTCCATGAAAGGACCTTTCTTCTGCTCTCAAAGACTGCCTTGTGGTCAGTTGGTGTGGATGGTGTGGTTTTTTGGGAAACTGTCAGTGAGACACAGGTCATGCCTACGGACAGGTACTACTTCAGCTTAACTTGGATTGCCAGAATACAAGTGTAATCCAAGTAGAGTATGTTTTTTTTTGTGTTCTAACCACGACTATGCACACTGAGGTGTATAGAAGGAATCCTTAACTTAGTTCTTCAGCTGCCATTACTGAGACCCAAAGCAGTGAGAGAAAGCTCTGCATCAGGCCTGACACCTTTATTGGAGAGGAAAATATTTCTGAGATGTTACTGTGCAGAATTCTCCATTACACATGTGTGATCTTTGCCCCTGAGTATTGTTTTATTATTTTCCATTTTGGTTGAGACCCAGTTTATCAAAACAATCTCCTGAATGAACTTGTATGAGGTAAGACTTGTCTAAGCATGTGGAACATTTCCATGCATGTGGAAATACACATTGCAGTGGGTTTACATTGGTTAAAAGAAAAAAAGGAGCAATCTAGTCTGTTGGTATTCAAATACACTTTATTAATTCTGGAAATAGAATCTTTAGCATGCTTGACAAATAACATTACAGGAAACATCTAAAGTTACATAATACTATGAGGAATTTCTTTGTGTTAACAAGATAGTTGGTTACAGTTGAACAGGGGCAGTGATAAGCCTCTGGTGCACAAGGTAGAGCTCGTTTTCTTGAACTGGTAGTGATTATGGCATCAGTGGAGTACTGTGTAATTGGAGGGACACGCAAAACTAAGAAAAGTGCAAAAGGAACGGAAAGATGAGTGAAGTGGCTTGCAGATATGTTGTGCCTCACTCCGGTTAAATTTGCAGATTCAAGAATCTTCCTGGAAGAGTGGTAGGTAAAAAGCTAAAAGGGACAGGGAAAGCAATGTAATATATGTGAAATGTGTTTTTGAGTATAGTTTGTAACTCTATTCCTGCAAAAGAAAAAAATAATAAAAATTAAAGCAATAATGTAACTTATGACCTGAAGTATCCTAAAGCATTTTGTAAACAATGCAAAAATAACATAGAAGCTCTGGTAGAAGATTTTAAACAGCTCAGTATTACTATTGGACTGATCTATAAAGGAATGAACTTTAATGGGTTGGAAACCAAGCAACATTGTGATACTACTTTATTGCCCACTGGAGTTAAGTTTTCAGTCCACGGGAATATGTTTTTTACTCTAAACGAATAGGATACTTTATATAAATTTTATTAAGCTCATAAAAACACATATAGTAATTGTAAATGCATATAAAAACGCATCATTGACTAGGAGACACACATAAATGTAGCTTTTTGTTTAAATAGTATGGATTCATTATTTATTGTTGACCTTCCTGGTTTTTCCATGGCATCTTTCTGTATGAGCAGTCATTTTCCTCAAAAGGCTTTTCCTGGCTTCATGAAAGAAGCTAGTGGTAGAGGGTAAGAACATGTAATAAACTTGTAGAAGATACTTCAGTATACCACAAAATCAGCATGGATTGGGTTACCAGAGAGTTCTTCACGCTATGCTAAAAGAATGAACTTTGTGATTACCTGCAGTGTGATGAAGGACCTTGTTAACTTCAGGGTAGGTGGAGCTTTGGATCATCTTTCCTCAGTGAAAGGAATTTCTTGACAGAAAGTATTTACTGTGAAGAACAGTAAGTTTTCACCAAGAAAAGGAACCACAAGCTTTCATGAATGTGTTTTAATTGGGTTGATTCGACCCCCTCCCTCCCCCAATAGCATCTAGTATACCAGGTCTTTAGCAATTTCTACCCTGAAAAGTTGGTGGCTTACCACATTCTAAAGGGAGGAACTCCATCCCTCAGTAAAGAAGGGCAAACCCTCAGTTAATAGTAAAAATAAAACCGCAAGTTGAAAGTGTTTATAAGAAGCTTGTTTAATAACTTCAGTAATATAAAAAAAACCTGTGTATTGGCATGTGTTGTGTTCAGGTGATGGGCATAAAAGAGTACAGTCTTCGGTGATTTCATAATCTAAAAGTCAGCCTGATGCAGTGTTTTATCTGCTGTCAGTGCTGTCCTTACCTGCTTATTTCAAAGTCTTCCTCTTCCCTTGCACCTTAATTAGTGTGCTAAAACTTGTCATGAATCACTGTTTCTTATATTTTCAAGGAAGAGCTGTGTAACTGCTTTTGCAGTATCTTGGAGATTCTTAGAGAGTGATAGACAAGTTGCATTGAGTATTGCAAGTTGAACAAATAACACTTTTACCATTGCATGGTAAGGAAAAAAAATTGAAAAATTTTTGAAGTTTTGTTAAATTTCTGTTGGAGCTGTTTTCAATTAGACCAGCCTCCAAGAAGGCTTTGTCTCTGTCCTGACAAATTTTACTCTTCAGAAAGAGAATGATTTTCTGACTGAGAGGTATCATTGGCTCTTCATTTTGCGATTTGATTTATTTTTGAAGTTGCATTGGGCTTGAAGTCCCTTTAAAGGAAGCTAGTGACGGTCTTGAAAAATATGAAAGAACTGTGATATATTTGTTGCTCAGGGAGAAACCATAGCGTAATAAAAGATTTTTGCTGTTTTGGTAAACCTTTCAAGATGTGCATGATACTGTCAGGAAAGTGAGGTGATAGGTCTTCTGTAAGTTAGGATTTGAGCAGCCCTGAGGAGAAGGACTTGGGAGTGCTCATGGATGAGAAGCTCAACATGAGCCGGCAGTGCGTGCTGGCAGCCCAGAAACCAACCGTATCCTGGGTTGCATCAAAAGAAGTGTGAGCAGCAGGTCACGGGAGGTGATTCTACACCTCTACTCTGTGCTTGTGAGACCCCACCTGGAGTACTGTGTTCAGTTCTGGAGTCCTCAACATAGAAAGGACATCGAATTGTTGGAACAGGTCCAGCGCAGGGCCACCAAGATGATTAGAGGGATGGAGCACCTCTCCTATGAAGACAGGCTGAGAAGAGAGCTGGGACTGTTCAGCCTGGAGAAGGCTCCGGGGAGACCTGATAGCAGCCTTCCAGTATCTGAAGGGAGCCTACAGAAGAGCTGGGGAGGGACTCTTTGTCAGGAAGTCTAGTGACAAGACAAGGGGTAATGGTTTTAAATTGGAAGAGGGGAGATTTAGATTAGATATTAGGAAGAAGTTCTTTCCTGTGAGGGTGGTGAGGCACTGGAACAGGTTGCCCAGGGAAGTTGTTGATGCCCCATCCCTGGAAGTGTTTAAGGCCAGGCTGGATGGGGCTTGGAGCAACCTGCTCTAGGGAGAGGTGTCCCTGCCCATGGCAGGGGGGGTGGAACTTGATGATCTCTAAGGTCCCTTCCAACTCTAACCATTCTATGATTCTATGATTCTGTGATTTTCTTAGGAGATGTGGGCATTTAGTATTGATGAAACAGCTTGTCATCCTTATTGGCAACATTAGAGCTTCAAAAGAGACTTCAGATTTTCAAATGCCCTACTGTGTGCTTGGAGAAGTTCTGCACACACCAGCTCACGTGACTGTTTCCATTTGATTTATTTAGATTGTTGTGTTTTGGATTTGTTTTAAGGAAATCTCTGCAGGAGTTGGTGAAGAAAATATTAACAGATGTTTTACTGATGGTTGAGACCCTGCTAATGACTTGCTGGAATCTGGATTGTGGAACACTGTTTGTCTAATCACCTACTGAGATTGACAGAGAATCCTTACATGCAGGCATAAGTTACATGTAGAAAAGTGGTGCTACTTAAATGCCAGGAGAAGAAAATTCTACTCATTTCCTAATGAAGACAAAAGACTTGCTAATGTAAATCACAATGAAAAGCAAAGGACTTAATTCACTGTCAGTATAGCACTGTAGCATGAATTCTAAATACATTTATCGTGTTACATTTCTGCTGGGTATTCTAAAATAAAGTAGCTGGATACTACTTTCTTTAATTTTACTGGTTTTTAAAAGATACCTAATGTAAATAATAGTGACCTCTGTTTGATTGTGGATGTAAAGGGACTCAACATAAACTTCTAATGCTTATATCCCTAGTTTGCTGCTTGTGTCTTGAATACTATTGTGAATTGGGTCATCATCAAGGAATAGTTACATCTGAGTAGTCAGGAGTGGAAGCAAAAGATCAGAAACAGTTTTTCCTAAAGATACCTCCGTGTTCATATCCTCTGGCAGTTGACTTCGGAAGAAAGAGAGTACTTGTGGGTTAACAGATGCCTCCCATCCTGAGTATGTTTTGTCAGAAAAGAGACATGCTTTTTTACCCTTCTAATCTTTGATGTGATCTTGGAATGTATACATAATTTGTCCCCAGGTGCTGATCTGCTACATAGAACCATTGCACAGGTTAGTTCAGAGTTCATTCTCATGTTTTGAGCGGGGGGTTGGACTATATGACCTCTGGAAACATTTTCCAACCTAAATTACTGTTTTGATGATTCTATGATTCTATTCTGTGGATAGCTCAGGATATAAATTATTCTGTATTTCATTACCCCGAATCAAGGCAAGTGTTATTTGATCTTTAAGGTCTTAAAAGTAAGTTAAAAAATAAAATTAAAAAACTGGATGTGGTTTGAAGGGCTCCAAAAAATTAACAGCCTTGGTCACAAGCAATCTACCTGAAGCTGTTGGATTTTTTTTGGAATTTCCTGATGTTCCTGTACAGCATTCTGCAGCTATTACATGGTGAAGCCAAATCTGGGAGAGGTCATTAGATTTCTCACTGTCAGTCCTTTCCACATTTCCTTTTCCCACTTCTCTCCCTCTTCTCTCCCCTCCTCCCCCCCTTCCCTCCCCCTTGCTCAGATGTGTTCTTTGACAAATTAATTTCCCTAAATAAAAAAGTCTTTCTAGCAGAGATGTTTTGGCAAGTTTGAGAGTCTGGGGATGAATACTTGTTTACAGAACTGTTTGTTTGTTTGTTTGTTTAAGGTTGCTAATCTTGCTTGTTCATTGTCAACAAATGAAGATGGAACGAAAATTGTCCAAGTGGCAGCTAATCACATAGAGACTTTATGTCCACAGGTATGACTTTTTCAATTAGTTCCCATTACAGCGCACTCAGCATACAGTGTATTTTTGTCACACAACATAGATGTTCAGTTGTGCTCCTTCAGTCTAAATTCACATTCCATTTAGACAGCTCAGTGTAATAAATGGAGACCAAATGATAAAGCCAAATAGTCATTTAATTTATTTTTCTCTTAGTGGTTTACGTAGGATTTGTTAATAGTCTGTATTGATTAAGAGTTTTAAAGAGGTGTTAAAATTTGAATTGAAGAAACATACTGCTCTGTTTCTGAAATTAAACCTGATTGAATGAACAGAGTAACAGGATAGGCAAATTAGGAATATTTTTATTCTTAGAAAGCAGTACATTTGTTGACCTTTAACTTGAAATATTACTACCACTTGATTTGGGTTTTGTGTATGTGAATGCTACAAGTGTGAATTCTTCTGATTATCACCAATTCAAAAGCTTGAGCTTTTGTCTTAAGCAAATGAGTGAAAACGAGCAGTTAGAGGTAATTATTTGGTACTTACTATCTTACTTAAAGTGTATCTGCACTCAATTTGTCACTTCCAGAATTACAAAGATATAAAATCTTCTTCAATTACATCTGTTTAAAGCAAAGATATTACTGATCTGTGTGAATCTGATCTGAGTTTTTCAACTTTAAGGCTGCATAATTTCAAGATTGTTAGTTCTGTGAAGAAGACTGTAGTTTACACAGTGGCCTAAATATTCCTACCATTTTATGTGTTGGAATGCTAGATGTAGTTGAAGTAGGTGAAGAGCAAATATTAGAAGTATGTTCAATTACAAGCTTGAGTAGTCCATTTGATGCCTCTTGAGTAAATATAAGACTTGGGGGAAAACAAACCTATCAAGGAAATGTGGTATTCTTGAAGTACCATACACCAGTGTTTTCAATCATTCTCTTTCCAAGTGTTTTTATAACTTTTACAGTTCTGTGTTTTAAGTTCCTGCTCTATTTGATTTAATGTGTTACTGATTTTTAAGAAGATTGCTGGCTTGTAAGAAGAATTAATGAATAATTTCTTCCAGATTTTTGTTTCTCCTGGAGCACAAGTGCACCTTGATAATACATTGTTGTGCAACCAGATGTACCTTTTTAATTGAAAATCTACACTTCCAGTATTGCATCTGATACCAGAAACTCCTAAAATCTAATTTTGACTAAAATATTGATTTTTCTCCACAGCCATTGAAGTTGCTAGGGCTTTAATTTCCTATAGTAAATTGGAAGTTTCTTGTTTTTTTTTGTTTTTTTTTTAACCTTGAGGTGAAACAGGTGAATTAGTTGATGATTATAGATTTGTCTAAACAGAGAATCTGGTATGCACATAAGATTGTATTACTATCAATGGTGTGTTTATTGTGCAGGATTTGTTAGTTTCTTAGATAAGGACCATTCCCTGCAAAAGCAATGGGTATTTTACATAAGTAAGAAACAGCAGAATAAGGCTCCTGTATTTTTCAGTAAATAAGATTATGCCATACCATTTAAAAATCCTCCACAGGGAAAACAATTGTCTCTTAATATCCCTGCAGGGTATATCAATTAAAGTTGAATGGGGAAATTTGGATGTAGAACTCCCCAGTGTTTTTAAGACATTAGGTTAAAAAGTGGATTTTATGTGCTCTGAAAAATGTATTTCTGGAGGAGAACCAGTGGTTTGGGTTGAAATCTGAAACTGTTGAAGTAAAACAGGAAAAAAGAATCCAAAATGCCACACCCCAAACAGATCAACCGAAAAATCAGCAACAAAATCAACACCTACAGAAAACACCTTGGAGTCCTGGGATTTCTGCAGATTTGACCAGCGAAAGTTCCCATTTAGCACTGGGGAAAAAAGCAGATGCAGAATTGGCAAAACCTGGAGAAAACCTTTTAATTGCTAGACTTCATAGACATTCTTATGTTGTATTAATTATACTGTACTGTAGTTCAAATGTAGGGGGTTGATTCTAAATTCTGACCGTATTTTTTTTAATCTCAAGAGAGATTATTAGCAACTATTTTGACTTTTTAATAAATGTATGTGTTTTAGAGCTGATACTTAACACATAATGCCTATTGTTCTTGAAATTGCGTGAATACTTAATGAGAAATTTTAATAATAATAATAAGAGAATAAAGTAATAACTGCTAGTATCTGTTTTGAAAGAATTATTGTTTCTGTTGGTGTTAATAGCTTTTGCTTGAGAGAATTTTCTTGAGTGTTAACAAGTAGGCAAAATCATCAATGTTACTTGTAGACTTACTTGTAGGAGTAGAAGGTTTGGGCTTGTTTTTCCAGAACAATACCTGAAAAAGTGAATTTTAGGCTCACTTCCTTTTGAAGAAGAGCTCATGTTGACTCAGATCTTGCTAGAGCTTACTACTCATTGCTGAAACGGTGCAAGGTGTTTAGTTCAGTAGTGGATGACATCTGTTCTGGTATATCATGCAAGGAAGCAAAGTGCAGGAAAAATACATGAATGTTCATGGTTTATCTTAAGCTTTATTTGGTGATAAATAAACTATGAAAAATCATTCATTTTCATGCAATATTTTTATTAGATACTTAAAGACAGGGTATTAGTTTTAGATTATTAGATTAGTATTAGATACTTGAAGACCAGAGCCTCAGATCTTAGTATTTTTAATGAGTTCTGGTTTTCTATATTGAGATATAGAGAGAAACCATCTAGTTATAAAGCTATTAGGTGAGAAACAAATCTGTGTCACAGAAAATGCGTTAGAGGTTGAGTTACTCTTTGTGTTTAAAAAATAAAAATGGAGATGAGGGAAAACAGTTAAAAAAAAAAAAAGGCTATTTTATATGTATGTGAAGCTGTCACCTTGTTTCTCTTCTTAATTTGCACCTAATCAGGAATATATGTGAGAACCTGAAGTAAGTATTGTAGCATATTTTAGAACTAGCTCCTAAGCCGCTGGAGGAGATTTGCAAAGGCGTAATGTATCCATCTACCTGTGTCAACCTGAAAGGGCTAAACAATTTACCTGTAAATGAAAACAGCTCAAAGGAAAGGCATCATCCTGAGAACTTGATTCAGTATTTATCTATTTCATTATTTCCTTTTTATCTTAATATGTCATTAAAGTAGTTTAGTTATTCCTGGACTTGTAAATCTCTGTTTCTCCTCCTCTCCTTGGAATGAGAGGTGGCGGAGAGCATCTGTTGTCCCTAGATGGATGATAGAGACAGCTGAGGCTCTAGCTTGGAGAACAGAAGGGTGAGGGGGAGACCTTATTAACGCTCCTAAGTATCTGAAGGGTGGGTTGAAGGAGGATGGAGCTGGACTCTTTTCAGTCGTTCCCAGTGACAGCACGAGGGGCAGTGGGCAGAAGCTGGAACACGGGAAATTCCATTAAAACATGAGAAAAAGCTTAATTCTGGTCTGGTGAGAGTACCGGAGCCCTGGAACAGGCTGCCCAGGGAGGGTGTGGAGTCCCCTTGTCTGGAGGTCAAGACACGCCTGGNTTTTCGTGGCCCTCCTCTGGACCCGCTCCAGCTGGTCCACATCCTTCCCATACTGAGGGCTCCAGCCCTGCACACAATGCTCCAGGCGGGGTCTCACCAGGGCAGAGCAAAGTGGCAGAATCCCCTCTCTGGTTCTGCTGGCAGCACACCTCTTGATGCAGCTCAGGACACGACTGGCATTCTGGGCTGCGAGTGCGCGCTGCCTGCTCATGTCCAGCCTCTCATCCATCAGCAACCCCAAATCCCTTTCTTCAGTGCTACTTTCTAACACCTCGTCCCCCAGTCTGTACTGATAGTGCGGATTGTTCCAGCCCAGGTGCAGAACCTTACACTTGCTCTTGTTGAACCTCATGAGGTTCATCTCGGCCCACCTCTCCATCCTATCCAGGTCCCTCTGGGGACTCTGGGCTAGATGATCTCTAGAGGTCCCTTCCAACTCTGACGATTCTGTGATTTTCTTCTGTGTTATTTTCTAGAAAGTAGGTAATGTATTGAAAAACTTGAAAAGTCTCACTCACAGAAATGAGACTTGATATCTAATAGGGTGGGCAGCATCTTTTGATGTGTTACATTTTTCAGTATTGGAGTTTAGTTATATATATTTTATGATGCTGTGGCTTTTTGAAGCTAGCAACTCCACGTTTTGTATATATTTACTTCTTTATGAGAGAAAATCCGTCATCCATTTGGTGATTTGCTCTGGTGCATTAAATGATGGGGGACACTGAAGTTTTTTATTAACCTCATAAAAATTCTTCACTAATATCACTTTAATAACTACAATTGTTTCACTGTCAGCGTGGCATCTACTTTTATCTGTCTCAATACTGTTTTCTTCAAATACAGCAGTCTTGTCCAAGGGCACAAGTAATGGGGGAGAATATGGTAAATCAGTGAGTTCTTTACTGTCTGCTATAAAAGAGAGAAAGTGGATGTTAGTATCCCAAACTGTATCAGGTATCTTAAGTGCCATCTCCAGCCTTTCAATTGAGAGATAGATTAAAAGTACATATCATGCCTTAGTAATAGTATTTCTAAAACTAGATGAAAGGTATTTTCATGAAGTGATACATTTTTCATGTAGATTTTCACCATATTAGCGAAGCCCGTACACAGTGCTGTAGGTAATAAAGAAGTTGTCATTAACCTTGACAGCTGTGGTAGTCTGCTTGAACATTCTATGTTCAGTTCTTTCTCTTACACCTTTGTCCCACAGCCAGTTTAGTCTGATATACATGCTAGAGACTTGGATCTCCCTCCCTACTCAAAAGCTGTTATTTCTTCCTCTTTCACTTGTGACTGACAGTAACAATCACACAGCTATTCAGTGATCTGGGATCAGGAAACTGATGCAACTGAGAATTAACCTGGAAAGCAAGGAAGAAGGTTAGTTTTCATTCAAGTGAGTTGCCTGATGTCGTTTGCTGTAAGGATGTAGGAACGCTGCTTGCTGGTTCAGGGGGAGGAATGAGGGAAAAGTCGTCTGAAGGAGGAGCAGGCCACAGCAGACTAATGCCACCTAGACCAAACAGTGGCACAGTTTTGGTGTTAGAAATTAATGTTTGTTTTCAGTGTAAGTAGGTAGTTGTTGTTACTGGCTACCAGGAGACATAGAAGAAGTTGTTAGTCTAGCCCTCAAGTGTCATAGCACAGAGTCATATTTGCATGGATGGCCTGGTCTTAATATGGCAGGCAACCTGCCGAAAGAGAACATGTGCAAAACCAGCTGTGCTCTGATAAGGACTGAAAATAATAAAAAGAAAACCTTTCTCATGTCCTCTAGCATCATTTACTGACATTAGTAGTTGTAGGATGTTACCTTTTTCTGTTTGTGGAAATTAATGTTTGTTGTTTTTAAAAAGATGATGAAGTGTGTGGCATTTCTAGCTAGTTGGAATATTACGGAGTCCTGAAGCTGTGGGCCACCAAAACGTGTTTGGAAGGCCTAAGGCTCTATGCTTTTATATAGGTAGACTTAGGTGGATGTTTGCTTTGGCTCAAACTTCTCCAATAAACAGTTTGAAAGAGGGGGGAAAAAAATACTGTAATTCTTAGAGTTTCCCTAGAGTCTCGTGTTAGCTGTGGCTGCTTGGTTGTTCTATGATTGTACTTGGGCAGGGAATAATTAACTACAAAATGTCTTGAGGTTTTCAGTTTCAACCTTAATCTTCCAATATCTTTTGTGTTAGAAAAGAATCCTCAACAAATTCTCAGTTTATAATATGAAATAAAAATACCGTAATAAAAAGTTGAGTAGCCTCAACTTCTGCAGCAGTACAGAAGCTGTTCTGTTTTATTCTCTCTTCTGCTTGCCCCACCAGCAGTTAGTGGATGTAAGACATGAGAATGATCAGGTTTCTTGAAGCTGTTGGAGGGAATTTGCTGTAGATTCATACTACACAAAACCACTATGAATGTTTTATAAACAGTTTATTCTCCCCTGTGCTTTTAAAACCTGAGAGTATTCATCCTGCAAAGGTATTTCTTTTTTATTTCTTCACCTTCATCCTTTTTTTCTGAATTTACAAGTTTTCCTGAGATGCCACATTTTGTTGGTGACAGTTCAGCAGCAGAGTGCCAGGGAAGGAAAGGCAGGTGATAAACCATCATTATTAGAGACTTGAGATAAAAAAAAAAAAAAGCCTCTTGAGTCTTGGGGGGGGTGATCATACAGAAAGTGTATAGTACAAGACAGCAAAGTAATACCGCTGTTAAGAGATGTAGTTTTGCCTGGTTTTTAGAAGAGAGAGGTAGATAGCAATGGGGAGGAGGAAATATAAATAGCCTAAGAAATTGATTAAAACTCTTGGAGCTTGGCCTCTTCTTGATAAGAATGTAAGAGCCCTGGTGTGAAGTATATGCTTTTCCTTTTTGATTTTTCTTCTTGTCACAGGAAAACAGAGTTTAGAAACTCCATTTTACTTTTGTGCTAATGCATCTGTTTCCTAGACCATATTGAGAATACCCCAGTGTAAATCATACATGTGGATTTTTGAGTTCTTTTTTGTATGTGAGTACCATTTGTGGCTTCATGTTTTTTTGTAATTTCTAGTTATATTTTGTTCTTAACATTGAAATAATAGTGATTTTCAAGTATTTAAAGGGATTTTGAGCGCATACTTGATATAATTTAATAAAAAACAGATAAAGCTTGCCAAGTTTGATTTTTCTAAAATCGCATTTAAAAAAAAAAGAGATAATATGATTCAACAAAAGAACATGAGACTGATCTTGCTGAACAGCATTGTGTTGTACTATCTGGATGAGCAAAAGTGACAGTTGCCTCTTGCTTGCTATTTTTGTGTGTTGGATCTGATGTGCGTAGACTTCTACAACACAAACACCCGCATGGTGAATGCCTCCTTTTTCAGTCCAACAAAGGCTTTCAAGACCACAGGTTTGGAACTACAAACATGCCTATAAAAAGGAACCTCTTGCCATTGCTGCTTCTCATTTAATGAATTGTGGCTATTAGGGCAGGTCTAGATAGAACACAGCTAATAATATACCTGTGCTTAAGCTTTAACAAATTTGCTTAACCCTTAGATCGGTCACCTTGACATGGTTCACAGGCAAAACAGAGACATGTGGTCTGTACCCTGCTCTGCAACTTAACTGTGGCAGGATTTTAATTTCATTAATATCAGTGTGAATGTTTTATGGAATGTAGGTGTCGTCACACTTCTGGAACCACAATTATTCAAAGTAAAATTAAGACTTTTCTTAATAGGATATTGAGCATTAGAACAATTTACCTTGGGAACCATGAGGACCATTGTCACCTGAAATATTTAATTCAGGATTAACTGTCTTCCTGTAGAATGTAATTGATTTAACCTCTAGCTGTAAAATTCCTTAGGGAAGCCTTAGGCAAATTCTGTGGTTCGTGTTATTTAAGGTGCCCAGCCTAGCTGATTTGTGGACCTTGCATAGCCTTAGAATCCATCAGTCTGTGTGTGAGTGCAGTCTCTGTACCACTGGATGGGGATGCCTGCCAGTGTTGTAGTTTTTGTATGTAGTCAAAAGTTTCAGGACTTTATTTCTGGAGAGTCCTGGAGTAGTCTAGATTTCTGAATTTATCCATTTAATAAAGTTGGATATATTCTGTAACAGTTTTGGTGATCTTCCCAAGCAGTTCATCTCTGTGTTTCCAAGATTAAAATTTGATCATTCTTCTCTTATTGAAGCAGCTTTTTACGTAGTCTTATCTTTGACAGGCTGTGTACTGACTGATGAAAACAAAGCTTAAGGTAGAGTAGGACAAATTATATAAGTTTAAATGGTTATCAGTATGGCTGTTTCTTTAGGAAACAAACACTGAGCTTCATCTCAAGGGCAAAGCAAACAGCTTTCCACCAATTCCTAAAATTATTAATTCCTGAAATGGTTAAACTGTTAGCAGTCTACTTCCGTATTTACTTTTTTTTAGACAGTACTGTACTGAACTTTGTGTATTCTACACTTCATGTAGAAAGAGCATCACGGGCAGCATTGCCTCTAAACCAAAGCAGTTTGGGCACTGAGCTGAAGCTCAGTAGGGTTACTTTTGTTCCACAGGAGTTTCTGTGAGGAGCTGAAGGATGTGGTATGTATTGTCACCAGAAATGATACTCCTGAAATACCAAGTGCAGGATTGTTTTAAAAGCATGGTCTGTGTGCGAGTCTTGATTCACCATGTTTTTTTCCTCATTTTTCATGTCTGGATCTTCAGATTAGTCATTAATGAGAAGGTCAGTAGTCTGCACTTGAGAGAACAGTGCTTAGGAACTGAAAGCTTAGTCTGTTTTAAATGGGATAAAGGAAAGGGTATTAGGGCAGACCCTTTTCTCATTTAGTTCGTTCATTTTTGCGTATGTGTGATTTTTTTTTTATTACATTTTTACCAAGTCGCTTGGGATAGTGACAGTCTGCAAGTCTTTATAGATGAGAAATGAAGTTGTCTTATCAAATAAAAACGGCCATTTTATCCTATTGCTGAAGTACCTTCAGTCCAGTAGGAACCTTAAGCAGTGGACTCCATCACTGCAGGTCCTGAGACATATAGTATCGACATCGAAAAGGTGATCTGAAGCATAGTTCATAAACTGCTTACAGCTGCATCTTTTTTATTTTAAGTATTTGTTTTGATAAAGGAAATAGTTTGTATTACTGGTGCAACTGGAAGTGAGTTGAGACTGGCTTTAGCATAGTATGTTACAACCTGCTTTGAAATATTTATTCAAAGTGTATGTTTAGTGCCAAAGGTATTACTATAAAAGAGGAAAATGCTGAACGCTTATCTTTATAAAAGTGAACCCTAATAAGCTCATAAATTTCTTGCTTTAAAAAAAAAACCAACTAAAAATCTGTGCTTGCAGAGCCTGCAGTAGCAGCGATGTATGTAAATGAAAACTGAAGCCTTTGGCAGCTTGAGTGGTCGTTGGACTTGCATGAGGAGCCAGAAGCAATTGACTGTAAAAGCATAAATAAATGTCTGCAGGAAGAGACCCTGCGTTTCCAAAGAAGTGATGGTGCAAATGCACAGTGCATGTGGCAGTGTAGGCAGAGGGTTCATTATGGTAGTTTGCTTATGCCTGGGGGACAGGCACCTTTGTTGGTGTCATTGAGTTGGGCTTTGACGTCCCTGGTGACTCACTTTTGATGTCTGCATTCTGATGAGATATAAATGATCATCCTTTTAATCTGTGTCAGCGTTTCTGTGCTATTGCTATTTTTCAAATGTTAGAAATGATATGCGATTTTTAGGATTGCTCCAAGCTGGGGTTAGCATTCATTTGGGAGAACTTCTCTTCTATTCTACCTGGAGATTCCTATGATTATTTCCTGCATTTTATTGCAGGAGAGAATGTTACTTACTAACTAAAATGTAAGGCACCTTCTGCACATTCGCTGTTCTAACTGTGTATGTTTCCTGGCAGTTACATTTAAAAGAAACAGTAAATGAGAGTGGGGAATTGGGATTGTGTTTTTCACTTAAGACACATAGATGGTGGGTCTGCTTTTAGGGATAGGATCATACACCATCAAGCCAGAACTTCTGCCACATGATACAGCTGATAAATGCTTTTGTTGCTGACTCTTGTAGTTCTGGAGCATTAATAAAAATTGTGTAACACATACCAGAGGGGCTGTGTTGAAAGGACACCTGAAAACTGTAGGGGAAACTGCCTAGTACAAACCAAAGTATAACCAAAAAAGGAAAAAGAGTCAGTTCTGAGTTCTTTTTGGGCCTGGGTTGAACAGTGTCCTGTCACCTACTTGTAACATCTACTAGTTTAAAAGTCGGTGGCTTTGTTTTAAGGATCTGCATAAAATCAGACTTCTTTTAAATGGGTGTTTAAACTGATGAGCTGGACTTCTTAAAAATTTAAAAATTGTTTCATAGGCAAACTACTGAAACCGTGGCTGGCAGTGATGGATTTTTGAGGTCCTTCCCTCTCTTTCTTTTTTTTTTTTTTTTATTTC
>VXBW01006801.1:776419-805215 GCA_013400375.1 Thinocorus orbignyianus
AGACTCAGGACTTTCAGACTGTAATTGCTCAACTGTTGAGCACTTTTTCCCTATAACGTGCACTTTTTGTGTTTAATCAGAATTAACTTGATTCTTTACTAAAACCTTGACATTCAATTCTAAATACAGGTCCTTCGATAGCATGTTCTTTAAGGTAGGTGCATGGTGCTATGCTGTATATAGTTCATTGTCAAAAAGCTGAAAACCTGATGAATGAAATATTTAATTATTAGTAATCTGGAAAAAAGGGGAAATTACAACTTCAACTTTATTCAGTGTGTTTTCTGGTTTTCTGCATAACTTTGCAGATGTCTTGCAGCTGATTCAATAATAATTCTGAAACNGAGGTATAGATCAAGTGGTGATGGCTGTTATTATCAGATACTTTAACCAACAGGCTGTGCGGCTTTAAAAAAAAATCTGATAAGACTCAGGACTTTCAGACTGTAATTGCTCAACTGTTGAGCACTTTTTCCTTACAACGTGCACTTTTTGTGTTTAATCAGAATTAACTTGATTCTTTACTAAAACCTTGACATTCAATTCTAAATACAGGTCCTTCGATAGCATGTTCTTTAAGGTAGGTGCATGGTGCTATGCTGTATATAGTTCATTGTCAAAAAGCTGAAAACCTGATGAATGAAATATTTAATTATTAGTAATCTGGAAAAAAGGGGAAATTACAACTTCAACTTTATTCAGTGTGTTTTCTGGTTTTCTGCATAACTTTGCAGATGTCTTGCAGCTGATTCAATAATAATTCTGAAACAGTGTGGCTCCTCATGGGTTACATTCAGACAACCATTAAACAGTAATAAATATATTTATTATGTCATTATTTAAAATTAACTAAGAACTGTACACTAATTCCATTCCTGGTTTGTGAATATATGTAGTAAATTATTCTGGTATGTTGGTGTGATACTGCATGTTGGTGCTATTTTATGCAATATGACATGATACAAATGTAGTCTTCCTCAGTTCGTTAAGTAGTTTGATTGATATTTTAATCTAAAGCAAGTTACTGTTTTCGTGTATGAGGGAACTTAAGGTAAATGGAGAGCTTTTTGCCTGTAGAAAGTTGAGTTAGTGTTTAATTGGGTTTTTGTGTGTGTTCTGACTTTTTCCTGCAATTTAAAGATTCTTGTTTGCTTTTCATGATGCACATAGAGTAGTTCCGCTGCTCTTGTTCCTTCTCAGTCTCTCTCCTTATTCAGACTGAATTAAGTTTTTTCAGTCTTTTCTCACTGTTCTGTGTTTTTACATCTATGATGATATTGATGCTTCTCTTGCCTTCAGTGGGAGAGAACCTCTTTGTGTCTTTCTAAAAGTATCATGCCCCAAAATGGATAGAGTGTCACACTTTAAAAATCTGATTATGCAAAAGTAGAGCAAAATGCTTCCCTCATATTGTTTCAGNAAAAAGTTTCTGGTGTCTTGCAAACTGGAGTAGTGTGAATTCTCAAACTAAAACGTTGGGATTTTTGGTATCCTATTCCATTAGTGTCTTAATTTATGAAGCTGAAATGGAAGTTAACCTAAGCTATCTGCCTGGTATTTATGCTGAGAACAGAAACAAAAGCTGAGCAATGCTTTTGCTTAAATAACAGAAATGTTACTCTGCAATTTTAAGTAAAACATACCAGTTTATATCTGAATACATAATTATTTAGATGCTAGATTATTTGTTTTGTGTTGTGGGTTTTTTTTGTTTACAGGTTATTAATGCTGCTTTAGCTCTGGCTGCCAGACCAAAAAGTCAAGTTGTGAAAAACAACATGGAGATGTATAGGAGTACATGGGAGAATCACATCCATGTTCTTACTGAAGCTGTGGATGACATAACAAGTATTGACGATTTTCTTGCTGTATCAGGTATGATAATTTTCAGAATCTGATTATTCTTTTCTATGCTTTGAAAAGTTTTCATAGCATTTCAGAAGGAAACCAGTAGAAGATCAGTTTGTGTGAAGCTTGCATGTGTTTAAGATGTCCTCACACAGTAGGTGTTCCTACTCTGTACAATGTGCAGCTCAGTAGAAATTACTTGAGTGAACTGTGGGTGTGTGAAGCAGGATGGCTGTGTCCCGGTGGGTTTGTTTATCCATCATCATGGGTTCGTTTAGCTCTAAGTTTCAGAATTCTCTCTGCAGCTGTGAGGTCTCCTCCTAAAACAGGAAGTGCATATCAGCGTGCATACACATAAAACAGGAGATTCTTACATTATTCTGTGCTCCAAATACTGCAGAAACAAGTTTTTGACTTGTTAAGTTTTTGACTCTTAAGTTAGTGTAACACGGACAGGAAGGAATAACTTGTCTCATAGTCATCAAATGTGGTTTAACTTTTGTGTTTGCTTACGGCCAGTGGGCAGTGAGCTTGCCTGTGTTCCTCTGGGCATTTCCTTTGGGCTTATTCCCATTTGTTAGGATTATTTGTAGAACAGCGATGTAGAACATGAATAGTTCTGCAGATGTCAGTAGTTCGGAACCATTATAAGTGAGGTCAGAACTAAGTTCATTTACCTAAATTATTCGTTGTGCACTAAACATGAGGGTGGGCTCGTGTCTAAAAGGGGCCTTAACTTGGGTGTTCCTTGCTCTAAAACTTGCTTGTACAGCTTCAAGAATGGTACCTTTGCTGTGGTAACACCTGTTGGACTGAAGTCCGTGTAGCTGAGTGATGTTTTTTATTGTGATTGGAATGTGGATATTACAGTGCAAAAACTGTAAGCAGAGATTAGGCACTTCCTGGGTCTGCCAGTGCTGGATACAGACTTTTTCTGAGAGGATACACGTTCTCCTTGCTTTGCAGCAGTTAGTTGGTTTACCTAGCAAGTTATTTTTGTAAGTCTACTGGTCTCTCCTTTTCATATTCACTTATCCTCATGAAATAGGATTTTTTTGTTTGTTTCAGTTGTTTTATTCTTTGTAATTTTATATATGTGATAGTGTGTTCAAAGAAAAACTAGCACTACAGAAGATAAAACCAGACATGAAACCAGGTCTTTACACATGAGAAAGAGCTCTGATTGCAAATAGCCGATTTAAATGATGGTCTGTTCCTTATAAAGGACAGCAAGAGCCAGCGAATTCTATAGAAAATGTCATTGCGGTTATGAAACATAATAAATGATGATACCATTGTTCATAGTTCTTTTACACCTCTTACGAACAGAAAATCAGTCTCAGCTTACCAGTTTTTGGATAGTTAATTTATGCAAGGAAGAATGTGGGTATTAATCTTTATAACGTACTGACGTTAAATTTAACAAATACTGTCATCCATTTGTCGTGGTGATGTGAATTTTTTAGATTCATGTAAGTAAAATGAAATGTGCTATTGCATTTGATGCATGAATTTCCAGGAAACTAGTTTTGATACGCTTGTAATTTTGTTTATGTTGATAGATCTGAAGTTTTATCCTCAACTCCACTCCTGTAAACTGCCTCTTCAGTGTCTCTTTTGTGATTGAGTTAAGCTGAAAACACTGTGATGTTCATTTTCTAACATTGATTCACCCGTGTTAGTTGAATACCGTTTGTTGAAAATCACATGAATAAACATTTTGGATAGAAAGGGCAAAACTGAGAAGTCGTTATTGCCTTCCTTTGTACGTGTGTTGTCATCTCTTGATGATGGTGTGTAATTGTAGTCTCTTACTATTTGCAATTTTTAAGTATTTTAACATTATTATGTGTTAGAAAACCAGTAAGAGAAGGGTTAGGTCTTTTAGACTAAGACTTAACTCAAGTTCTACAAGGTCAGAAAAGCATCAAAACTGTGTTTATGCATACAAAATTGATATGTGATTTTTCTGTTGTCTTCTTGAAGAGCTTGATTAGCAGATCCCTGTGCTGCTTTTTTGTGCTTTTCTCAGTGTCCTTGACCCAAATTATGGTTGTTTCATCTACTGAACCTTCTCTCCAGCCTTCCATACTTTCTGACTTTTGGCCTGTCATATTTATAATACCGCATTTAAATCCTTGTTATCGTAGAATGACATCCACAGTTTCTCTGGGCAACCTGTTCCAGTGCCTCACCACCCCCACGCTAAAGAATTTCTTCCTAGTATCTAATCTCAACCTGCCCTCTTTCAGTTTATAGTCATTAGCCCTTGTCCTATTGCTACATGTCCCTCAAAAAAGTCCCTTTCCAGCTTTCTTGTAGGCTGCCTTCAACTGCTGGAGTGCCACTACAGCCTCCCTGGTGTCTTCTCCAGGCTGAACAGCCTTCTCTCAGCCTGTCTCTTCACAGGAGAGGTGCTCTAGCTTTGTATTAGCTCCTCTTTTGCTTAATTTGGAGTCTCATGCTTTCATAAAAACATTTCCTTCATCTGTTTTCACATTCCTCCTGATGTATGAACAAATTCTTCTTCAGGTACTGTGCATATAGCACATGACATATACACTTTCCTGTTGTGTTTTCAGTGTAATGTTGTCTCCAATCTCTGCCCTTACAAATACCTCCTTAAAACAGAATTTTTCCAAAGTGCATTTTAACTCTTGTAATCTCATCAACGCTTTAAATTGAACAGTTTTTATTTAAAGGTAAATGAGTTCCACATAATGGTTAATTAGTCATTAGACTTTGAGATGGGTTTGTTGTTTCTGTACGAGAAATTCTGTTACTTGCCATTTTATCCAATGGAGTGATCGTGAGTGGAATGACTTAAATGTTTGCCTCAGGTAAAGATTTGTGTAATTCCCCTGTGCAATTACCACTGCTGAACTGGCAGTAGTGTTTGTGGACAGCTGCAGGTCTATCTTCAGTAGAATCTAGAGAAGATTTAGTAGTATTCATGTTTTCAGTATTGTGAGCAGAAAAATGTGTTACAGAGGTGTCCCCCAATTCAGTTCCTCACAAAAATTGAACTGAACTCTCTTGAATGGAATAGATAAAGACTTCTGAGACTACTGAAGAAGTATTATGACAAGACTAAAGATTATAAAGACTAAAGACTAAGACTAAAATTTTATGAATTCTCCCTTTGATCTTCCAGCCTGATGTATTTCCAGTTGGTAGCTAGATTTCGAAGAACTTTTGAAGTTTGTTTTCTCAAATCTGTAGCAGATCCCTAGCGTTAGCCGATCTCGTACAATAAAAGCAGATCTTTCATGTACTTCTCCAAAATTACTTTGAATCAGATGCATTTTTTTTTAAAGTCATGCTGTCCTTTTAGTTCCTCTGACTTTTCGCATACAATTCTATGCAACTACATTTCCAGCTTACTAATATTCTTTGAATATCACACATTCTTCCTTACATCTGCCCTGTAGTAGTTATTCTGCTGTTGAACTATTTACTGTCTAGCGTCACATTCTGCAGGAAGGTATTCATTCTTAAGGAATAACTTTCATTATGCTGCTTGTCCTTTAAATCTCATCGTATTAATTTATCCAGGATTATGTTACAGTCTACCCAGTGCTGCTTTTTTCTTTTTTTTTTCTGGGACCTCAGGTCTTCTGAAACAGTAATTTATATTAGCCATTACAGCCTGAGGATGGAAACAGGCCAAGATGCGGGGGTGATATAATATGATGTGGTAACATCTCTTTGTTACGTTTGAAAGGAAGAGAAAGCTTTGTTTTGTAGTACAAAACCCCCTTTTCTTTTTTGAAACAGAAGCAGTAAACTTCAAGGTGAAAATAGGTTAGGATTTAACTTGCATTAATTGATGACATTTTGAGAGCGAAGGATGCTGAGCACCAGAGGTAATTAGCGTAATTCACCCTGTCCTCTGTGTCTGCTAACCAGAGGTCGTGGTTCTTTTAGGATCTGTGTGATGACTCACTGGTTGTCACAGATCAGCAATGAAATTGGCATCCAAACTGAAATTGCAGTCGTTGTTCCACCTTCAGGCACTCTTCTGCTGATGGATTGAGGTGTGAGAGGGAAGGAGGTGTTAAAACATGAATTATTCTTTGGTTGGGGTTGTGTTGTGCCAGAATCACACTGAATGATTTCTTCATTTTTTGATATATATGTTTTTTCATAATTGTAGTAATTGTTAAATAATGGAGATCCATAAATAAGTTGGTCATGCAGTAGAGAAACATTGTATGATAAGTTAGTTAATGTAAGGGAAAAGAACTTAGCTGTTCACAGTGTTAATTTCTGATGTGTGTTCATTAGCGAGTTTTTAATTGTGTTGTGCTCTTTTCTTTTGTCTGAGTGACTGAAGCATTGTGATTTTTCCCTTTTGTAATTACTAACATTACTTTGCCCAGGTTATTTGCCAGAAGGTTTGGCTGGTAGAAAGACCTGCTTGCTGCCCCATTGGTTTGAATTGGGTGGCAAATTGTGGATAGGAGACAACTGGAAGGAGAATTGAGATCAGATACAAGTTTTGCACGTCTTTGTGTATCACGCCTTCCTGTCTGAATACAGGTTCTCATTCGTGTGGTATCATCTGTCCTTCACTGCACTAAATCAGCATCTGGAAACAGACTGTATTTTTCTGCTCTGTGCACTGTTGCTGGAGAATGAATCATATGGTTTAGACCTAATATTTTTATCCTTTGCAGACTGAACTTTTACAACTAGTTACGCAGTATACTGATGGCACTGGTCTTGGTGAATTGTGATACTGACCTTGCCAAGAAACTTTGGAAGTCAGTCTTCCATCTGTTCTGATGATCATATGGGATTTTTGCATGTAAAAAATTGCTACAGGTATGAGCCTGGACATGGCAAGAGCTCTTGGAGGTGCCAGTTAAAATTAAGGTCATTATAAATACATAGAGGCAAACGGTAGAAGATTCAGAAGTGCTGAAACTGTCTTTAAGTGGAAGAGAATCCCTGTGTTGTTTAGATGCTTTTTCAAACATTAATCCAACTCTGTGAAATCCTGTTCACCCTTATTTTTTTTCCACTTATATTCCACTGGATGTTTTAGATGCACTGGGAAGGTTATTTATTGCCAACTACTGAAATGCAGTTAATGTTTTTTGAAAGGTTGTATCTAATGTGGTATCTTAGAGTTTAGAAACCATTTTAGATATGATTTATTCTCATTTTATTCCATAATCATTTCAGTTCCATACTTCTGTGCATTTCCACTGAAGATTTCCTGTTTCCTTCCTCCTCACCCCAAAATCTTAACTTTTCCTGTGAATTTTATTGTCTAAAACTTCTAGAATCTCCTTTCTCTCTACACTGCCATTCTCATAAAAAAAACCCAACAAACAAACAAAAAAAACCCCTAGCCTCCCCTGGCCCCCTCAAAAAACTAATGCAACATTCGAGTACATTTCTGGTAAGGCTCTAAAACTTTTAATGCTTTGTTTCCTAATTTAATGGAACCGCTTGCAAACAGAAACAGTGCATGACATCTCTGCATTTTTTCAGGTGCACTTTGTTCTGTTGTGTTTCTATTCAGTGATGTAGGAAGGTATGTTAGTTCTCATCTTTCTGAACACCTACACTAATCTTGCATTAAGGAAGGTGCTAGTCTGAGGTTGTTGCAGTTCAGGTAGTTCTTCAGACAGAACTTTTTGTGCTTTTCTGGTCACTTGTTCTATACCGAGGTACACAGTTTTACTTAAGGCCACATAAAGTGTTGGATGTAATTTGGTCTAATCAGATCAGTATGTTATTTCATTGTCGTGAGGGTTTTGCCTTTTACTTCTGGGGTCATATCTTTCTCTTCAGCTTTTTTTAACAGAAGCAAGTCCAGTGGATAAAATCTTCCTTCCGTTGCAGGACAGCTTGCATAGAGACCACACAGTAGATTTTAAGGAGCATCACTGAAGGGGTTAATTACTTCTTACCCATAGTGGCTAGCAAATAGTTGGGTAATTTTATTGTAAGGAGTGAGGATTGTTGAAACATCTCAGACTTTGCTACTTCAGGTATTTGCAGTAACTGCTATTGTAGTACTGTCACAAAGTACTATGAACTCGTCAAAACCATGAATGATACCATTAAGGCTGTTCACTTCAAGTCATGCATCACTGCAATTACAGGAGTGATTGCATATTTGTGCATTTGTGTGTGTGTGATTGAATTACCGTGAGTAAAGTGCTCTCGTTTCTAATTTTAATTACTCTCAATTTATGGTAGTTGGACTTTACCTATGACTTGTAATTGAGCAGATGGGTATTACATGAACCCAGGACTCAGCTTTGGTGAGATTGTTTCTATTAACTGTGGTTGCCCTTATTAACCCCTAAAGCAAATAAGAACGAGGCTGTTCACCTTTTTCTTTTTAGAAATCCAGTCATAAAAAGCAGAAAATGAGTTTATGCCATATCAAATATAATAAGTGATTTGTCTTTAGCTTAAAATACTCTGCTCTGTTTTGTAGTAGAGCGAAGTCCATCTGCGAAGGTGGCCTGTGACCCATTACAGCTAGGTGTAGCAGTGTCCTAAAACTTTCCTTTGCCGAAGCATGCAGAGACCAAGGCACTGTTGGATCATGTGCATTCTTCCCTTAAACTCCACATGCAGGTTTTATTTAAAAATCTTACGCAATTTGTAGCTATATTTATCTACCGCTTACCTGCACAGAGGCATCCCGTTTCATTTTAATCAGTGCACACATAAGTGCAAGTCACAGTCTTGGGCCTATTTATTCTGGTGCCATGGAAGTTGCACCTAATTCCTTGTCCCTGATGGTTTCTGCTGCTGGGGAATGTGGGAGATCCTTTAAGCCCGTGCAGAAGGACCTCTTTCTGGGTCAGTCTGGAGTGTCAGTACTGCCTCATAGCTCCTGGGTTTGTTGCACATTTCACAGGTAAGTAGTGGAGTTTGTTTTACAGTGCCTCCTGGGGAGTCCTTTGTGATTTGGATCATTGTGGATGGGTTTGGGGTGTTTTGTGAGGAAGGGGAAGCCCTTGTTCTGGTTGTTCTTAAACTGTTGTGTGCACTGCAATCGCACTAGAACAGTTTTCGTGTTCTAGAATGCAAGAGAAAGTCTGAAGTTTCTAATGAAATGCTTTCAGTTTGAAAAAAAATGACAACCTCCCCCATCCTACCCCCCAAAAAAACCCCACAAAACCCCGCAAACCCAGCAACCAAATGTTATAATGTTATTTATGGGTGGGAGAATGCTCATGTTACTGTTTACAAAGATAAACGTTACAGTGCCCATTTACTCAAGCCATTAATTTCTTTATGGGTACTGAAAAGCTCTTGTTCAGTTGGGACTCTGGGATTAAGAGGTGTGAGCTGCTCTGTGGTGCTTTTTTGGAAAGCTGAGATCACCCTTCTTTTAATTATGTAATGCTGCATCTTCTGTAATGATAAAAAAAGCATGCACCCCAGTTGAGGAATAGCACTCATACAGTGGATCATAAGGCAAGTCTTCAATCTGTAAGTAGTTGTAGTATTAAAGTTTAGATCTTGATCTGGCTTGTGTTTCAAATTACTTTTGACAGTTGCGATCATTAAAATGGTAATCTGGATAGTTGAAGTCACAAAGTAAATTGCAAAATATACTGTAAATACTCAGGCAAGGAATAAGGGAATCATTGAGATTTCTGGGTTGCTATCTCTCTTGATGTAATTAGTTTTCCATCAGTGACTCAAAGTTCTGCTTCAGTTTATCACTATTTTTCCAGTCTATGTAGCATGTTTACAGATGAATGCATTGCAAAAATTGCCAATTATGGATTCACTCTTAGCATAGCTATGGAGATGAGGAAAAACCCGAGATGCTTTTCAGAGATTTAAGATCAAATTTAATGTTTTCCTGCTGTTTTTTTGGCACATGCAGTAGCAAAATACCATGCTGTTCTTTTTGAAAGAGTATAAACCCAAGAATCAATGTAGAGATGTATATGCACTTATTTATGGTTAAATGATACGCAAACAGGAAGGTAAATGACACAGTAGATTTCAGTACCGTTTATCTGTAGCCTGTTTGGCCTGATTATAAGATGCTTCAGGATAAATATGAATTCACTAAGCTAAAACAATCAAGCTCTCCCCTCATCACTGTCACCTGGAGTGTAAAAATTGGCTTTGAATGTTTCCTGTTTTGATCAAGACTAAAGGCTTGCTCTGTGTGTCACTGAGCATGCAAAGTTTACTTATGCTGGTATAGCTTTCATCAGTCATCAGCTTAATGACCCACCAGAAAGCTCTGTCAAACCCATCGTATGACATTGTCCTTGCTGGGCGTGTCCTTTACTGTCTCCTGCGCTTTTTTCTATCCTGTTCGTCTTCCAGAACATTATGTAACTGTTATTTCAACAATTTAGAGCTTAATTTTGTGAAGAGGTAGAGTTTTTCTTTGTTTTAGTTCTGCTGCTTACCAAAATAGGTGTGTTGAGATGGAAGTAAGGACAAGAACTGTTTATGGATTATACTGGCATAGTAAACCTCTTTTTCTTTACTGTCTCGTGACACACGTGTTCCCTGTGAAATCCGAACATTCTTTACCTTTTAATTATCATTGAGCTAGTATGCTTCTAGAATTTGCTTAATTGACTTCAGAAATTTTTATACTTAATAGTAGTGACTAATTTATAGCTCAGTGTTTTATATACACTTAAGACTGTTTTTTCACTATATACATCAAATTGAGTTTATTGACGTGGCTTGTTTTATTGACTGATCACTTGGTATTATGATACTCATCTTTGGTTCTTTGGTGTCAACTTTGCCTGTCCTAAATGACCTGTCATTTAACCCCAGCCAGCAACTAGAACCACACAGCTGTTCACTCTCTCCTATACACCCCCAGCCCTTCACCCCCCAGTAGGAGAGGGAGAAAAGGGAGAAAAAACTCATGAGTTGAGATAAAGAAGGTTTAATAGAACAGTAATGGAAGATAATACTGGTAAAAGAGTATACAAAATAAAGTGATGCAGTTTAATTGCCCACCCACCCAGTGGTGGGTTGCGTGGCTCTTACTAAGCAGCAATCGCAGATTCCTGCCCCCGGCCAACCCCCATTTATATACTGAGTGTGAGCAAGTTCTGTCTGTGCTCCCTCTCTGCGTCTATGGGAAGCTGAAACAGTCCTTGACTTGCTGTAAGCCTTACTGAACAACAACTGAAGCAATATGTGCTATCAATTATTGCCATACTAAATCCAAACCACAGCAGCTACTATGAAGAAAATTAACTCTATCCCAGCTGAAGCCAGGACAATGAGAAAAGATAAAACCATCCTTTGTTACTTCAGTGCTCTCTTCTTATGTTAGTCCTGAAAGTATTGAATGACACAATTTAGCACCACTAGGCCATGTAATTGTGAAAACTGTTTATTTCTATCCCTTGTTACCTGTTTTGTAATAAGTAACACCTGGGAAAATCTGTCATCTTAGCCCATGACATCTCAAGAGTTGTCCAGGAATAGTAGTTGCAAGACCAATTTGAAAACCTTTTGAAAATCACGTCTGTAGTTACCAAGAGTTGCTTATCCCGGTGTTTGCCTGTGCCTTTAGAAGTCTTCTGGTTGTGATAAGTGGCTTTCTACTCTGCAGAGCTATTTTGACTCATCTTAATTACATGATACTTGTATCTCTCTGTGTTCTATTTTATAGGAAAGTTCCTACCAGTTTGCTGAACAGAGAAACAAATGTATTAGTTTGTTTCCTCTGATTCCCACAAAACTCATTACAAGTTATCACCATAGTAATCAATTTTTCTTATTCTGTCATAAAGGAGCTTAATATTTTAAACGTCACAACCAGTGACGGTTTCCTTTAGATGAATGTCTTGTTCCTGGAAGTGTGTTGGTGCTCTTGTATCTATTTTGTTTTCACTGAAAATCTAGTGTTGCTTCCTACCTCCATTTGGTGTCCGTATCCTTGCCCCACAGGTAGCAGATGGTCTGCTGTACACTGTTCTGAATGCAGCTTACTGATTGCTTAGGCCGAAAGGCAAACATTGCAATGTTGTAATACTTCTTAGATAATTGATGTGGTAGGACGAATTGTTCAGGTGGGCCACGTCCTAGACATTAGATTGGACCATGTATCACATGCTGATTTAGGGAAACCAGTTTGGCAAGTGTTGTCCCATGACAACCTGAGATTTTGAATTAGCATTTCTCATTCAAGATTTTCTGTAGCTATTACTAAGGTTATAGGAATGTTTTTGCAGTGATTTTTTTGCATAGCTGTAGAGGATAAGAGCAAATTGGAGGATGCGTGAAGCTGTTCAGTAAATAGACAGGACTAAGGAGAAAAGCAGTTGCAGTTCAACCAAGGACTTAGTAATTTGAATTATTTAAAGTTTCCATCCACAAATTAAAATTCCTGGTCACTTTTTACTGAATTTCCTTAAGTTTGTGCTGTAACCAGGTTATCTGCAGTATTTCTTATCACTGGCTTTGCAAAATGCTGGCCTCTTCTTCCAGAGTTTTGAAAGTTGATACATTTGGAATTCACTTTCTGTGTGATCTAGCTGAGTTTAGATTTGGCAGCCGTTGGAGCGTGGTCTAAGATGTGTGGGTTTAATGCAGACTGGAATTAATTTTTTGTGTGTTTATTTCCTGACAGCTCAGTTGCTAACAGCTTTCCAGCTGCAGCTGTGGCAGTAGTTTTTAATGTTTTTGAGCAGCTTTGGAGGAACTGATTTGCTTGTTTTTTGTAATGAGGCCTACTGAAAACATTCACAAGTGGTGTAAAAAATGGTATCTAAAGAAACACAACCAAATGAAGATTTTTGATTATTGGCACTAGGAGTTTAAAATGATGATGCAGAACGCTAGACTTTGTCTTTCTGGGATATGATACAAAATCTTTACCTGGAAGATAAAGTGCACAGTTGTGTTGTAATTCTGGAATTTCTGGTGTGTACTGTTATTACTGAAAGTTAATCAGCTAGGCTAGTATGCAGCATGACAAATCTATGTTTTCTTAAAAATGATGCAGATGTACATGCATGCACAAAATGAGCATTTGTTGAATGTGATGTGTTCCCCCAAGATCCCCTCTTGTGAACTTGGTTACAAGCAGTAGAACACTAATAAACTTTTCTTGATGATCAGAAGGCAGCATACGCTTTGAAACCTCCAGCACCTGGATGCAACATGTGCCTGTTCTCCACAAAACTGGGAATCCTTAGAGCATCAGGGGGAGAAGGGAAAGGGGGGAGGGTGCAAAATTGAGGGAAGTGTCTAATTAATTTCATGGGTCATGCAAAGTCTGACTCTGTCTAAATTTCTTTTGCCAGTACGTTTAGTGGATACTTCAGATTTGGTCCTAGAAATATGGTGTGTGGTAGTGTAAAAAAATCTTGAAAATCCCAAACTTTACCCCCACCAAAACAAAACAACCCCTTCCTCCAGACAACAGATGTTGTCAATCATTTGTATGCAAGTTCTAAAACCAGTAAGTGAGTTATTCTGGAACCTGACTGCAATAAGGCAAACGTAAGAACAGTGCTCCTCCAGTTTGCTGAAGTACTACATTTCCTAGGGAACCAAGAACTAGGCAGCAACAGATATATTTGGTTTACTGTTTTTTTGGCATTATTTCTAACTGTAATTATACACCTTCTGCATTTATAGTACTCCTGGGTAGTCTTAATTCCAGTATAAAACTTCTATATATATGTGTATATATGCATGCACATACACACATATACTTATTTTTTCTGTTTGAGGATATGTTTTACTTATGCATGTGGCATTGTGTGTGTATCTATATATAGGAGAAACAGAAGTTGGTCTGTGTTGCAGATTTTGTTTGGTCAGTATAATTTATGTGATCATCAATTAGTAAACGCACACCTTAGATATTTTTCTGTTACATACTGTGCAGCCAATTCTGAGAGTGATCTTCAGTGACATGGTGATAAAGGGTGTGTGTGCATGGAATTGGTAGGATACAGGAAATGTTGCAGAAGAAGGGATTTTCATTTAATACGGTCATAAGAAGTATGAAGACACTTTTAATTATTTGTTTTTACCCATTAGTGGGTGCAGGGGTATTATGGCTTTCTCAGTAAGCCAAGTTGATTTCTGTTCTGTAAAGTAGACTTTGAAGTAAGCACAGTAATGGGAGGTGAAAGTAATGTTTTGCCTAATGAAAATAATGGGGAAAAAACCGACCAAAAATTAAAGCAAGACAAGAGCAGATGTCACAATTCGGTTTTTAACAGAGATGTGCTTAAATATGCAGGGATGGCCTTCCAGGCATGGTTGTTAAGGTAATACTGCTGAATCTGTTGGAGATAGTATTCTTAGCTGGTATGACCATGGAGGTTTAGTACTAAAAGGATAATAAGCTGATGGGCTATGAAACCTTTTCTTGTTTTTTAAAATTGTGTTGATTTTTTTTTTTTGAATGTCAAATAGAATGTTAAACACGCTTCTGGTCCCTGTTTGAATATTCTTTCTTTTAGCATCGGGAGACTGTTGAAAATGAAAATCTCCTATGTTTCAGTTTTTAAATTCCCAAATATTAGCCTTTTACTGTCTCTACATTCTGCCTAGTTCACCTGTCCTTGCTTCCACCCTCTGTGGGCCTCCTTTTTTGATTCTGAGCTTGTCTAACACTTTGTTGTTCATCTGCAAAGGCCTTCTGGCTATTTTGCTTCTTTTTTGGGATGTATCTCTCCTGAGCTTGGAGGAGGTTAACCTTGAACAGTAACCAGCTTGCTTGGGCCCCTCTCCCCTCCAGTTCTTTTTCCCACGCTACCCTGCCAGTCAGATCTCTCAGTAGTTCGTAGTCTGCTCTTCTGAAGTCCAGGGTAGCGAGCTTGCTGCACACCCTGCTTGCTGCCCTAAGAATATTGAAATCTGCCATTTCATGGTCACTACAAACGAGGCTAGCCTTCAACTTGACGTTCGTCACCAACCTCTCCTGGCTGGTAAGGGTAAGATCCAGCATGGCTCCTTTTCTCATTGGTTCCTCAGTCATTTGAAGAAGGAAGTTGTCATCAACACATTCCAAGAACTTCCTACATTTCTTGTGCCCTGCTGTGTTGTCCTTCCAAGAGATATTGGGGTGGTTGAAGTTCCCCATGAGGACCAGGGTNATCTGCAAAGGCCTTCTGGCTATTTTGCTTCTTTTTTGGGATGTATCTCTCCTGAGCTTGGAGGAGGTTAACCTTGAACAGTAACCAGCTTGCTTGGGCCCCTCTCCCCTCCAGTTCTTTTTCCCACGCTACCCTGCCAGTCAGATCTCTCAGTAGTTCGAAGTCTGCTCTTCTGAAGTCCAGGGTAGCGAGCTTGCTGCACACCCTGCTTGCTGCCCTAAGAATATTGAAATCTACCATTTCATGGTCACTGCAACCAAGGCTACCTTTTAGCTTGTCCTTACCAACAAGGAGGGGCTGGTGAGCAAGGACAAGATTCAGCATGGCTACTTTCCTTGTTGGTTTCCTTGTTGGTTCCTCAGTCATTTGAAGAAGGAAGTTATCAACACATTCCAAGAACTTCCTGGATTTCTTGTACCCTGCTGTGTTGCCCTTCCAACAGATATTAGGGTGGTTGAAGTCCCCCATGAGGACCAGGGTATGCGAGCTTGATGCTTCCCCCTCTTTTCTGCGCTCGTGAGACTCCACCTGAGTACTGTGTCCAACTCTGGAGTCCTCAACATAGAACAGGTCCAGCAGAGGGCTGCGAAGATGATTAGAGCGCTGGAACACCTCTCGTAGGAAGACAGAGCTGAGAGCTTGGGCTGTCCAGCCTGGAGAAGAGGAGGCTCCAAGGAGACCTTAGAGCAGCCTTCCAGTATCTGAAGGGAGCTACAGGAGAGCTGGAGAGGGACTCTTGGTCAGGGAGTGTAGTGATAGCACCAGGGGTAACTGTTTTAAATAGGAAGAGAGGAGATTTAGATTGGATATTAGAAGGAAATTCTTTGCTGTGAGGGTGGTGAGACACTGGCCCAGGTTTCCCAGAAAAACTGTGGCTGCCCCATCCCTGTAGGGGTTCAAGGCCAGGCTGGATGGGGTTTTGAGCAACCTGGTGTGGTGGGAGGTGTCACCGCCCATGGCAGAGGGGTTGAAACCCAGTGATCTTGAAGGTCCTTTCCAACTCTAACCATTCTGTGATTCTACTCATTATTTTGTTCTTTATCAATTAGCTTTTGTTTGCCAATTGCAAACTACACTTGCCAGTATCATGCTCTTCCATCATTTTGTGCACTTTAGCTGTGCTGTGTAGCCATATGCAAATAACCTGGACAGCTCTGGGAGCTTCTGTGGCTTCCTGCATAGACAGAGGGAAGGTGTGCTGCACTAACTCTGTTACTGGGATGTTGACCCTTAAAATGATAGCAGCTTATATTGCAGTGGAAAAACCAATCTAAAGAATATTCAGCTTTTCTTTTTGCAACTTTGGTGCTTTGAGAGATAACTATTTTCAGCAGTAAACGATGCGATTCCAAGGTGAATAAAATGCTTTCACAGGAAAACTCAAAAAATTGTCATAGTTTAGGATTTAGTATTTTTGTAGGGAGACTTTGAAGTTTTCTGACCCCAAAGTACCTCTTCTCAGTTAAATGTTTTCCATCTGTTAACATGTGCCCTGGTTTTGGGTTGGCTATTATGTCAAACAGAATTATTAGGTGTTTGTCAGGTGTTCAGTGTATCAGATATAAAGCTGGTACAAGAGTATTATAATAAAGTCAGCATTTTCACCTGAACAATTATCTAAGAGTGGCAGATGGCTATTATCTTTTGACAATATTTTATAGCCATAAATGAAATAGCTACCATTTAGCACGATATGGTCTGCTTTGTTGTGTGCATTGTAAAACAGATAATGCAAAAGGTCTCCAGTTATATACCACTAATCTAGCAGAAGGAAATAGATGATGTATTTTCATATTTGTTATTTCCCCTCCACCCTCCAGAGGAAATTAAATCTTTCTGAAGGTGATAAATTGACCAAAGTTTCCAGCTGATCAAAAGACAGACTGTGTAGTCCCTAGTAATTGCGAATTTCTTTTGTGCTGTTTGCTCCAAACAAAGAAGATTGCCAGCTCTTCATTCTATAGCATCTGCCCAGAAATTAACTAGGATATCAGCTATGCATCAATTGTTAAGATGGATCTTACGAACTGTTCTCCTGTAAACTGGATAGTTATTTCACTGTTTAAAAGATGTTCATTTTCAATGACATAAGACTGGAGGTGAGCAAAAAACTCAGCATAATTCCTGGCATGAATGAATTCCTTTAGATAATCTGTTATTCAGAAAACATTGCTTTTGCCATTTTATATGTAAGGATTTAAGACTTATCAAGGCCTTTCTGAGTTTTTAAGAGATATTTTCATGAAGTTAGATAGTATTTTAGCTAGATTTGGATTTTGAATGCAGAATTTAGAAAGCAACAATAAATTTTTCACTTCCGAGCCACAGAAGGGCAGAAAACAGATTTATTTATGCCCCGTTTAGGGCCAAGTCATCTTTCACCTAAGGCAATAAAACTGCAGACTTCAGCTCTTCTCTTCTGGCAGAGCAAATGATATGGAAAATTGAATCTCTACTTCCATAGCACCGAGTATACAACTTTTTTCTTCCCCCCCCCTTTTTTTTTTCGTCCCCAACCTCTATCTCCTTTAATTCATCAGCTGTGTACAAAACTCTGCTTTCTAAAGAGGTGGGTGGGATACAAAAGACCAAAGGCCCATGGAATGTTTTCTGTATGACAGCCCTCTGCTAATATACTGAAGGTGAATCCTCTCTTGTAGTTAGGAATTCTCCCCCAGGTGGTTCTAGTAGGCTGCTGAAAAGCTGATGGGAATGAAGAAACAAATTTGAAAAAAATCCCAAGAAAAGTCACAACTATCCCCTTTTCCAGTTCACCTACTGGAAAAAAAGAAGCCTCCCAGAATTTTTAATGTGAGGTTGATAAAGGTGACAGGGAAACCGCATCATGTATTTTTTGAGAGGAAATGTTCTGAGGAGTATACTAAATACCTTGGATATGCATTGCTGTGCAAATGTGGAGGAATCAAGCTGGACTGAGTATAAAGAATAGTTTTCCTATGTATTTTAAGAACTGGATGCCGCCTACTAAGGAAAATATAACATGATTTTGTAAGGCAAATAATTCTCTGTTATCTGGTAGCTAAAGAAAAGTGTGGAAAGTAATTATAACATCTAAGATAAGAAACTGAGAAGAAAAGTTAAGGCTTGACAGTTGGTGGCAAATGTTCTGAAGAATTTTATGACCAAATTTATGACCAAATCTGTGAAATCTCTGCTGATGCAGAGAAGGAGTGTTTCAGTAATTTGTGGAGTCTGGATATGTCAGCCTTAGCCCATGCTCTTTTTGGCTGGCAGTTCTTACTGTTTTTTCCCCTCTGTTTCACAGAGTCGTAAAATCATTCTGGTTGGAAGGGACCTCAGAGGTCCATCCTACTGCTTGAAGCTGAGCCAGTGCTGAATTCACACTTGAGGACAGAGATTTCGCAACCCCTCTGAGCAACTGTTCATTATTCTGGTGAACATCATTATCCTCCCCCCTTTTAGATCCTCACCTGTTTCTTTTTCACTGTTTCTCACTGACCCCAGAGTTAATTAACCTGTTACATGGAGTTAGGGTTACTTGCATTAAGTAGTGTTCTAGACAGTTCTCTCCAGCATGCTGCGTTGACTAAAAATTAAATTTCTAAAAAGTAGTATAGGAAATAGGGGATGTATGCTGATTAAAACCGTGTATTCTCAGATCTGTCTGGAAGCACTGACTGTAGTAGGTATGAACTTACTTAGATTGTGAAGTTGCTTTTTGGAGCATTTTGGCAAATATGGGTGTAAAATGCAGGTCGTCTGAAGTACTACTTTCAATGGAAGAGGAAGGGGTGGCCACTTGTCAGTGCCCACATTTGTGAACAGATCTAAGAGATGTGCCTGTATCATGGAATCCTAATATAAACAATATAACATTGAAGTATCAGTCTATCTGCAGTAGCTGGGATGAAGATCTTCTGATTAGTCCAGGGCTGCCTAGTCTTGGCTAGATGGCTTTCCAGTCACTGTTATCTGGAGTTACCATGGGCAAATTAAAGTTGAAGGGGTTTATTCCATTGTACTCCAAGAAGCTGAAGTTGTTGAATTTGTTTTTTAGGAAGGCAGATTTCAAAGAGTTCAAAGATTGTTTGAAAAATATCACTGTATGTTGGTTATAGCTCCTTGGTGAAGAGAACGCTTTTTTAGCAATGAATAATTGTACTTAGCTTTATTTATATCTGAGACATGGACAGTCCAGGTGAGATTTGCTGTGTACATTCTGGAAGTTAGTAGCAGTTGGGAAGGGAGGTGTATATTTTAGGCATTATTTGTGGTTATGGTGAGTTTCAAGGTTTAAACAAGAATGCTGTATATTTCTTCTTCTCCCTCATTGTCTCCTTGTTCATGTCCTGCCACCATATCCAATTCATTATTTTTCCCATCTTGTCCTACTCAGTAATACGATGCTGGCTTTGTATTAGTACATAAAAAATTCTTTGTTGCTCTGTACAGTATCGTGAGTAACTGGAGTATGAACCATCTCCTCTAATTTTTAAAATCAAAACTGAGCTAAGCATTCTAAGCTTTTGATAGCCAGCAGTGAGAAAGGGGACCTTTAAGGCTTAAGTCAATTGAACACATTTAAATGTATATGTAAAGGATGAGGTGGGTTGTTCCTAAACATACACTTTGTCTCAGTTGATGTAAGAAGGGTGTGTTGAAGATGACAGGGCCAAAAGAAGAGGCTGGATGCAGTTGTATGAGTGCATGTCACCCCCACATGTTTCTGAGGGAAAGTGTTTCCTAGATCTTACAGCCGAGGAGAGATTTGAAGTATGTAGACAGAGGAGTGACTCCTACCCAGCTGGGTATGCTTCTGTTTCTGCTTTTTCTGGCTTCTCTTTAACTCTTGCACATCCAGGTGTCTATGCTTCTGATCTACTTTTTCTCTGCCTTTCCCTTCTCCAGTTCCTTACCTAGACATCACGTGGCCTTTATGCTTTTATAGTGTATTTCCTCTTTTTCCGAGATCTCAGAGCCTGGCTTATGTAAAGCTCTTCAAAAGAAGAGAGGCTTAAACATGCTGAGAATTTAAGACTGTGCTTCCTTCATTTCCCCAGGATCCTAGAAAACATCTGTATTCTGAATGGGGAAGCTGGCAATCCAGGAACGTGTCTGTAGACTGAATTTTGTGCCCAAGAAACTGAGGGCAAGGACTGAAGCACAAGCAGCTAGCAAACCAACCAAATCTTACTGTAATCGTGTTAAAATGAATGAGGGAAAGAAATAAAACTCTGGAAAGGATTATTATTGCTATAAGGTTATTGCTCGTGCAGAGAGAGATATTTTCTGTAATCTGCAACCTTCATTAGCCAATTAAACTGATTGTTTTGGGCTGCCAACTCTCTAAATAATAGACACTCATTTTAAGAAAAGCTGGTTTTTTTCCAAGATTCTTTTTTGGTGATGATGTGTGTATGTGGGGAGTTGGGTGCTTTTTTGTTTGCTTTTTCTTTTTAGCTTTCTTGAGCTTAAATGCTAACATCTTGAAATCATTCGTGCATATATGAATGAAAATGAACCTCAAGAAGAGGCTGCCAACTCAATCAATACTTTGTTCACCCTAAGGTAAAATCCAAAAGAAATACACATTTCAGTTAGTATTTTCTGTAAACAGAACTGAAGTTAATGTTTCAGACTACAGGTTGAAATTCCTAAAAACGTAAACAAGAAATTTGTTATACAATCTGAGGTGTTGCTTCTCTGTTCCTTAAGAAGTCATTTGCACAGGGGCTTGCACAGATAGTGATAGAACTTTCAGTACCTGGCCTAGGGGGGTGCCTTTATGCCATCCTCCCCTTTTCTCTGCCCACATTTATCTTCATGTTCCATTCTTCTCTTTTCTTGTAGTTTTTGTCATGCAGCCTCCAACTCACCATTTGAGATAGCTGCCATATTATTGTGCTTATGTCCCATGATACTGGACACTCTTTGGTCTTACCTTTCTCTTTCCTGAAGCCCTCTGGCGCACTTCCTAGGCATGTTCTTTCAGGAAAATTGGTCCTTGCAGCTTGGTACCCATGAGCATGAGGCATGCCTTTTAACTCAGGAAGCTTTTCATGTATGCAGTCTTCCAAATTTGATGTCTCTTGGTATCACTGGTTCCCTGACAGGAAGATATAGTAATTGTAACTGACTTTCTCAGTGTTATTTAAAAGTAATAATACTTTATTTTATATAGCGCCTGAGAAAAAAAGCATTTGCACTCATTTCTCTACATCAGTTTGTTTCTGATCTCTGTGTGCAGCTTGTTCAAGTGTTTCACCATGCTCATAATGAAGTTGGTTTTGTGGTTTGTTTTTTTTTTTTTGCCTTATGTACGTCCTAAGTTTCCCTTGCTTCAACTTCTGATGAGTTGCCTGTTGGCACATTTGTCCACCTTGACAGGGTTGCTCTGAACAAAGCCCCATCCTCTAGGCCAGTCTAACAAGTCAGTTGACTCCAGACTTGCTGAGGGTGTGTCCTTTGTCATTGCCCAAGGTGTTAATAAAGAAGCTAAACAGTGTCAGCCTCAGCACTGACCCTTTTTGAAGAGCATCTGTCCTAACTAGCTTCTGGTTTGACTTTGAACCACTGACTACTCCTCCGTGAGCCTAATGATCTAAATGCTGTTTCATTCACGTGGTTGCTCACCCACCCAGCTGCTGTCTGTCTAGTCTTTCTCTAAGGAGGCTGTGGGAGACTGCCAAAAACGTTTCTGAAGTTAGCAGTAACCAATTCACTCCCCTTATCCAGAGAGCCAGTCTTTTATATAACCGAAAGTGATCAGTTTGGCCATCCTTGATAAACCAATGGTATTTGTTCTTAGTTGTCTTTCTGTCCTTCACATGTCTGCAAATAATTCGCATCAGGGCTTGCTCCACAACTTTTCCAGGAACTGAGGCGAAGCCTTAGCCTGTTGCTTTCTGGATCCTCCTGCTTGTGTTTTTTAAGATAGATATAACAACAGATATTCATGTGAATTTTAAATTATAGCTGTGTGTGTCTAAAACTGAGGGGTTTGGAAGCACCATACCTGTGTTTGAATAAATATCAGAACCCTGTCTCTCCATACCACCCTGGTCTGACACAGTGATAGTGTTGTCAGTTAGACAAGCAACAAATAATATTAAAAATGATCATCTAGTTTCCTAGGTTGGCTAATACAATCAGAGGAAAAAAGGTACTTGTTCTCCTTATCTGAGTAATTCTTTTTCTCTTTCTTTATTCGTTTAAAAACTCTCCTACTGAAGTTGCCAGGGGCTTTGAACATTAAGTAATTACCAGTGATTTCTTTTTTGAATAGTGACTAAGACACTGTCTTGCTTGTGGAATGTAGGTATTACATTAAAAGAGCCCCAAGTGCCAAGAAAATCCCTTTCATAAGATTGCTTATGGAGATTTAGCCTTGAGTATTCTCTGTATTTCAGTATGTAGGAAAAAGGTGGGAATTAAAGGCAGCATCTTATTTTGTCTGAATACAGGAGTGATAACAGGGAATTGTGTACTGGGACTTGCACCTTCCACTTAGTGATCTTGTTCTCTTTAACTTTGGCACCAAAAGTTGCTAGATGTAGGTATGGATATTATTAATAATTAATTGCTTTCAGGTGTCTTTTGGGGCTTCAGCAACGTATTATGACCCAGGGAGAGCACATCTTTTGCCATACTAGTTAGTGCCGTTATTGGAAATTGTGGAGTTCTTTTCTCAGTAGCACTAGAAGATACCGTGCCCAGGGATTAGAAGTGGTCTGAAAGGAACTTTACTTTTTGTACAGAGTCTCTTTGCTTTCCATTTTGTTGTGCCAACAGATGGTAAAAGATAGAAATCATTTTGGTCAGGCTAAGCTATTCACTGCATACATATCCACATCTAATTTTGTGGTTTAGGGCTTGCAGGAATGTATGTTTTATTTTCCATCTTGTCTTCAGGAGACCAAACTAGCTGTGTTTTCTAATGCTTCTTCATGTATTTTATTTCCTAAACTTCTAGTAGTTCTTTTTCTTTTTCCTCCAGTATCTCCATGTGGTCCATGGTTTTCTTGAACTGAGTGGATAAACTTCAATAAGTGCTTCAGCTGAGGCCTTATCAGTGTCAAGTGGAGTGGAAGGGCATCACTTGTCTTTTTCTTCAGATGACATGCAAAAGAAGAGCTATTGATTTTGTCTCAGAGACAGTCTGAGTCATGGTTTTGTCAAAGACAGCTTTATTATCCAGTGGTTAGCTCAGCTGAGATACAGTTTTTGGCCAGAACAACTAATACCAAGATCCCAAAGGAAAATCAGAAGGGACAGTGTACCACTCTTGAAAATTGCTGCAATGACTGTGGCAGTCTGATACTTTCTTTAAACATCTATTAATACACTATTACAATTAACTCCTATACTAGACAGTCTGAGTCATGGCAGAGAGATGGTACATCATCCTAATCCTCATTTTCTGCTTTGAAAAGTAAGATACTTTGATGAAAATTATAAGGAAATGGTAATACGTCTGTAAGAGGAGGAAGCGTCCTTGAGAAAGGTAGAGGTTAAAACAATCTCAGCTGGACTGTGATCAGTGCTGCTTTCTTTCCTTTTGCACTAGATGTGCTGAGGTGAATGTAGAAGCTTGTTTGTGGAAAGTTAAGCGATGTTTTATTGATTGTGAAGTACCTCATTTGGGAAGAACTTCAGAACATTATGAGAAACTGTGTGTTGACTGTGAATATTTAGAAAGGTGACCACTGTATAGAACCAGTGTGTGGGAACAAGGTCATTCGTGCTCATTGAGTGCACATATGGTCTGTGTGTTCTGTCATGCTAACAAGAGCTTCTGAGTATTCAACCAATGTATGGCAATTCCCACCTTCTCAACTGACCCATTATACATGACAGTGTATGGATATGGCAAGAAAATATGTCACATCTTTTCTGGTACAAGGAGGGTGGACATTATATAGGTAATGAAATCTGCCTACATCTTTGTATTCTTTGAAATGCAGTATCTGAAAGGATGTATCAGATTCTGATTGGTGTTCCCTGATATTATTCTGTGCTTTTGATAGTTAGATTCTAAAATGACTTAAAAGTATTCTTGCCAGTTCAGATCAGAGCAGTTAATTGGGATCTCAGGCCACATTGTACAGGTCTAGTAGTATCTTTGTGGAGCTTCTGGCCTCAAGTTTGCTTTATCTTTCTCCATGAAGGTGTGGATTTTGACATCTCTTAGAAGTATTTGGAAAATGAGACCTTTACATTATGTGTTCCATTTATATGGTATTTCCATATTCAATTTTTTTTACTCTTGATCCTGATTTCTTACTCAGCTCTGTTACTCTTTGGGTTTATAACCAGTCTTAATTACTCTAGTACCAGTATTTTCTCCTTTTATCCTTTCTGCTGGTGTTCTTTTTTCCATTACTGTGTATTTGAGTATCAAAGCCAGTTTGTTAAACACAAATACAGCTTTACTATTGCCATTTGAAAAATGTTGAGAAAATTGATGTTCAGAAAGACACAAGTGTAATAATTTATTTTTGAAGAAAAATTGTGTAATTCTTTTTTTGGCATCCTTCTGCATTTGCCTACATTTTCATTTTTGACTGGGTCAACCCAGCAGTTTCTTCCATCAGTCTTTAAGCAACTGTGTCTTCCTTGTGCTTTCCTCTGCCAAATCTTTGTTCTTTTTTAACTGTTAACATTATGCATGGGTGACTTGGAAGTGCTAATACATCAAGCTTATGTTGTATTTATTCTTTTCTGGCTGTTTTATACAGATAGACATCAGACTCCCTTCAATGAGGTCATTACATCACATAGAGCTGAGTGAAATAGCAAAGAAAGGTTTGAGATAAGTCAAGTATCTCTTCTGTACTAAGTGTTTGGTGCCTTTTAGTGTGGAATTGTGTCAAGCAGTTCAATTTATCAATTTGTCTTTGCAAAGGGGAACTACTGCCATTAAAAACAAAAAAAAAAAAAGGGGGAAAGAAAAAAAGGTCTTCCCAGGAGGAAACAGTAAAAACATCTTTGCAGTTCTGCCTGCACTGAAGGTGACTGCTAGAGATAAACATGTTTGATCTGCAAGGAAGAGAGTCGGCCTACTTCAGCTCCCATCCTTAGCAAAGGTACCATCGTCTGCCTCTTTGGACAAGCATGCAGCCATACAGCGTATGCTTCTTCAGCACCCAGGTGTTTCTTTGTCTTTATCAAATATTGAAGCAACCCCTTGAATGTGAAAGCAATTACTGTGATATATGCTGTTGTGTTTGTTGCTTTTTTAATAGGGCTATAGAAGAATAGTCTCTTTTTTATTGCATCATTCAGCCTTTTAGTAATGGGGTGATTTTGTGCATGTTTATTTTTTTTCTTGAAGCTCTTTACTGGGAAGATCATCTTTAACCCATTTCATCTCTCATCTAAGGGACTTTCTGACTTCCAGAGGTGTCATCATGTGTTTCACATAGATTAACAGCATCTTCCTGCCTATTCTGAAACTTAATGTTCTGTTCTATGCCAGAAATGTAACATTTTGATTGTATGTATATTTGGACAGGCAGAAGGTGACTGTAACATTTATGTGTTTTAATTAGTAAAGTAAAAATGGATAAGGTTTGGATATGTTGTGACAAATCATTTAACAAGAGTTGGCAATAAAGCAGTTGCCATACTGTAGAAAAGTTGAAGATAACAAGAATTTCTAAATTCCCTCAAAGTGGCTTTGAATTTGTGAGGTGGTGAGGAACTCTAAAGAGGAAAAGGATACCGTAGGAACGAAAGCACAATAATAGAAAAGAGAAATGCTGTCATTGTGAGATGATGGAGATGGCTGAGGTGGAGAAGTAATTTGTGGCAAGAAGGTAAAGTGAAATAATGTAGCTGCAGCAGGAAAACCAGTGCTGTGTAATTGTGATAATATACTGACAAATTACAGTGTGTGTATAGATAAATATTTGCACATATTTATTTGAACATCACCAGTAGTATATAAACCAATAATACACATAGTAATACAGTAAATATATTATGATAAATAAGAAGACATTGAAATTGTATGGAAAATAGGTAATCAATATACATTTTTTAATAGTGATGTATATTGCAATAGTTTAATAAGTAATAACATACTTGTAGTACCGGGATCTTCCTTTTCACTTAAGAATTTGATTTAGCACAAGCGTCTTAACATATTGATGTAAAAGAAGTTGGTTCAGTTGTTGAGGCAATTGTTTGTGGACAGAGATTCATCTTGTTAAGGAATTTGTCACAATGGCTTAAGAAGGTTTCAACAATCACTAACAACTTTAATCCCCTGAAAGGTTTCTTCATTCACTAAGATTTCACTAAGTATGTAAGGCTTTCTGGTTTTCATGTTTTTCTGTCAGTTTCCAACTATTTTATTGTTGCTGTTGTTTATAGGAGAGTGTTACTGTACCTTTAAATTCTATAAATCAGTAAATTGTTTTAAGGATTTCAGGGGAAGTTCAGTGTTAATTTCATATTGTAAGGTTTTTCTCCAAGCCTGTGTTGGCTGATGCATTTAGAAGAAAAAAATGGTGTCAGTCCATGACAATGTGCCTGATGATGTCATCTTAAATGAAATGTTGTTTTATTTGCAGAAAGCCATATTCTTGAGGATGTAAACAAGTGTATCGTTGCACTGAGAGAGCAAAATGCAGACAATCTAGATCGTGCAGCAGGTGCAATCCGAGGGCGTGCTTCAAGAGTAGCTCATATTGTGTCGGGTGAGATGGACAATTATGAACCAGGGGCTTACACTGAAGGAGTGATGACCAGTGTTCAGTATTTGACCAAGAATGGTAAGTCTGTTTTCTAAGCTACCTTCTCAGTTTCTTATGTGGTGTAAATTTCCCTTTATATGCCACATGTAAAGTGATTCCTGTGATTCTCTGATCTGATGGACTAATTGTGCACTAATAATTCACTGTATGGTCTCTAATCTCCTTTCAGCATGATATTCCAGTTGTGATGATACCATACAGTTCAAAAGTAGTATTCCAATTTTTATTTGAATGACATCATTTATGTAAGGTTAAGTTATGGATGTCTTTTACCAGAATTCTTAACTAAATGCAAGAAACAGTGTTTGGAAACGTGTAACTGACGAAGCAGCAGTTTTTCACTTCATTTTCCTGGCCTCGTCGGATCTGTTTTAAGCAGGTGAAAGGCAAACTTGGACATGGAGAAGCTGGTTTGCAATTTGTGTGCATTTGCCCTTTTTCAGGACTGTTGAGCAGTAGTTAGAAGTCTCCAAGTATCTTCAGTTTTGCTAGGCAAATTTGGAAATTCCTGTAATGGTCGGTAGTGTCCATTACTTTTTTCATTATATTAAAAAAAAGTTTACTCTGTATTGGAGTACCCCTGCACTGGCAGCAAGGGTGTAACTGCACTAATTCTGTATGTGGTCTCTGTTGAGATAAATGAATCTTTTGCCTTTCATAGTGTATACTTAATAAAGAAAACTATCTGTGGAGCTCCCAGAACTTCCAGTTTCTATCGGTTGTGAGTCTATTACCTGGGAAGTTAAAAAATTATCATTAAGAAGTTTTCTGGCATATCTGTACATCTCTGGAATACAGGATTTAGCTTCATGAACTCAGAAGTCTAAATCTCAGCACTGTTGATCTAAACTAATTTCTAATATCTTACATTTGACTGACTTTTACTTTATTTTACTGCAAGAAAAGACAGGAGTTTTGTTTGAGCTCTTGATCAGTTCAAATAGGTCCAGGACAGAACTGTCTTCATGTAAAACGGGTGAACTGACATTGCAATGAAGTGGCAAAAGCGACAGAATAGTGAGAAGAGTATAAAATAGACTTGCCTGGGTTTATCGTATTTTCTGAAGTTTTGATGAAAAAATCTGATAACTTTTCAAAATGACATCCTTTTTTCATAACTTCTGGAAGTACTATGACAAATACCAAGGGGAGCAGTAATTATAGGAAAGCATAGTTTTGATTCCTGTGTAAAAGCTGAGACCTTCTTTCTTGAAGCTGGTAGTCTTTAAACACATTAGGAGTTGACACTGATTTCTGTTCTGTTGCCTTGCTTTGACAGTAATACATAATGTACCGAACTCTGTGTATCTATAAAAGACAGGAAGACATAAAACTGATCTTGGTTGGAATGTTTGTCTGTGTCAAGGGACATGTCAAGATGACATGGTGTCATCTGCTCTAATGTCTTTGCAGTACTTCAAACCGAAGAATCCACTATCTTCATATTGTTTAGTAGGAGTGGAAAAAAGAAACATGTACTTTTCATTACCTGTATTTGTATGATCTGCAATGAACAGACACCAAGTCATGCAAAACTTGAGTTGCTTGGTGATTTTGTTTTGTTTGTTCTGTGTAAACTTACAGGGAAAATGCAGGTAGGCTGCAGCCCTCAGGTGTAACCCAAGATGCACCATCACTGCTAGGTCTTTTCAGGAGCCAGCTGATTGCAAGCTGACATGTCATTAGGAGAGAGTTGTGTATTTATGCTGCTATCAGCTCCTAAGATAGCCTGCATGAGTACCCCAGGGCAGTGAAGTGGCAAGGTGACCTGCTTGGTGCATGAGGAAAAGGCTGTGGATGTTGTTCACCTGGACTTTAGTAAGGCCTTTGATACAGTCTCCCACAGTATCCTCCTGGAGAAACTGGCTGCCCGTGGCTTTAATGGGAGTACTCTCCGCTGGATTAAAAACTGGCTGGAGGACCAGGCCCAGAGAGTAGTGAATGGAGTAAAATCCAGTTGGTGGCCCACCGGGCTCAGTATTTGGGCCGGTTCTTGTTAACATCTTTATCAATGATTAGGATGAGGGAATTGAGTGCACCTTTAGTAAGTTTGCAGATGACACTAAACTAGGTGGGGATGTCCACCTGCTTGAGGGTAGAAAGGCTTTGCAGAGAG
>VXBW01006801.1:805268-820320 GCA_013400375.1 Thinocorus orbignyianus
GGATGAGGTTCAACAAGGCCAAGTGCTGGCTCCTGCACTTGGGTCCCACCAACCCCGTGCTGTGCCATAGGCTTGGGGCAGAGTGGCTGGAGCTGCCTGGCAAAAAAGGATCTGAGAGAGGCTGACAGAGCCTGTACAGCTCCCTGAAAGGAGGGTGTAGCTGGGGGTGTGTGGTCTCGTCTCCCAAGTCACAGGCAATAGGACAAGAGGAAATGGCTTCAAGTTGTGCCAGGGGAGGTTCAGATTGGATATTAGGAAAAAATTTTACACAGAAAGGGTTATGAAGCCTTGGAATGGGCTGCCCAGGGAAGTGGTTGAGGCACCCTCTCTGGAGATACTTAAAAGGCAGGTTGACCTAGTGGTTACTGATGTGGTTTAGTGATTTTTTTATTATTATTTTTTATTTAATCAGTTAGGTTGATCTAGATGATCTCAAAGGTCCCTTCCAACCTAGACAGTTCTGTGATTCTATGATGTGCACCCATTATGCCCAGTGAAAAGGTAATGTGTTACTGAAATTATTGCAGGCTGACTATAGAATTAGTGAAAATAGAATTATAGAATAATGGCATACACAGAAATTGCAGAAAAATAGAAATGCAAATGAAAGAGAGGAGGGGAGCCAGAAATACAAAGGCTGCAAATTGGACATAACAGGACAAAATAACTCTGTATAAAGAGGAACAGATACATTTACTGTTTGTTAAAACAAAGACTGATGTTAAATTTTGGCACGTATGTTGAGTAGTCCATGGAGTAGTCCATTTGGAGACTGCCACTTTCTGTACAGGGTTCCTGTGTGACATTGAGTAAGTTAATGAGGCTACAACTAATTGTGGGGTGCCAGAATGCTTCCTAGCTGCTGATCAGAGTATGCTGACTGTGTCCTTGTTCTACACCACAATGGGATAGGGACATACTCTGTTACCTCTTGTTCTCAGGCTTCAGTGGAAGGACAGGTAGTTATGTGGGCAGGAAAGAGCTGGAAAGCATTCCAGCAAGCTCCTTACTCTAGACGACTGGAAGTCAGCATTGAAATCACGCCCTGGAAATGCTTGCCCCAGGAACTTTATGAAACCTTTCTGGACCACTGGAGAGAAGTGTTCAGTCTGATGATCTGTATACTCCATGCAGGCAGTTGTTTAAATTGGCATTTCCTATCTTGATTTTGTAAGTACAGAGGTGATAGAGATTCAGCCTGTATTCTGGCATAGTTAAGACTATGAAAATGTTAGTACTGATACTTTTCTGCCTTTACTGATGTCTGACACTGTTGGTTGGATTGAAATATGCAGATCCTTGCATTTTGATATGGTTTGTGTGCTGTTGCGTGAAAGCAAAATGAAACCTTTAGAAATACTATACAAAAACCTAAAGTATTTGCAGTTGAGAACTGGAAGAATAACCTTGTACTGTAGTTTAAATATCTGTCTCTTCTATTATTTTTCTACTCGACAGAATCTGCTTCAGTTCTGTTTAAATGAACAATTTATATTATGGCATATGTCTGTTGTTATAGTAAAAAAAACTGTATTTGTTGTAAATTTTTTCTACAGTTTTGTTTTCATGTCAAAATATAGTGATATACTATATATATATATAAATAAGTATGTATGCAGACAGATAAACGGAGTTTGGAATCCATGATTTTTTTAGTGCTTGTGGAATTATAGCAAACCATCGTCACCAGCTTCTTAAAACCAGAATTGTGAAATACCTTGTAAGTTACATAAGAATAAGACTTGACTGTAAGTTTAGGAGTAATAAGGAACTTGTATTTGGAATGAAAACAGATTTAACTGTTCTCAAATTAAAATTCACCTGCAGGCATTGTTCTGAGAGATGCTGATATGACACACAATACTGTTCTCACCCCCTTTGAAGTACAGGTTTAAGACAGAGTTTAATCTGAGGCAGAATGCTGACATGATCCATTGAGTTGAACTTGATTTGAAAATGTCTTCCAGCCACAGAAGAATGTTTATAAACCTGCGTCCGTAACTGAATTTCAAATACTTTTCAGTATGAGGGACGCAAGTCAGATTTTTTACAACTGCCCATATGGCTGAATTGTGTAAGTCTCCTTGATGGTCATTAAAACTGTTACTCGTGATATTTGTGCCCATAAACTCTCTGCCATCCCACTGCAGGGGGAGAGAGTGGCTGGCTGTGTGGTGTTTAGCTGCATGCCAGGGTAAACCACACCAAAGGACAAAATACATAAGTGTGGGGGTTTTTTATTTATTATTACGTTATCATCTGGGCAGCACAAGTTTTTAGACATTCCAGAGTGAGGGAAAAACCTCATTTCCAAACAGTTCCCATGACTTATTCCCCAGGCTTATGGAGCTTTCTGATGAGTATTACACATTCCTAATTCTTTGATCTAGCAGGGGGGTACCAAGGGCAGTTTGTGGCCCCGTTATCTCCTTTGGAACTGTGTAAGCCTAGTACTTCTAATTAAAGATCTTCCTGAAATTTCTAGCATTTATGCATGGCCAGTTTGTACCTTTTGTGCTTGTGTCAGTGTGAGCAATTCTTCTGCCTACACCTGGATTAAAAACACATGGCCCCAGTAGGCCAAGCACATTAAACTTCTCACAAAACCACAGAATGATAAGGGTTGGAACAGACATTTGGGGAGATCATGTAGTCCAACCTCCCTGCTGAAGCAGGTTCACCCAGAGCAGCTTGCACAGGAACACATCCTGATGAGTTTTTAATGTCACCGGAGAAGGAGATACTCTCTGGACAGCCTGTTCCAGTGCTCTGTCACCCTCAAAATAAAGAAGTTTTTCCTCATGTTGGGATGGAATGTCCTGTGTTCCAGTTTGTTTCTGTTGCCCCTTTTTCTGTTGCTGGGCATCACTGGAAAGAGTCTGGCCTCATGCTCTTGACAGCTGCGCTTCAGATACTTATAAGCATTCGTGAAATCCTCTCACAGTCTCCTCTTCTGCAAGCTGAACAGGCACAGCTCTCTCAGCCTTTGCTCATAAGAGCAGCTCTCCATTCTCTCTGTCTGGAACTGGGGAGCCCAGAACTGGACACATTACTCCGGATGGGGCCTCACAAGGGCAGGGTAAAGGGGAGGATGACCTCCCTTGAACTGGTGGCCACGCTGTTTTTTGATGTACCCCAGGATGCCATTGGCCTTCTTGGTCACAAGGGCACATCACTGCCTCATGGTCAACTCGTTGTCCACCAAGACTCCCAGGTCTTTTTCCACAGAACTACTCTGCACCAGGTCAGCCACCAAGCTGTACTGGTTCATGGGGTTGTTCCTTCTCAGGTGCAACACCTTACACTTGCCCCTGTTGAATTTCATCATGTTCCTCTCTGTCCAACTCTCCTGCTTGTCCAGGTGTTGCTATGTGGAGGCACAGCCTCTGGTGTGTCAGCCATTCTCCCAACTACGTGTCTTCACCAAACTCTATCCCTTCATCCAGGTCATTGATGGATATGTTGAGTGATACTGAGCTTTAGACCTGTTCTGGAGAAACTGAGTTTGTATTCAGCGGTTTTCTTTAAAACATTACAAGTTTATTACCTTTTCTTGAGGTCCTTCCCTATGATTTTGTCCTAAAAGTCATTCTGCTCTTCCTGACCCAGCTGTCTTCTGTATTGGCAGCGTGTCTTAAAATAGCACTGTTTGCCAGTGTCACTAATGAATTTATTTATTTTTTTATTTCGTGGTCCCAAGATTGTTATTTTGGGCACCTTCCAGAGTCTTCTCTCACTTTATAGCCCTTTCAGTGTGATCAGTTGTATAGCCCCCATACTACTAGTGATCTGTTCCACCTGAAACAGAACTTTCTTTTGTGGTACTTTATTAAATGATTCTGCAGGGTGGTCTAAATTTGCTACATTGCTTTTCTCTGGGAAAAGGTAATTTATCTCAGCAATAAAGGATATTAGTGTTACCTGATAGGAGCTTCCTTCTATCTTCTGCTTTCTATTTACTTTTTCCATTTACCTCCATGTCTTCCATGGTTATGTGCACAAGCTACTAATGACTTTGTACTTTCCTAGATGCTTCACTTGCCTTTTCCAAGTACAGTTTGCAGGCTTGTTGCAAGGGCTTATACAAAATGACTGTCAGTTTCCTTTGTCCCCTCTCTGAGTCTTTTAGCAGTAGGGATTGTTTGTCTTCTTCTTTTCATTCTCTCTCACCCAGAAGACACCTGGCAACTAGGAAACATAAGAACGCTGTTTGCTCCTGCCCATTGTGACATTTGGTACTTATTTTATGCTCTCAGATATGGCATGCCATCTAAGCCAAAACAGAGGGGAGAGAAATCCCTGCAGAGAATTCATTGACTTTTCCTGGGGTACATCTTCAGATTATATTGGATGAATCAGCTGTTGAAGATCCTTATGTGTCCTTATAGTATCAAAAATACCAGTATGACCAGCTTTTTTGTAGATGACTTGTTTGGGGGTAGCTAAAATGGGATGGATGAATCTTGTTCATTCTGTGGTACGTGCAAAATGAAAAGTTTTAATTAATTTAAAAATAAAATGTTTTTTTTTAATTAAAAAAATATTTTCCACTGAACATTCATCACCCTCAGAGTTAGATTTAAATATATTTGCTGTTTGAGTTTGTGTAGCATTTAGAGGTTTTTACCCTTGCTTGTGAAGCCGAAAGACTGCAAAAGAGAACTGAATCTCTTCATTGTAAAACATGAAAAAAATCCCCAAAACATTTGATAGAAAGACTGGAATGAAGATTGAATATGCAAGCTTATAGATTTGGTGAACCTGTGAAATTGGTGAACAGCTCAGACAAGGAACAGCTTTTAAGAAACAATTCGACAGAATTACTTTAAGAGCTAAGGGGGAAAAAAGCAACTAATAGAAGTGCTGAGGGTGTTTGCATGACTTAGCCTAAAATATTTTTTGTTTATAATTACATGATAAAATTACATTACTGAAAGAGGGGAGATTGCCATTTGGTATTAGAAGGAAGTTCTTTAGTGTGAGGGTGGTGAGACAGCAGAACAGGTTGTCCAGAGAAGCTGTGATGTCCCATCCTTGGAAGTGTTCAAGACCAGGCTGGATGGGGCTTTGAGCAACCTGGTCTGGTGAGAGATGCTCCTGCCCACGTCTTGACGATCCCTTCCGACTCTGACCATTCTGTGATTCTACTACAGAGTCTGTAATCTTTGTTCAGTTCAGTCTGCAGCTAGCTTTTTTATCTGTAAGGCTCTGTTCCAGTCTCTCTGTTGAAACTACTTTAAAAATGTTGGTTTTAAAACTGTAAGATTTGCTTCAGACGTGAAGAACGTTCTGAAAAATAGGAAAAAATGGCTTTGAAGTTTTTTTTTGTGTTCCAGATAATAAAGAAATTACCCTGAACATAATGCCGTTTGTTTTTGCTGATCTTTTTTGTTTGTTTGTTTCCTGTAGCTCAAAAATAGCTTTTCTTCACTCTTGATAACAGTAATGTCCATGTTATGAACACTGTGTGGGAGTTAAGATGCTTTTAATTACACATTTACTTGTTTTAAAATGCTGTTGCACTTAGTGTTCATCTGAGGTGCAGAGAAGCAGCTCCTCTTCAGTGCTGTTGCCACAGGCTTTGTTCAGTTAAAGCTCCAGTGCCCAGTGTTACTGACTAGGGAGCTAGTCTTTAAACAGTCTCCAAAAACCTTTCCCCAGTCTCAAGGTAAAAGTTAGTAAGAATAACATCTAATACACAGCACTGATATAAAATAAATTTATGTTCATGAATAAGCTCATAACTTTATTTTTACGGTTTTCAATTTAGTTTTGATTTTTTTGGGTTGTTAGATCATTTCCTGCATTAAGATAGTACACATTCCTGTTACCAGCACAGATTTGACATACGTGGTCTTGCTCTAGTTAATTACATGGGGAGAGAGCAGAGAGACAAGGGAAGAGTCTCTTGGTTTAGGTGGCATTTATCAAAGAAACTGGAAAAGGGAGGTTTTTTTAATGAGTTCTAAGCCTTGCTCCTACAATGATGAGTTTGTTACATACCCTGGTGAAGCCAGGTTTGCCTGCGGTCTGATTCTGGAGCAGAGGACACTTGCATAAGCCTTCATTGAGGTAGAAACACCACTGTTGTCTTTGTTTCTTCAGTTTCCACAAATCCTTAGTAAAATCAGTTTTTATTCCTGTAGGGTAGGTGAGAATGATAGTAGAATAGTTTACAGTAAGTACTTTTCCCAGCTGTTATAATAAATCTACATCTGTGAGTGTTCCCAGAGACAGTTTTTGTTGGTGGGTTTGTTTCTTTTCTGTCTTTTTCTTTTTTTAATTTTCACTAGCATTGCCCTTCTGTGTTCATCATATATGATATGACAGACTTTCACTGCTTCTCTTCACAATAAAAGACTCACAACTTTTCAATGTGTGTATAACCTTTATTTATCCCTTTTAATATACTTTGTCTTTTCGATCCCAACAATCACTGTCCTGGTCCTCTTCAGTAGAGTGCATTCATGCTGACAGGAAAGCCTTATGTTGATAAAGAGATCAGGCAACTAGTACCGCTTGTACCTAGTACTGAGTATTTTTAATTGAAGCAGACTTTCTGACTTGGAGAGTTTTTGTCTGTGTGCCTCTATCAAACCCGTTACCTTAATTTCAGCTTTGACTTTCTTGCACAGAGTCTTAGGGGCCTTAAACTCTGTAATGTCTTTTTTTCTACAGACCAAAATGTTTTGAATTCTTTAGGATTTGCAGCTCTTTTAGTGGTTTAGTTTTGTAACATTTATGTGTCAGAGCATGATCTGCCTCTTGAGCAGAACTATAAACTAAGTAACTTTATTTCACACATTCTTAGTGCTTAGGAGTTAATTCTGTATTCCATCATATATGAGAACTTCTTTGGTTTAAGTCTTCAGCACGAATCCAGTCTCATTAAGGATTTCCTCAGGCCTGAAATATTATGATAACTTATTGATCTGCAGTTTTGTATCACTCAGTTCTTTATAGCTGTTATTTGTTGTTTTTGAACATGGATTTACAAAAAGCATCTTGAACAGTTTTCATTTTTCCATGGAATAAGTTTTAATGTTTTATAATAAAATTCATAGTTGTCATAACGTGCTATATCTTAATAATAAAATTATATGGTCTCCCTCCCCTTCCTGCAGTAACGTTTCCTGCTCTATACAGCTAACCAGTCCTAATTCTGCTCTGTTTAAGATTTTCATGCTGTCTCACCAAGATTCCTTTCTGCCAAACATGCCCTGGTTCCAAACCTTCCTGGTTCCCTCCTTAGTAATGATGAACTGTTAGAATTGGAAATAATGCAACAGATCTTGATGGGGAGAGCATATGCATAATTCAGTAGGATATGTGTATGCATGTGTGTTTATGTATGGATTGTAAATCTGTTAACATGGTAAAATTGTGTCTTGCTGAAATCATTAATTTATATGCTTGGCGTCATTCTGTTTACCTCGGATCTCAGGAAGTGTCTCAGCACTGCCACTCAGGGCAGTATTTGGTGAAGAACCGTTGAATGCATTGTGTGCCAAATAAGGTGTTTCTGTAAATAGGGCTTCTTACTTTCTGGGGACCCCAAATTCTGTTTTCTACCAGACTTTCATCACTGCCAGCGCTGTTCAAGGTTATCTCTGAAGGCAGTTTTGTCTGGTGTTGGCTTTATTTTGACTTGCAGTTGATAAGAACCCTAGATAAGCTCCTCACTTTACCCAGTGCTGTTGAACAGCTGCAGCTTTAGTATTTTTAAAATAATTCAGTAGATAGCAAAGAAAGTGTAAATAGTACATCCATCCGTTTTAGAGCCTTGGTCGTGGAGTTTCATGCAGGACTATACAACTGTCTGTCACTTGTGCTCCTTCATGATTGCTCTCAGGAACTGAAAGGTAGACAGCGTCAGTCAGCAGATTAGAAGGTGCATGCCTTGGGCCTTGTACAAAAAATTCCTTGCAGAAACCTTCACCCTTCCAGTGCAATATAAAGCAGCAGGTGTGCTTCTCCCATGGGATACTTGGGCCTTGACAACTGGGTTAGGCAGTAAATAGATTGATGACCCTGCTATTCAACAAAAACATTTGGGAGAAACCATAGATGCTTAAACGGCTTGGATTTGGTTTGGGTTTTTTAATCTAAAGCAATTTCATAAATTATTTCCTGAACTGAAACTGCAAGTTAGCTTTTCTTGTATCACACTGTATTTTTCCGGTAACTTCATTCTTTGTGTTAAGGGAGGCTTAAAATAATTTCTTGAAACTTACTCCTAGATTTGAAGTGAGAAGTGTTTAGTGATCTATTGTAGAAGATGTCTACAAGTAATAAGCCTATTTTTATTCTTAGATATCCTGGAACCCTTTTTTATATCCTTGTTTTTTAGGAATGGGAGGCTAGATTTTAGGAAATGCTGTGCAGCAGATCTTTGAGGAAGTATTCGTGCTAAAATAAATAATATTCAGTGGTAGTATGCCAAACATTAAAGAAAGATGATGTGTTAATTATAACAAGAATTCCAAAAAGAAAGTGGGAAGAACCTGAGAATATGTTTTTTTTAGAAAACAGGAAGGTACTCACTGTATGCTTTCCAAGTTAGGCCTTGCTAAATTCACAAAGACTGGGGAAAAGATTTCAGAACACGGAGAGCTCTGAAGATTTGGAACATTTGTAGCCTTTCTGTACTCTCTACATAGAATTGAAAGTAGCAGGAAATCTAATTGACAATCACTTTCTTGTCTGTCAGCAGTCTGTTGCAGTTGGAGTTCACCCTGACTGTATGTGCAGAACAGCCAGTTCCAATTATAATTAATTATTCTCACTGTTCCTCTGGATTTTTGTACAGAACTTTCTTTACCTAAGGAATTTCTTCCTGCTGAAAATACTAGCCTTAGCACTAATGTTTGTGGATGTTGCTAATTTAACTAGCCACTAATTGATTAAGAACTTTCAGGTAAATACAGAAGAATGTTCTTTTTAATGTTACTGGTAGCTGGCTGGTTGAGCCAAGGTTTCTGTTATGGGGTAAAATACGTACTTCAGGATGCAATTATTATTATACTGAGTGCAGGCAGCTCATTCAGGTTGTTGCTTTGAATGCCTTTTTTACCTCTGGATTAAGAAGAAGGAGTTGAGTAGTATGACTGGAATTAGTTCAATATTCTACCTTTTCCCCCGTTATTTTGTGTGGTAGCTCATCCTGCTGTTTTCAGTATAGAACTTGTACTTGAGAGCATCGTGTTCTCTGTTCCTTCGTCTTTTAGTGTAAAAATAGGAAAGATACAAGCAATTTTGTTAGGTTATGTGAATAGTTTCATTTTTCATGTCAGTCCTGTCTGATCTTGGGGCCATTGTGTATCTGATCACCCGCTCACTCCTTTATGTCTACGCTTGATCTTTTGGGCTTCCAGTTATTTTCAAATTCCACTTAAAACAATTTTCAGAATCACTTTTACATTCGGTTTTAGGTTTTAATTAGGTATACAAAAATATTCTAAAATATTTTTGCTCCTTGTGGTATGTGCAGTTAAATTAATTTTGGTAACATAAAAAGATCTGCAGGTTCTATCCAAATGTACGTGACCAGGTTGCCCAGAGGGGTTCTGGTCAAAGCCTGATTGGTCAAAGTCGGCACAACTCATACTGCTTTGAGAAGATGGCAAACTTCTTGAGATCTTTGGTAGGGTTGGTTTTTTTTTTCCCCTGGAGCACTGTTTGTATTGCAGAGTGCCTGATGTTCCTCCTTTGATGCATACTTTGTTGCTTAATACACTTTTGCAGCCACCTGCTTAGAGGAAATTAACTTTTTGCTTCTTGACACTTGTTTCAGTAGGCTGGAACAGCTCCCTCTGGAGTGGTTTTACTCTTTTCCTATTGCCGAGTGGTTTACAGCCATTTGAGGAACCTGAGCCTTCTCAACCATGTAGCAAGCAGGAGTCAGTAGAAGTGGGTTCTTTAGTTTCATCACCCAGACCTAAACCTTTCTTTGTTAAAGAAGGTGCTTGAGCTTGGTAGCATTATGCTCTAAAAGTGATCAGTGTTCTGTGTTTTCTTCTGACTCTTTATTGCCATTATTTTATTTAAAGCAGTGTGGGCAAAATGGCTGTGTCCCCCAAGACTGAAAACTTCTCTTCTGCTATGACTTCACCTTCGGGAAAACCAGGTGTCCAGGGGGCTACTCTGCTGCTTGCAGCAGGAGATGGGTATGATAATTTCCATCTTCCATTATAACCAGAATTCTTGCTGTTTCCACCCTGGATTCCTTTGTTATAAAGGCTTATTCCTCAGCTACCTTTTTCAGCTTGGTAAGATCAGTCTTGCACACTTTTGGCAGGAAATCTTTGAAAGATCAGCTGTAATAAAAACGCAGAGATCTTGGGAGGCTGGAGATTGGATTGATAAATGTGGCTTACGGTTGTATTTACAACATGCTTGATTATGTGATAAATATTCTTAGTGTGTTGATATGTGCAAACAGTTTGATTTGCGTAAAGATCTTGTAATGGCAGTTATTTTGCTCTTTAATCTGGAGACTTTTTCCACTACAAATAGGACGACCAAGATAAAACACTTCGGGTAAGGTTTACTCATGTTCTTCTAATTGATCTTAACAGGATATCTTACATATTAAAATGCAGTGTTCTAAGTGTCTGAGAATGATTCAGGAATGTTATAGGAGAGTCCCAAAGCTGTCCAAACTGGGAGCTCTCCTACAGTTTGTGTCAGTGTGGTAGCAGCTCCTCTAGGCTTGATCTCAAGCTGGGAACTTGTTGTAGGTGGAGTGATTGACTAACTTCACTCGTAAGAGAGAAGCAGTGCAGTATTTATTAATATAAAACAATGATTTAAAGTTGGTAGTGAATGTGACTGTTTTATGGAATTCGATGGCAAGGTGCACTTGTTTATTTACTGCAGAGAGGACAGGGTCAGGCAGAACTGCCAGGGTCAGCCTCCTGTTGACTCACAAGGTTCAGAAAGTACCTCATTGCTTTCTAAACTCCTTCTTACAAAGGAGTCCAAGTGAGACTGGATCCAATTCTAGTCCTGGACGTGGTCAGCGGTTTATATCTAAAGGATTGTATATGCACATTCAGTCCTTTTTTATCACTTAGCTAAGATTTTAAAGTTTAGCATGCTATTAATCATTTACCAAGAATCTGTTGTGGCAAGGAATCCCTCACTCTCAAGGAGTAACCCTGGGCGAGTGTCCCTTCTCAAGGGGAGATCCTGGCGTGCAGCTCACTGCCTTGCAGGAGAGCTCAAAGGCGTCTTGGGCTGTCCACTATTTATAGAGTAAGATAATTGACCTATAGTCATATTTGCATGGCAACAAAAGATCTAGGTCCCTATTCCAGACAGTGTTCAGCTGTGCTGCTAACCATCCCCAAAAGTCCAAGTGCAACCCATCCAACTTCCACTGATGGTTATGGCTTGAGCAAGAGCGAGTGTTGGGGTAGAAGGGAAGAGCACGCCATCACAGAACTATATACATCCAGCTAATACTTGTCTTCCTGCGTGGTGAATGTTGTTTGGCCTCAGAGCTCTGTAGTAGGCACAGATGTGGGAAGAATGTTACTAGGAGAGCGTTTGGTGCTTGGTTAGTCATTTCTTACCTTCCTGGAGTAGAAGTGGAAGGCAGTATTGTGAAGGCTGGCTGTGAGTCATAGTTGCAGTGTGGTGACTTAAGGTACTCTAGAAGAAATTTAAATTTTTTAAATGAAAAGGCAGTTGCAAAATTGCCAAAGAAGTAAAAGGCCTGTGAATAGCACAACAAAAGGACCATATGTGGTAATAAAATTTAGCTTAAATTCTAGAGAGAACCTTGAGATTTTGTTGCCTTAACCACAAACAAGCTCCCCAGTTGTATGTCACTTTCTGTCACTAGCAGGCTTATTGGTTTCAAATGATTACCTACTATAATTGAGCCTGTTTTTTTTTAATATACCAACATTACTTTATCACCTTAAAACAATTTCAGTAATACCATATTGTAGTAATGAAAGTTTGTGTGGTTGCTTATGCCATGGGCATAAACCATGGGCATTTCAGACCCAGTTTCAAATCCACTGAAACCGCTGGGATGATTGCCACTAACTCTCCTGATTGTGTCTCAAACCCTGTTTTTGCCATTGTTCATTATTGAACAGTAAAGAACAGGTAGGGTACCAGTGCACAGTGCGCTACGGTGTCAGGAAGTAGATGCACAAAGTTTGTCCGTGTCACAAGGCAGTATTTTCTGGATTTTTTTGAGGCCAGCTATTAACACTGAATTTAGGGTCAATATGTTTTCGGGAATTGTTCAGGAAAATATCTTTTCTGTGGTTGAAAGTGTTTATTGGTATTTCACTGCAGTTAAGAGCTTGGGGATTTTGGGTACCAAGAGATATTTTTCTTGTGCTTGCTTTTTAAATGTCAGCAATCTTCTATGAAATATAATTCTTCTTGATTAAATTATTTAATTTCATGTTACTGTTGTAGTAGACAATGCTAAAAAGTAGGGTGACCATTTTCCCAAATACATTTTGTCAAAGGCAATTTTGGCTTTTGTGTTTTTGTCCTTTGCTAACATATTATGTCAAAAAGTATCTGATTCTGCCTAAAAATAAAGTGTTCATTTTTGATGTTTCCCAGTGGGATACACAATTTCTTCTTGCCTTTGGGCCAAAGAAAGTTGGGTGTCTGGTGCAAGACTATCCCTTCTGGCTAACTCAATTACTTTTAGGTTTTGTAAGTTGATACTGCACGCTCTGGGAATAAGATTTCTAAATAATTTACCAAAATAAATGGATGCAATTCAGAAGCAAATGCTTTGATTGTTGTCTACTGCTAATGTTTTAAAGACCAGCTTACTGTCAGCATGGATAGAATACAGGGAAAATTTGGCCCAGTTACATTTTCTAAATTTCTGAAACAACACTGGTGCCACCTGACAGAACATCACCCTAGTACAGGAAAACCTGCTGCTGCCAAGCCTGTAATAACCACTTGAACTCCAGTCTTCACTGATGGGGGGAGGCAGGAAGACTCCCTGGGGTTAATGCAAAAGTATTGTGTTAGTAACTGCTGGGCTCAGGTGGTAAATGGAGATATTTGACGGATGTTGTTGCTGCAGTTCTTTCTCTATATCTGCACATTCTGTTTACCTTTGCTTGAGAGCATTACTCTGTTTTCATGGGAAACCCTTTCTCACCGCTTGGAAGCCAGTTCTTTCTGTTCCTGCAGGATGATTGCTGTATTTAATGCCAGTTTAACTAGCTGTGCCTTGTGGCCAACTGGAACAGTGATAACATTCAGATTTGTTTTGATTTTTTCAGTTTACCTTACAGGTATGAAATAATCTAAGCTGCAGTTGGGAAATAAATCATTCATATGTCAAAGATGTGTCTGAGTTTATAGGGCTGTATTTTCACTGCCACAGGCAAAAAATGTTGGAGTTTCGTTTCACAGTTTCTAGCAATGTTGAGTTGAGCAGGTGTCTGCCCTGTTTTCATTCCTCTGCACACACACCTGCCCATGGACTGTTCTAAATTCTGTCTTTCTAGCAAGGGGTGGGCATAGAGACTGTCTTTAAATTGCTCACGTGTTCTGGCCCTTCTGGCCCCTGAGAGTGTTGGATGCAGTTTGGTGTTCTGATACAGGTATAGATTTGGCTCAAGAGCCTCTTGGGTTTGGTGCTCAAGTCAGTAATGCTTCTGTGCAGACAGATTCATTCTTGCTGTGTTTGGTCTCTCACAGTCTGTACTCTGAAACATTCTTTATGAAACTGACGTTTTACTATTTTTGCTGTTGTAAAAGAGACATTCTGTGCTATGTGTCAGAATGAATGGTCAAAAACAAAAATGGAAATGAAAAAACTTTTTGGTAAAAGGTGTTGGGTTTACATTCCTGTATTTCCTGTTCTATGAATTGTGTGAAGTGCAGTGTGGCATGCAAAGGACAAACAAAAGCATTTTTCATTCTGTACTTTAGATGTAAAATAAGAACAAAAAATTCCAAACTGTCTGTAAAAACTGAAAAGTGGCTGGATAATGAGAAGTATCAAGAAGGATCATACAAACGGGGCATATGCTAGGGTAGGTGGTGTTCCTTTGCAGACTTATGGCCTAGACTTGTTCTTAAAATAAATGGATTTTTTGCCTTTTTCTCTGTAGAAAGCATATAGTACTGAGGAATTACATCGTCGGTTTGATGCTGTAAGTCAGACTGAAATAAGATGTGACAGGTAATGGTGTGAACCACTAACCAAATACTGTATATTTAGCTCTGGTGTTTCAGTGAAACACATGTGTGCCCATCTATGTGTATTACAGACATCTAAGTAACATCTTACTCATCTTATGCAGAGGGTCCCTCTTAGAGTAGTGAGACAGAATTAGATAATTTCTTCCTATTTTACTTGTTCTTATTTCTGTGTTTGCTGAGTTTTTTTCTAAATTGAGTTGTCCCGTGCCCTGAAAAGTCTGAAAAGTGTCTGTAGTTCCATCGCAGTAGGACGGAGAAAATGAGATGACACTGTATCAGTATTGCTTGTTTGTTTGGAATAGAATTTAAAGATCTTTCAGTTCAAAAAATTATTTGGAGAAACCGAGCAACTGAGGTCAGCTACCTGGACTTGTGCAAAGCATTTGTCACTGTCCTGCATGACATCTTTGTCTCTAAATTGGGAGAGACAATTTGACGGATGGAGCACTTGGTGCGTAAGGAGCTGGCTGACCGTACTAAAAGAGTTGCGGTCAGTGACTCAGTGCTCAAATGATGACAAGTGGAGTTCCTCAGGGACCAGTACTGTGACCAGCACTGTTTAACAACTTTGTCAGTGACATGAACAGTGGGGTTGAGGGCACCCTCAGCAGGTTTGCCAATGACACCAAGCTGTTTGGCGTTGTTGACACCCAGAGGGACCTGGACAGGCTTGAGAGGTGGACCCATACGAACCTCGTGAAGTTCAACAAGGCCATGAAGTACTGCATCCAGCTGTGGAGCCCTTAGCACAGAAAGGATGTGGACCTGTTGGAATGGGTCCAGAGAAGGCCATGAAGATGGTCAGAGGGCTGGAGCAGCTGTCCTGTGAAGACAGGCTGAGAGAGCT
>VXBW01006801.1:820369-914892 GCA_013400375.1 Thinocorus orbignyianus
GGAGACATTAGAGCAGCCTTCCAGTACCTAAAGGGGGCCTGGAGGAGAGAGGGGAGGGACTCGTTATCAGGGAGTGAAGTGACAGGACAAGAGGTGACAGCTCTAAACTGAAAGAGAAGAGATTGAGATCTGATATTAGAAAGAAATTCTTTAGTGTGAGGGTGATGAGGCAGTGGAACAGGTTGTCTAGAGAAGCTGTGATGTCCCATCCCTGGAAGAAGGAATACAGCTTTGCTAGTTTTTTTCCCTTAAAATCATCCATGCTAGCTACAGCATTAATTTTAAACTCTGTGACTCTTACTGTGCCTTTTAGCAGAGGAGTGTGTTTTTGTCGGCTGGTCAGTGCTGAAGGCATTAAGGGAATGAAGGATACCAGTTACTTTTCATGACTAGGTAACTCTTGAAAGAATGTGGAAGTGTGTATGAATTACAGCCTCGACCTCTGCTGATCTGTTGAAGCACTCTCCACTTAATTCCTTGCTGCTCAGGGGTGACACCTATCACTTTAAATTTCTTTCCTATCACTTTGAGTTTTTAATCCATGACAAGCCTTTGGCCCTTGCCCTGTGACTTCTTTTTCCTGTCTAGTTTCCTGTATCAGCCATTGCCCTTATAATAGTATTTTCAGAGCACTGCAGGGGATTAGAGACACCCACTTTTCACAGGCTGAGGCATTTGGACGTTGTAGTGTTAGATCTGTCCCAGTGTTCCCAGTGTATCTTCACTGCCACTTTCTGTGCACCTCCTTTCCCCCCACCTCCCCTTTGGTTCTTTTTACATTTTCAGTTCATTTTAGAGACAGTGTCAGAGATCTAATTTTCTGAGAGGAGTAGTTACATTTATCTGTTTGTACGGTAGTTTAGGGAAGAGGCAGAGTCTTCTAGCATGAGGTGATCTGTACAGTTCTAGTAAGACTCTGTAGATGAGCTTCACAGGTCAACATGCTTGTATCTACAATTGAACATGTCTTTTCTCTATAAACACAAAAGTGTAATCCATCTTTATGACATTCAGAAATGGTCTTATAGCAGTTCTGTATCTTTTACGAAGTCCCTTTCCCAGAATGACTTGCCACAGATCCATTCACTTCAGTAAATGTAGCACTGTCTCATTGACATAATTTCTGAGATTTGCATTACCTGAAGGCCCATTTTAATTGGCTTTCCCTGCTTGCCCTCTCTATTTTTTGAAGCTGTGTTTTTAAAATAATTATTAATTAATGTCAGTAAAATGCATTTGCATTTTATTGTGTCTGCAGTCAATGTTTGTACAGCATAAGCTGTGTTTTGGGGAAGGTTATACAATGAGAATATAACTTTGCACTTAAAAATGCAGTTTGTTTCCTGTGACTTCTTGCTAAGCAGAGTTCAGAGATACTTAGAGATAACTTAGTGACAGATACTTAATCTTTGTCCATTGATTTTATTGTTGCAGCTAGCTTTTCCCAGTACTTCTACATGCTTAAGTTAAATTAACCGTCTTCCTTATCCTCCAGATGAAAACAGTAACTTGCCACATCTCATCCACTATAAGAGTTTTTAATTGGAAATGAAATCAGATACTAGGTATTAAAAATCAGAGTGCTTTGTCTATCCTGACATAAAATTAGCGAAAAATCAGTGGGATTAGCCTGCTATCTCACAGATATAGTTGATAACAGAATCAAGTCCTAGAAACAGGTTTGTTAGAGTTCTTAACATCCATCTAGACTGCTAATTCTCTTCCTGCTGATTAGAAACAGGTTTCATTTTTCTTTTTTTTCTATTTGCAAGTGGTAAGACAAAAAGATTGTAGTATCTCTCAAGTCTTCTTTGTGTGTGTGTCTCTTGTCTTCAAAGATAGGAGAATGTGTATGTGGGTACATACAGTGTTTATGCAGTTGAATGGAAAATTATGGAGAGGAAGTTTAAAATGGTGAAGTGTTATGGTCATACTCAAGAAAATAAATTTTCAGTCTTCTAAGACTCAAAAATTATAATTTATCACACAAAAGGTAGTAAAATAATTTTGCAATATTTTGTCTTTTTAAAAAATTTGTGTTTGCAGACACTATGTTTATATGGAATGCGTCTGGTATGTTACAACAGATGGGTTTACAAACAAGTCACCTAACTCAGCACCTGTTTTACGGAATTTCTTTTACATTGGATAAAGCCTGAACATTTTGGAGATCTTCTGAAGATGGTTGGAGGTGCACAAATTGTTTGAAGCTCAGGATGTAGGCCCGGGTAAACATGGAATAAGCTGAATGTCAGTCTGCAGGTCGTTTCAGCATTCATAAGTGAGTGTGAGGAAACCCACACTTCTGACATGGCAATGGTAAGGTATAAAACCTAAGCCAAAACTGGGGATTGTATTGCACACTGAGTAAGAATATATTCCATGTTCCAGAGCGTCTGTTTCCCAAATAGGTAGACTAATACATGAATTTATTGCATGAAGTGAATTCTGTCATCTTTTCAGTGCTTCTCTCTAGACCAGCATTAATAAAGTTTCTGTTTTGATTCAAAGGGTGTAATTCTTTTTGAATGCTCTTAAATGACTTTACATATCTTCAAAATGAACTTTCCAAAGCTCAGTCTTTCTAAAGACAAAAATAGTCTAACTTATGCCAAAATATCCCATTACATACTTTGTTAAGCATATTCTTATTACTGCAACTTTTATAGGAATTGCCAAGTCTGACTGGTTTAGGTTTTTTGCTAATTAACACTATTCTCTAGCTTATGCAGTATATAGCATAATGTTCACTGGAAACAACCAAATTTTGCAGGGATATATTTTAATGTTGTTGTTGTTATTATTATTCAGCTCTCAGGATTTCTCTTCCCACCTAAATTAGTGAAAAGCCCTTTCTTCTGGTGGTCTTTTACATGTAATGAAGGGAATTAGCCCGTGGGAAGACCTTCATTTCCTCTGAATGGTTTGTGCAACGTTTCCTGCGTCCTGTGTAGTACACTTGAACAATCTCAGTTCGGGAGTATTTGTTCAGCAATCTTTAGAAATTGCCTGTTGTGTTAGTCGCTCTCTGCTCTTGCTGGCAAAGCTTTGGCCTTGGATATGATGAAACCAGTGAAGAAGAAATGTCATTAGAAATCTGTGGTAACAAACTCTAGTTACAGAAATGGAGGCTGCAATTCACAGTCATTTTAAACAGCTCTAAATGCAGCTTTTATTGACAGCAGTGGTGCCTGCCTGCCCCATCTGCCTTTTCCTACTGCCTGCCTTGTACCAGAACATTGACTAGCGTGTCGATTACCTGGCCTGCTGGCAAGTTGGACTAGAATACTGAACCACCTCAGAACTAGCGTGGCAGCAAAAAACCAAATGTTTCAGTTCATTGAACTCTTGTCACGATGCTGCTGCATTATCCCTAGTTTAGAAATGAGGACGTGTCCGTGGTGGTTTGATGGTAGTCTGCAGTTGCGTTGATGGTAAACTGAAGTATTTACTGGTGGTTTTTACTTACGAAAAGTAATCGTGACTCTTTTTTTTTTTTCTTCTTAGGTACAGACTTGAATAATTTACTAGTCATAGCTTATATGTATCAGAAGACATTCTGTTTAGTACAGATGCCTCTAAATTAGGTGCAGACTTAAAGTAAAGAAGGTCATCCTGTTCTGCACTGTGACCTGAGTTCAGGAGGGGTTGATGTTTCCACAGCACACAAAGGTCCTGCAGTAGCAGGGAACTGATGAGATAAGACAGACCCACATGGTCCACACTGTCTGCTAAGAAATGCAAAAGAAACATTTCTGAAATTCTTTGCCAGTATGACCTTGGGGGAAATGTCTTTCTTATCAGAGATCTCATGGTCAGTCTGTCCTTGAGCATGGGAGGAAAATGCAGTAGGTGGAGAGCTTTATAAAAGGTAGATTATTGATATGATCTCTGAGTATCTTTCTAATCCTTTGGATGCTGTGACCTGCCTCTAATATCTCACACAGGGAAATCCAACTACCCCTTCAAAACCAAAATCACCTCTCTATGTTTTTCCCGGACAGTTGTGCAGCACGGGGAAAAAAGATTCCTCTAAGTCACCACTGATGTCTTGAACTGTGAGGTTTAGTTGCAGGCCATGCCTTAATTCCCACCTGCAGTGTAAGGTGCATTTGTTGGGCTGTGCAAGGACTGTGGAGAGAGAGCTTGAGTGGGGGAAAATCCAGGGGCTCACAGATGCCAAAGTCACAAGCAATTACTTGCACCCAGACCTGTCTGCTCTGCTGTCTAACAAAGTAACAGTGACTTTATATATATATCTGAACTGTCTTGGTGAAATTCAGCTTCATCAGTGTCTGCAGTTACTTGAGAGGACACTGTAGAGAGGTTGGTGCTGGTCTCTTCACACAGGTAATTAGCAAAATAATGAGAGGGAATGGCTTCAAGCCGAGATATGGTAGGTTTAGGCTGAATATTAGGAAAGAATTTTTCACTCTAAGAGTGGTCAGACACTGGAATAGGCTGCCCAGGGAGGTGGTTGAGTTCCCATCCCTGAATGTGTCTAAGAGTCATTTAGATGTGGTGCTGGGGGATATGGTGTAGGGGAGAGCTTTGGGAGTGGAGTTGATGGTTGGACTTGATGATCCTAAGGGTCTCTTCCAACCGGAATGATTCTATAATTCTGTGTATGTATATCTCTGTAAGTAATCTGGTACAGTGTTATAATTAAATGTCACCTATTTAACATTGTATCACAAAAATATAGAATTGAAAGTAAGTGTCTGTACCATAAAGAAATCAAGTTTAGAAGCAGCTTGATTTTTGTATTAACATTGTATTACATGAATTTGTAACAGAGCCTTAAATGGTTGGCATTTCAAAAAACTGTTTATATTATTCAGTTCAACCTTTTAGAGTGAAGGCAGAATAATCTTCTTTACAGTAGTTCCATTATTACTTAAATGTATTTTTGAATACATCTAGTAAAGGTGTCTCCATCAGTCATTAACAGTTTATTCCATTCTAAATAGCATTCCAGACAGTCAGTGTAACTCAAGCTTCTGCCAGAAGCCCTTGTATTTCAGATGGTATGCCTTTGCCAGAGCAGTAGCCTTAGCTTTGATGTTTTTAATTTGATTTATTTGTTGGTTCTTGGTATACCATTTTGGATTGAGATGACATTAAGAGTAGACATACTACTTAGCAGGAAAGTTGTGTTACCAGAGTATTGACTGTTCTTACTACCTGAAATTCTTAGATATGACTCCAGAAGAAATTTGCAAATGCTTATTTTTAAATCAGAAGAAGTGCAAACTATTCTATTTTTCTTAAAGAGTGAAATGGAATAAATGGGTACAGAATAAAGATGGTGCAGTTATTAACTAGATTTCCTATTTACTCTAGTATGACCCTGCACTTAAGTGGTAGCAGTGTTTTTAATCTTTTCAACCGTACTTCACTTATGCTTCACTTTAGCTGAATTCCTGCATCAGGAAAACTGTTTAAGTCCTCTGAAAGCAAACTGTCTGTGCCCATCACACTAGCTTTCATGCTAGATGATCAGATTATGGGGGATAATAAAATACTTGAGATACACACCACTTCCCAAAACTCTCTGCCACAGGAGTACTCATCTGAACTTCATGCTGAAAAGATGAAGGGCATCCTTAAAGCAGATCTTTCATTCCCATGAATAAATTCTAGATTACTTCAGTCTAAGGTACTGTGCAGTTCTGTGATACAGTATTGAAAAGCATTGCCAGGAGGGTAGAGTTCAAGCATTTATTCTTTCTACTATGTGACTTTCTTAGTGCTTTTGTTTGTTAGTTTGTTTGTTTTTGTTTTTCTGTTTTGTTTTTACTTTACTATTGTTGCTTTTCTGGAACGTTAACCTACCTGAGGGTGGAAGGTATCCCTGTACCCTTCCTGCTTGCCTGTAGCGTTTACGTGGTGTCAGGATTTAAGTGTACGTGGCAACTCTTTTCTCCATAAGGATTGCATAAACTTATTCCTTTAAATAGGAAGAGTCCGGAGAGTCTTAAAAAATTATCCCCTACTAGCTCTCTGTTAGAAGAATAGATTTCGTTTTCCTAATTAACAGCTCCAGATAATTTTCACCTACAGAAACAAAAAAAAGGATCAGTGGTATATTTTCTGAAATGGAAGCATTAAACTTCTACTCTTAGAAAAAGAGGGGAATTTCAGATTCAGTGGACAATGTAGTTCCTGTATTTAAGAAAGAGTGTGAGAGTTACCTGATCAAAGGCCGATGTCCATCACAGTGTGATCCCAGGCCCGTTGAGGTCAAAGCAAGAGCCGCCTAATGTATGGGGAGATTTTAGATCAGGTTCTCAAAGTTCAGTGGGTGGTCTGTAAGATAAGATAGTGAACAACTGAGTTCAGTTTTTCAGGGTGTTATAAAGAGACACAACAGGTTTTTTGAAGTTCTGTCTTCCGCTGCTCAAAATGCCTTAAGTTTACCTCAAAATGATAAAAATACCCATGCTGTGAAAGGAGTTGATGAGCCAAGAACGTGATTAAATGTTAGCAGGATACTAGTTAATTGGCTCTACGATAACTGATTTAGTATAAAACCATTGTATTTCATATCATTAGTTGCGGTGTTTAGAAATTGTAACATAGAAGGCATGTTTTAAAAATGAGATCAGTGTCAGTGATCAGTGGTTTTATTGTACGGGCTATGAAAAAAATATCCTAATGTGGTCCAGCATTTGAGTAAATTTCGGTGCTCTTGGGAAAAACTTGTTTTAGCTTAGAGGACATTTTAGGTGGAAATGTAAATTGTTAACTGAAGAGAATTTAAATGGTAAATAACAAAATAAATGGTACAACAGTTTTAAATGGGGATTGTGTTTTTAACAGTTTTTAACATTATTCCTTTTACTGTTTTTATCAACGCTGTTTCTTCCCAAAATCTTATTCATATTTTTATGCTTTTTTGTTTCACAACTGTTCTTTGACTTACATACAGCATGCTGTGTATGTGAGTCAAAGAGGTTGAAGACAAAGAAATTCAAAGACAAAAATTGAAATTTTTTCCACAAATGTTTTACTGTTGAAATGAAAAACGTAATACTCTTAATTGTGTAACTGTTGAAACTTCTCATTTTAGTTGCAACTTGCTTTATTTTTGTTTGCTTTTGAAAGATTTAAAAAAGTAATCCTGTCCAACCTGTTTTTATCTGCATCCAGCTTCTCTGTATTTAGGCTGCCTGGAAGAATAAAGCAGAGTACAGCAAAGATGTGCATTATTAACTCGTCCACTTAATGCACTGTTTCAAAGCAATGCCTGAACCATTTGAGGGTGTATGAAGTAAAGTATTTTTGCTGCCAGTGATCTGTGGATAAGAACTTGCATATCTGCCAAACCCTCTTGTTAAGTAGTCATTTGGTTAGGAACTCAAAAAATAAATAAATTGCATACAGTCAAGAAAGGAGTCTTGGACTTGAGGGAATTATCCAGTCAGATACAGACTTAATGACCAAATAATAAGAACTGTTTGGTAACCTTATAGTAGCTCAAGTTTATTTTTATGCTTCTTTGTTATTTACATATTTTAGAATTACAGCTTAGTCTTGTGTTTTCATTGTTTATGTGTAAAAATTACATCCATCAAAAGCAACTGTCTTACAGTTGTTATCAAAGGGAAGACACTGAGATCATGTTTCTGTAAAACAAGTGCAACTTGTGGTTTAGCACTGACTCCCCCAGTTGCATATAAGCTATAAACTACATATTTGCATAAAATCCTTTTTCATGAGTGATGTATTAATTCTGAGAAACAAATACATTGTGATTATGAGCTTGGCCTCAGAAGGAGCTGTAAAAAGGCATATGGAATAGGCATATGGAATAGGGTTGGAGTGCACGATGGAGCCTGAACAGATAACTGAGAAAAATATCCTGTCCTGTAGAGGAAGAGGCCCGCAGGCAGTCAGCCTCCACTGAAAATGCTGCTGGTAAGCAGGGAGCCTGTGCTTTACAATACTACAAGTGAAAATATCTGAAGTACAGTGAGCTGAGAAATGAGAGTGTAGGAGGATCTGGAAAACACCTCATGCTTTTGATTATTCAGTGAAAATCTTGGATTCCTAGAAACGTCTTATATTCTTCTTTACAGCATTTTCACAATGGATGTGAAGAGCTGAACACTTAATTTTATGTAAACACATGAGGTGACTGTTTACTTCAAAATTGCCGGTTGCCACACTTGCAATTATTTTGATAGTCTAGCAACCAAGATCTTTGCTTAACAGGAATTTGTGTTCTGAAGTTGTATATTTGTGTTTCTTTAAAAAAGCCAACAATTTCAATAAGCACTAAATAGATCAGCTCTCTCCCTCTCTAATTATACTGTTTTGTTGCTAATGAAAAATGTTCCTTGTCTTTTTTCCACACCATTTAAGAAATCATTCATCCTACTGACCTTTTCAGAAGGCAAGGTAGTTTAGTGGTAATGTGAAGAGGGAAGAAAGGATTTTAAATGCAGTATTTTTCAAATTAAATGGCATCTACTTGTCTCACATTAGTGGAGACGTATTTTACAGAAGAAAATGAACCTTCCCACTACTACTGAATTAACTAAAGTTTGTTATTTCTGGGAGCTGACATATGAAGTAACTGTTCTGCACTCTAGAGAGAAACTGCTGAGCTCGAAGGCAGTGAAGTTACTGTAATTTGAGAGCGAATTTAAATGTCTGCAAGGGTTATGCGGTTTTGCCTGTGTAAAGTTAGGGGTTAAAACATTATTGTGGCATCTTTCTAGTATTTCAAGTATACCTTGCTGGGTTTTCTAATTCAGAAGACCTGTTGACTTCAGCTGAAGCTTTGTCTACATAGAAGTCTCTTATGTATGTCAAAATTTGCCTGAATTGATTTATACCGCAGGTGTTGGTAGAATTGCTTTCGTGTGGTATGAATTTATGAATTAAACAGTGCTTAATCATGGAGGAAGGGATAGGAAGTGTATTTGACTTGTGTTTGAAACAAACAAATTGCCTGAAAAAAACTTCTGTTCCACAAGGTGTGTGTTACTCATTGAATATTAAAGAAGTTGAGTTCTGTCCCTTTACTTTCCATTTCTTCTTTGTGTTCGGTCTCCAAGTGATAGGAAATGAGTTGTTGCAAATGAGTTTGGTCTGTACTTGTTTGATTTCCTTCTGTGCATGATGGATTTTCCATCTACGTTCTCTCTTCACTCTGTATTCTGTGCGTTGGGTTTCCTTTCCTTCAAACTGATGTGAAGGATCAAGGGGCATGTAGTGGTACCAGGTCACCATGCAAAATAAGGCCATGGACCACCACAAGAAAATTCCCAGGACATGCTGGGTAAAGCCCAGGTTAATATTAAACTGATAGTTACAAATGTACAATTTGAGTCAATCGAACAAGATAAACTGCCTTGGGGAGGCCAGGTTACAGTTGTAGGACTTTTTAATTTGGAGAGTAAGCAGCATTCTTAAGGTAGTTTTGACTCCGCTCAGACTAAGAGCAGATTCTGAAATAGTAAGAGGCTGTTTAATAGTAGTTGCAACTTCAAACCAGCTTATTCATCCCGATTCTTTGGGTAAAATTGCTGTTGAAATCACTGGCAGCTGCTTCTTTTAGAACTTTCTTCTTTGATGTAATGTGTAACAATCCACAACTTCCATGCCCACCAAATGCATTCTTATCACTGTGATAAAAACTACAAATGCATTCCCACTTAAACCTACTTATGTTATTACTGTAATGCTTTTGTAAAATTAAGGTTTAATCAGTATGAGGCAGTTTGCCAGAAAGAAAAATTATGATTTCCCCTTTTTTATGCTCACTGAATTTTGTTGGTGTTTTCTTTTTTAAATAGTGATTCCAGAGTTCATTAATCAAGTAAATATTGCATTGGAGAGCTTAAGCAAGAACACAGTGCATCTGTTTGATGATAACCAGTTTGTGGACATTTCTAAGAAGGTGTATGATACAATTCACAACATCAGATGCTCAGTTATGATGATTCGGGTAAGTTTTTTAATTGTTCATTTAATACTAATTTCTGTGATAATTCAGGGCATCTGGGCATTTTCAGGAGTATTTATAACTGTGTATGTAAATAATACACCTCAACTCATATCCAGATTGAACTGATCTGGGAAATTTGGATTGCAAAGAAACACGCAGGCTTACAACACAAGAAGGCTAGGATTCTATTGAGTACCAAATCAGAATGTTGCATGAAAATGTGCTTTGTTTTTTAAAAATACTTATTTTTGTTTGATTGATAAAAATCTTCATTCCTTATGAACTTGTGACTACAAACCTGAATCTGCCTGTAGCTCTTAACCTTACTTAGTGGAATGGAGGAACAGAGAGTGAGTGTATCCAGGTGATCCTCATAATACGTTGTTGAAGTTTTGTCAGCTTCACATCAGAAGACTTAACAGCCTGATTTCTGTCAATCTGACAGCATCACAGTCAGTGTACTTATCCTAGTGTTCTTCCTGAGTTCAAGAAAATGCTTCAAAACAGCTTAGTTTTAAAATTTGAAAGAGAATTTTGTCCAATGAGGAATTCCCACCAAATATCTTCAGTCAACAAATCCCCTTTAAGATGATGTCACAACTGGACTGCATGTTCAGCAGTCTGCGTTGTCTTTTCAGTTGAGAAGAAAGTAAGAGACAGATTACTCTTTTCTTTCAAATAGAAAAACATTTTACAGGCTGGCATGCCCAGCCGGTCAAGGGGGGTGATTGTACCTCTCTACTGTGCTCTTGTGAGACCCCACCCGGATTCTTGCGTCCATCTCTGGGGCCCTCAGCACAAGAAGGACATGGACCTATTGGAACAGGTCCAGAGGAGGACCACCAAGACAGTCAGAGGGCTGGAGCACCTCTGCTACGAAGACAGGCTGAGAGAGCCGGGGTTGTTCAGCCTGGAGAAGAGAAGGCTTTGGGGTGACCCTGTAGCATCCTTTCAGTATTTGAAGGGGGGCTACAGTAAGCATGGGAACAAATATTTTAGCAGGGGACAAGGAGTAATGGTGTTACACTAAAAGAGGGTAGATTCAGCCTAGATGTAAGGAAAAAAATGTTTATGATGAGGGGGTTGAAAGACTGGCACAGGTTACCTAGAGAGGTGGTAGATGCCCCATCCCCGGAAACGTTCACTGTCAGGTTGGATGATTCTCTGAGCATCATGATCTAGTGAAAGATGTTTCTTCTCATTGCAGAGGGGTTGGAGTAGGTGACTTTTAAAAGTCCCTCCTAACCCAGACCATTTTTTAAGATGACAAAGTTATTTCTATCTGTTGCTCTGTCATCCTGGGCTTGAACTCCGGATGGTTGTGACTGTCTATGCCTTTATGGAGTTTTTAATTTCTGGGAAACACTTTGAGGAGTGTAACAAAGCTTCAGTCTCCATGAAGACATGGACACTGCTCTGCAGGAAGCTCTTGAGTGTATATTCTTACAGTCCTCTGTGATGCAAATATGTATGTGTGCAGTCACTTTAAAAAGGAAAGGGTGTTACATCCCCTGTACTTCTTTCTGAAGCACGAGGGGAAGATACTTTCAGCTGAAGAGGCTGTACGTACGCAAAACACGTAGTAAGTGCACAGTGTGTGTGTCCTGGCACATAGTGCATCTGTAAAACTGTGTCATTTCACAGAACCTAAACAGACAGTATTAATATGAAGATTAATACAAAGATTTTGCTTTGCAAGTGCCAGTTGACAAGGCAAGAAAAAACAAAGTATCAGAACAAACCTTGTTGCCTGTACCTGAAGCTGTGGGTAGCAAAGAGAAGATGCCCCTCCACCTGCTCTGAATTGAAGTTATGACCAGTGGGACAAAAGGCTGCCTCCACCTGTACTGAACCTCCCATTATCCTAAACAGTGTGTTTGCCTTAGGACACAATTTGGCTTGAGGTGTATTCAACTGTATTGAGCGTGTTCAACAGCCCAGCAACTGCACAGTCGTGACAAAAGCTCAGGAGATTTAAAAAAAAAAAAATCATTAAAAAGGACATATGCAGCTTTCTACTTAATGAATACCATTTTTCAGGCATTGTCATGATAGGGTTTTTTTGAGGTTTGGTGAAATGGTTGTCAGCTACTCCACCATCCCTTAGAGATAATGACTGCCAGCACAGAGAGAGTGCTGAGGAAACCTTGGCATTCATTTTTGGAGTAAGGATGTATTTGCATTCCTAATTAGATACATTCCAGACAATGCCAGTTTCATTTCATTCTCTCAGTAAGAATCTTTAGTAAATCTGATGGTTATTCAGATGTGTTCTGTAGCCAGCCATAGGGGTTTGCCAGTACCGTGCCAAAAATGAAACAATGCCTTACTGATTACAGGGGATTGCAAGACTGAAGCAGGGAAAGAAATTGTTGATCAAAATATAATTGAGAAGGGTAAATGAACAAGGACACCGATTCACAGGGGGCAGTTTTTCAACATCAAAGTAAATGCAGAAACTCTCCAGATGAGTTCCTCAGGAAACATTTCAAGCATGTAATTACACAGAGAGAATGTTTTGAAAAATAGAGTTCCTAACTGTAAAGTGCTGCCAAATACTATTGTTAATGCAAATTATCAGATATGCTTCTCAACGTCTGAGCTCAACCATAGATACATTAAACATTCATGCCAGTCCTGCAGGTATAATCTGAATAACACTTGAGAGCAACTAAACAGTGGAAGGTGTGCTGCACCGATGAGCTGTAATAGAAATGCCTCTGGAACTGCAGGATGCTTCCCTTAAGATGTTTTTTTTTTAAGCTGTTGGTTTGAAGTCATCAGATATTTGATCCGGGGTGTATAGCTTCATGTGCTTATTAGTGCCCACATTCCTCTTGACTCCTCAAGCACCTGAGTTTTGTTAAATTGTAGAGGCTTTGGGAATTTGATTTTGCACAGGAACATCTGGGCATTATCTGGATAGTGTTTAAATCAGAATATTGCCATTCTGAAAATAGGTTAGGGTAGGTAGTAGAGTTAAAGACAGGAACTCTGTTACGTGAAATATATGGAAAAGTCAAAGGAAACAGGTTGATAGTTTTTGAAAATACATATTAAATGTTGCATAATGTTAAGACTGATGCCAGAACTTCTTTAAGAAAAAAAGGAGCTTCTATATGAAAGTGTTGTTTGTTGAAAGATATAACATGACTGGATTGAAGTAACAGCTAATGATATCCCATTAGGATATTAAAAACAGTGGAAAATGGTAATGACTTAAAATGAGTAATAACTATTGATAGCTGAAGCAATAATAAAGTCATTTTAACAGAAATACACCAAGAGGAGTGAAACAGAATTCACCAAGTCAGAGTTTCATGGAATTTTTTGTTTCTGTTGGAGGATATACATATGAACTGCTATGAGTCTTCCAGAAAGGAGAGGGAAAAATGTTCATAAACTCTATTAAAAATTCTTTTACTACTCTTATGTTCATGGAAGCAGTGAATGAGGAACCTGCATTCTATAATTTTGTAGGAGGTGGAAAACATGTATTGAGATTGCAGTTCTTACCTGATACAATGCATCATTTTGATGCGCTTCTTAAAAATCCTTTCTGCTGAATGTGTGTTTCGTGTGCTGAAATATTTCATATTTCAGAATTCTAGCATAGAGACTACAGGTTCCCTCAGAGTTTATAGTGTTAGGCTTCTTGTGTGTTTATTTTGCAGATTGTGGCTTTATTACTGTCAAGCAGTTGTTCTCTGCACCATGTTGTACATGATCTCCACCCATAGCTCCCCCCCAAAACTCAGGCAAAGCATTCATTTTGGTTTATTGTCATACCTATATACTTTTATCTCAGCTAGATCCTCACTACATCCCCTTTGCATCCCTTGTCTTGCTTCTTTAGCTAATAGTCTCTTACTGCGGTTTTTAATTTCCCTTGCAAAGTCAGACTCAGTTTAGCTACACAATCAGGTGTCTGCAGCATCACCCTTGTGAAAATGTTTGGGTCACCACAGAATACCCTTAGGGTGGGTTCCCTTTTTCTCCTTTTGTTGGTTGCAAATTCTGGATAGTTTTTCATTCAGTTTTAAAGAAGTGTAAGAGCTCATCCATAACAGAGCTTGTGAGCTCTTCAATACACTTGATTTCTCTCAATAAGAGACATCACAGCAGACTTCAATCTCTTGTATCCAGCAGAGTTACAGGAATTTTCACGACATGGACTTCTCGGAAAGGAAGATAGCAAGTGGTGAAAAGGTTCCTATCGTTCTGTTCCTCTTCCAGCAAGTTAATAAGCGTCTAATGTAAATTCTATCTTTGCTTTTATCAATGACAGAATTATCCTGTGTATGCAGGGTTTTCTACCTGGTTTTACTTCCGTAATAGGAATGAGTTAGATCCTGTCAGATGCAGGCAATAGCACACATGAATTGAACCTTATTTAAAAACTAGAGAAAGCAAAGCAAAACAGAGAAGCTCTTGAGAGAAAAGGCATTTATTGCAGTCTTATAATTGTTTGTCCAAGAGAGCCCTGAGACCTCATGGAGAGGAAAGACAAACAAAAATCATTGTTGGTACACTTCGTTGTTGGTTGGTAATTTATGGGTGATGCTAACTCATAACAAACATATATGTTGGGGAGTTTGTTAAAGAGCTTTTTGTTCATTTTTCTATCCTACCCCAATTGCACGAGGACTTCTGCAGTGGTAGTTAGCAAGCCAATTGGACCTGCACCTCTCATCACTTTCTTGCCTTTTCTGACCTAGATAGGACACAGATGATCTTCCCTCAGCTCCTTGTCAACTTCCCTGGCAGAAAGCTGGAAGTTTCTTGTTTTTACTTGTGCTTACATATGCACTAGACTTCTGGTATAAATATAGTTAGTACTTGCTATGTTGCAATTTTTTTTTTAGCCTGGAGAGGATTTTCTTTCCTTGTTATTTTGGGAAGAAAATACACTATGTACTGGTTGTTAGCAAGCAGATGTTTCCATGCCCTACATTCTTCAAGTGGTGCTTTCATTGCTTACTCTATCAATCCTCTTATCCGCAGATTGATACATGTAGATGTAGCATGACTGAATATAATGGGATATAATACCTGATGGCTTTTAAAAAAGAGCCAAGAAGTGCCTGTTAAGGAGACTTGGACACCTGTTCCTTTTTCAGATTTTTATCCTGAGTTACATGAATGGTGTTACTTGGGAGTGTTGTTTGTGGTTTGTGCTGCAGAAACCAAGTATAAGAGGCGAGTTAACACTGTTTGGCACTAAGGATGAATGTGTGTGCTTGCAAGTTAAAGCCTCTGGCAGATAATTGTCCTTGCTGTGTTGTTTGACTTTTTAACATCTCCAGTTAGGATGAGCAAACTGGAGTTACCATTATGGGGAAAACTTAACACAGAGCACTATCCCATGTAGGTCTTAATTCTTACCTGCATACATATCTTCCAAAACTGATTGTGTTCTTTACCCTACAGTATACCTGGAAAGCTATCTCATATTGTACAAGTACTTACTTGTTTATATTTACATCTGTTATTAGCATCATAAACTCCATCGTTGTTATTAAGACTCTGTCTTGCAGGTGAAAATGCTCTGCACTACAGCAGTTTTTCTGACACAGTCTACATTTGTTTCAGTTCAACACTCTGACTTTCTAAATGCTAATCACCATTTAGTTCCAGGTCAGTTTGTCTTCCCAAATAAAAATAAAGTCGATTTCTTCTCTCTGGCAAACAGCTACACATATGATTTTGCTCGTATTTCATGTTTATGGGCCATATAACAAACTCTCAAAGGTCTGATTTTCTGCCAGTTTTCATTAGATTCAGGCCTTTAATATCTTCAGCAAATCAGATGACTCTTCTGGTTCTCTCTGTGATAGCCTTGCTGGTTTGGTGCTTTATAGAGCAAAAGGCTGCTCAGCAGTGTATCTGTAAATAAAACCCACCCTCTCATTTTCCTTGAAGTTGCATCGTGTTTTCTTGAAAGCATGGGCAGGTTGTTACCCTTAGAAGTATCTTTAGAGTTTGGAGTTGCCACGCTTGCTGTAACAAGTACCTGTTTGTGACAGTTGAGGTGTTTCCACAAAAAAAAAAATTAAAAGTTTGTTAATAGAAAGGCAGATTGATTTATTGATTAAAAAAAGAAAAAAAAAAAGATGGTCTCAGGTACAGGAAGGGAGACAGAAGAGGAAAAAGCAGCTCTTTACCACGGTAATCTCAGATGCGGGTGTGGAAGCTAAAGCATAGATGCATTATCATTTCACCCAAGGAGGGATGGCCCTTCTCCCACATCCTCAGCTGCCCCAGGCTTAAACCATTGAATTAGAGTCAACAGAGTAGTTGGGGAATGGTATATTCCTTTTTTTCTATTTTTCCTCCCCCCCTTTCTTTTTTTCTCTTCCTAAGCAGCAGCTCATGTGTGCCATCCAGGTAGCTCTGAGTATGATTAAATGGAAGGATAGGTGTGTCAGTATCTCACCACTTAGATAGTACCACATTCAAGCCCATAGTTATTGTATGTTAACATTTATAACTTTTTTTCATTATTGGAAGGTCTTTAATGCCCTTCATTATTACTCTTTTTTGTCCAAAGTACTATAGTTCACTAAACCTTCTTTCTAAACAAAACCTACTGCAGTGTCTTTTGAACAAAATCTTACTTTTCAGCGTCACACATTTCACTTGTCTCACACTTTTGTCAGTGAGGGGAAAGAGAGAAGAGAAACATATATAGAGGATCACAGAAGGTAGGGACCTCAGGAAATCTGGTCCAACCTCCTGTTGAAGACAGGGTGTTATCCCTGTAAAGCCAAGTCTGATTTTACTGCCTGTTTTTTTCTTTTATATGATTGATCTTAAGATAGTAGTGGAGAATTGATGGGGCAAACAAAGCAGTAGTGTATGCTAAATCCTGTTTACAAAAGCCAGCTGCTTGCTGCCTTGCGTGCAACTGCCAGACTGCAATACTCTTACCATTGTTGGCTGTGTTTTTGCCTGCTTATTTACATTCAGCACATCACTTTTTTTTTAATTCTTTCTCCAGTTAAAAATGTAATTTTCTTAAATCTGCCTTAGGTTTCCAGTTTGTAAAGTGTCAACTACTGGAAAAGATGGTTGTGCTGCGTTGTTGGTTTTTTTTTAAAAGAAAAAAAGAAAGAAGGTTATATATAACCAAAAAGAGTGAATGACTTCGGAAACACTCATACAGGGGGCAGTGGTGAAAGTGTGAGCTGCATTCTGTGTCCATTACCATATAAATATGCAATTATCCGTCCTGGCAATTCTGCATTGTCTTCTGCTCAAGCTTTACAGCCTGAGGCATCATGCAAGGCTGTGAATTAAGAACTTCTTGGCAGCAAATTGCTACATCTCTTACCATCAAAGTCTCTTAGTGACGGGGTTACTGGTTTAGACAGAAGCCAAAATGTTTTGAACAGAAATGGATGACATGAACAGTTTTGAATTAGATACTACTTTAAATTTCAGTTATTCCCAGTTAAGGGATTAAATTATATTGCAACAGTGTCACGTATTTTTATGTTTTTAATTGTTCATGACATTATCCCTCTTTTTCAGGAAAACAGAACTTTCCACAGTGATTTGGTAGCTCTAGTTTAGTGGCTCATTGGAAACTTAAGCAGAAGGCAATATTTATTTTTTTTCTGGAACTCTAAAGTCTTTGCTGAGGAATTTTTCCTTATAGCAAAGAAAAGTGATGTGTGTTCTTTCCTTGCTATTTGGTGCTTACTGTCTAATATAAATTATATTCCCAGAGAAATTGAAGGAGTATTGTTCTGTTACAAGGGAAGGACAGAATTTCTGGAACTAAAACTGAGAAGCACAGTATAAAAGTGTTACAAATCACAGATACTCTATTAAAATATGCATCCTGACACATGGTTCGGTGGAGTATGAGAAATCCAAGCCTGAAAATGGAGACTACAGTCTCTGAATACTGTTAATAGTTCCTGCTATGGTTCTGATTCTGAAATCAGCCCTGTCAATGCTGGTGCCAGTTCTGGTTCAGAGATCTCATTGCTCAGTGTAAATCTGTCCACAGATCATTTTTACTGATTGTAATAATCTATACAGTTCATGATCTACTTGAAATTTCTCAATAGCCATTATTTTCACTGTGGATTCATTTAAGTGGTAGGATGGACTCCTTTTAGCATGATGCAGAAAAGCAGTGAAATGTATTCAACATGTTTTTGGATTTCAAAAATGTAACGTGTTATCTGTGTGCTAGATTTTGATCTCCATTTTGGTGGTACAAGAATGTAGTAGCAGTGCTGTGATCTGTGTCATTTTGTGCTTGACATTGGTGTAACAGTGTAAAATCTCATCCTGTTGACGGGCATGTCCTTGCTGATGCAGCAGAATGGCAGTAAAAAAGGTTTGGGAGGAATTTGTTTACCTCTGAGTAGGCCTTTCATTTTACAACTTCGTAATTCCTTAGTATTCCATAGGTATATTTGAGTTCAGGTTTTGCTGATACCTTCCTGGGTGTAGGTTTTTGGTGTTTTTTTGTTTGTTTTTTTTAAATGTTACTTGCAAACTTGCATCACATGGGATTATTTCCTTGGAAGTGTGCTCATAAAGTTGGACAGCAGAGTTGATGAAGGCAGGTGGGCGTACCAAGTAAGAAGGCATAGTAATAACTGGGAGACTCAGAGAAACCAGAAACCTTAAAAGAAAATTCTTTGGAGAATTTTAAAAAAAAAAAAAATCCTCCTGAGCTACTGAGCTTGATAAATGGAAGATGGTATTTTTGAGTACTGGTTACTTGAAAAGACTCTATAGAGTTCAACAAACCAGATACTGCCCGATTATCTGAGAACCTCTGAGACTTAAAGCCTGTTCTTAAAAGAGAGAAGAGACCCTTTGTTAATATTCAGTACCAACAAAGTCAGTGTGTGTTGGTACTGGAGTGAAGTGTGTTGCAGCAAGGGAGTACTGTGCGTCATCTAGCACGTGAGAAATGATCAGCTGTGCCAGCTATATAGAGTGAGTTGGTGGCAGCTTGGGGATGCACACAGGTACGGTTACGTGTCCCTGAGAATGGCTTTGTCAGCAGATGGCTGCCTTCGTTGGCCCCGTGCACCCAGAGCAGCTGTGTGGCTCCCATTGCAGCAACGGCTCTTCCCCTGTCGTCAGGTTTCCTCCACTGGGATCGTGGTCAGCAGAGGTAGGGGAATGTCATTATTTCAGGAGCACCGAAATTCACTGTAGTTTTGCGGTGAGGGCTACATGCTTTACCCCAGTAATTGGTGTTGGAGCCAGCTGGATAACAGACATCCGTTGTTCTTCCACCTATATTTATTGTATTAATTATACCACTGCCTGCCTTTTACCTGCTTCATAATCAGTGTGTAATTTACTCATTGAGCATGTCAGATAGGCAGATGCCAGAAAACTCTACATTCTTTGTATTTGTGGGAAATATTGTGGGAAACTTGGTCACTTTTGCTTTAGTGAGAAGTCAGTCTGGCATCCCACCTAAAACACAGCATGCCTTGCTGTGTCTCTGAGTTTTGCTGACCCCACAGGGTTGTTTTGTCAAATGCACCTTGAAAATGTTTGTAGATTTGTGAAAGCTGGATTCTAGATGTCTAGAAAAGCCACAAGTATGATGCTTAATTAATATTCAACAAATAAAGATCAGAGCTGAAGAATTGCTTGCTGCTTTAGTGAGCAAGAGCTAAGCACAGCAAGCAAAAGTGAACCTCTTGGAGCACACAGTTACATGCTTGAAGTAGTGTGAGATTTCAGCAGTGCCCTGGACTTGCATAAATACTGAGATCAGTCTGACTGATCAGTGGCTAACAAATAAAACAAGCTTGTCACCTTGGGAAGCAAAGCCAGATGTAAAACTTACCCAGATTTTAAGCAGAGCAGCTCCAGCGCAAATTGTGGCTTCATTTGCCAATGTTGGGGTTTTTGGACTAATCACTGGTTGCTGAAATAGAGCCCCAGCAGAGATGAAACCTAAAATTGTGTCTGCCTAAACTTAGGTTTTCCTTCCCCGTTTGCTGTTCTGTTTCATTAATATAGCCTTAAGCCTTGCGTGTTAGAGCTTCCACTATCTGGGGCTTGACTGCGTGATTTGCTCTTGCCATTTATAGGAAGCTCGCAGATTAGGAAGCAGACTCACCCTTGTTGCCTTTTAACTGCAGAAAGGATCAATTTTTTCTTGAATGAGAAGTTCATCCTATCTGATACCGTTGCTGCTGTATTGTTGGTTTTGTTTGGGTGCTTGGGCTTTTTTTGTTTATGAAATTATACTGTATGTGTTTAGAACATACTAGCTTTATAATTCTTAGGAATATTTTCTCCCTATAAAATTACCGTGTTTCTTGACTACTAAAGTTAAATCCAGGTGTTAAGTTCATCAATAAAAAACTTCATTTTCTCCTGTTATTTTTCCATTGCAGAAAACTCAATAGCAAGTATAACCTGCAGCTGGGATGCTCAGAGGTGGAATGATTCACTCTTAGACGCTCTGTAGAATTGCCAGATAGCTCAGAAATTTGGCAGGCAGCTTTTACCTGGCAAAATGGGGTTTTAGGCTGTGATACGTCTTTGCTCCATTTCTGTTTATTCTTGGGCATATTGATGAGTTCAGAGATGTATCTGCTGCCTAGGCAAAAAAAAAAAATAATTGTTGAGATCATTCTTACACCCTCTGGTGTCTTCGAACAGTCTATTCCACTCCTTCATTACCTTTAGAAAGTTCTTCCTAAAATTCACCCCACAGGTCTCCTTTTGGCAGCTTAAAGCATATCTTGTCTGGTCCATCAAAGGCATAGAGAACAGGCCATCTCCTCCTTCTTCCATGTTTCTTGTATACTTAAAAACTATTTTTTTTCATACCATGCTCATGCTTGTTGTAGTCCTTTTCTTCAGCTGGTTTACCTCCTTTTGAAAGTGCAAGGCTCAACACTAGATCCAGTACTTCTACTACTAGATCCTCAACTTTGAGTTGCATATGAGGCTTATTTCACATGGCTTGTTGGCTGTGCTTCTGCAGGTACTTAGAATAATCTGATTGCCTTTATTTCCAAGAACATGATGTTGCTGCTTCCTCTTTAGTCTGTGATTCAGTGCAATTCTTAATGCTTTTCTTTAGAGTTCCAGCTTAGCCACTCGGTTCCCATCTCTTACTTACACAGTTGATTTTTCCTGCCTAAATTCAGTGCTTTGCATTTATTCCTGCTGTGTCTTCCTTTCTTTCTCAGTCACTTCGTCAAGATTACGTTACATTTTAATACTGCCTTTATAATCACAGTTTCTGTCAAGAATTTCGTATTGCCTACAGATTTAGTAAACCCACTCCATTTCATTAAGTTTTTATTAAAATTGTGGGCTTAGTGTAGATGCCTGTTGAATTCTACTTGATAAGTCCTGTTATTTTGACAGACAAATTTTGTGAACTCTTTTGGAATTTATTTTTTTTAAATCAGTTATATACAAACATGATCATAGGGTGACCTAGAACCTATTTCTGTAGCTTACTTAAAAGGAGATCATGTGAAAGCATGAAAAAACTTCCCGATCTCTCTCCACAAAGGGACATTATCCCATCAAATAAGTAAGTGTAATTGTTTTGCCTTGATTTATTCTCGATAAATCCGTATTTGCTATTATTCAGCTTGTTTCCTTTCAAATTTTCCTTTTAGCAACAAGCATTGTTAAAGAACATTATATATTATCTCTGTATAAAGATGAGCACTGATGAAGAGGCTGCTCTGCATGGCTTTTTCCATTTCATAGAAGCATAAGCTCTGCTTCATACTCTATACTGTATAATGTAATATTAATATAATTTAAAATTCAGGTTCATCACAGTTCATTCAGGAAAAATCTTGGTGGTTCTACTGTCTTACGCTTTGTGAGTTGCAGATTAGTATAAATAAAAAAACTACTATTCATGTTGGAGACTTAGACTTGGAAGTGCTTAGTTTATTCATGAAAGGAATATAGCTTCAGTTCTTGGCGTCCCGCAGCCAGGTGCTCTGATTTGTTGCAGCTAGAATAGTCAAAGTATTAAGAAATGTGACCTCTGAGAAACATGATGAAGAGGTTAGGTGTATTAGCCCGGCAAGTAGAACAACAGAAGGGGAGAGAGAAGGGAAAGGTATGATAACCATTTTCAGTTACATAGTAAGTTGTTGCACAAGAAAGGAGAAAATTTGTGTTACATGTTGATAATGGTTACAGCGAGAATGGGGGAAGATTCATCATAGACATTAGGAAAACCAAATTTCATAAAATTATGTTAAATTTTCATAGATACTAAAGATCTTGCGTCTGTGTTATTTTTATCTGTGGCAGGGTTTATTATCTCCCATTTCACTACCCAAGAGACGCTGTCAAAGATGCATATAGTGAAAAAATATGTAAAAGGAAAATACGGATCTGAATAAATTTCTCATTTGGTGTGTTAGAAGGAAATACTGCTTGCTGCCTTGTTTCACATAGCTTTGTCGTGAAACCTTCCCGAGTTAAAGAAATCAGTTCACATACAAACCCAAGAATTTTCCATGGACTGTTAAATGCACTAGTAATAACAGTGCACATAGAAACAAAAAGCCATTGTTGTACAGTTCTCTTCAGCGCACCTATAAAAATAATGACAAAATCAGGTAGTAAGTAACTCTGAAGAAACAAGACCTGGAATAGTTAATGTTCTTTGAGGGGTGGTTGGGAGGTGTGTGTGTTTAATTCCACATCACTTGGGAAGCCTACTTAGTAATAAAGGCTCTCAGCTTCTTAAAGCAGAATCAGTTACTGATCTGTGACATGAAGGCTGGTTTGCACAATCATGTGCCTAATGGGTTATTTAGTTCTGCGTCGACTGACAGTGGTCACTCAGTTGAACAGTCATTGGTTATTGAATGGCTAAGTGCAGGTGGGTGCGTGTTCTGGGCATCAGGAGCCTCTTGATAATTAAAAGCAGGAATGAAAGTAATGGAAATAGGATCTGTGGTGTGGGTGGTTTTATTTTCACTGTCTTGGTGTCTGGGAGGAACATCTGCTAAACCCGAGAAGTTTATGTTTCAACAGTAAGTCATAGGTGGTAATGTGTGGGAAGGATGATGGTAGTGGTACCTGTGCATTCAGGAGTTGGCTATGCATTAGATTTTGTATTCTCACAATTACGTACAAGTTTTTTGATTGACAGGCTTATTCTGTATACCTTTGTTTAAGACAATGTATTTGACTTGCAGGTCAGATAGTAGAGAGGGTCAGTTGAGACTCAAGAGACTTGAGCATAATCTTCAGGTTGTAGATAATTAATCTATGCCAGTTCAAGAAATGTACTTATCATTAGAAACCTTTTGCTAAGGGAATGCACCTATCCAAGGAAATGCATTCTTTTTTAGTATGATCACTTAGCATATTTCATTTAGCAGAAACATATGGATTTAGCATGCAAATAAAAATCTTTGATTCAGGGGCTGCTGCGGCTCAGGCTTTACTCATCTGATAAACCTACATTTCTTAGGGAATTCTGAGTTGTCTGTTTTGTCTCATTGCTTGTCTTTTTTGAATACTGAAATGTATTTTTAAAAGAGTCACACTTGGAGGTATTCACTGCATCGCTTTAACCTTTAACATATTGAGGTTTTCCAAAAGCGATTTCAGTTTCCTTGGCTGCATTTCAGAGGACAGTCTGCCTTGAAACAGTTGTGCTTTGGCTTTGGTAATGAGGCTTTGGGATATACTCTCCTTCCCCACAAGAAATGCAGTCTTCTGGGGAAGAAAGGAAGTTTCTGTAGGAAGGAAGGCAAGCTGTATCACATGTTTTCAAAGCATAGTGTCAAATCTGTTGTTCACGGAATTGGATTTATCTTGCCACACCTTGGTACTCCCTATCACAAGGAAAAAGTGCTGTGGAAAGTTCTGTTAGGCAAGATTAAAATGAACATTAAACGGAACATTAAAAAAACCCACCCAAACCCAGAAAAAAGTAAACAAGCTTAGGAAGGAAACAAAGGCTTTTGTGGAAAGTACTTGGAACCTGTGACTGGATTAAGCTAAGTGGGTCTTAACTGTAATCTGCTCTGCTTTGAGGTTTTTCCTGCCTTCCATGGGACTCCTCATTCCCATGCACAGGGTGTTAGCCAGCTGTGCCTTGGAAACCTCTCAGGGTAGAGACTGCATAACCTCTCTTGACAGCCCGCTTCACTCCTGAGCTGCCTCCATGGGGAAAAAGGTTTTGCTTATGGCCAGGCTGAACCTTCCTTGTTCCAGCTTTTGCCTCTTATGTTTCATCCTCCCACCATTGACTGCTGTATGGCATTTAGCTCCATCTTCTTGATGATCTCCAGGTTTTGTCAGGCTGCTGTTAGCTGCTCTAAAACCATCTCCTCTGTAGGCAGAACAAGCCCGGTTCTGTCAGTGTCTCCTTGTAGAACAAGTGTTCAGCCACCATGTTGGTGGTCTTTTGCTGATCTTGCTACAGTTAATCAAGTGTCTTCTGTGTATTGTACGGGGGCCAAAACTGGATACAGCACTCTGGATGCTGACTAATAAGAGCCACCTAAAGGCAAATAGTCACTTCCCTCAATTTGCTTGCTCTGCTGTGCTTCATACAGCCCAGGATGCTCTTGACCTTCCTCACTGCCAGGACACACTGCTGGTTCAAGCCTAGCTTGCTGCGTGCTGAGACTCCCAGGTACTTTTCAGGTGATCTGCTCTCCAGGCAGCCCCAGGTTGTTTTGTCTGTAGCAAAGGGTTCTCCCTTCCCAGCTGCCAGACTTTGCATTTGTCCGGTGAATTTTATAAAATTCCTGCCAGCTTTCCTACAGCATTCCTCCAGTCCCTCTGGGTGGCAGCCTTGCCTGTAAGTGTATTGACTGGTTCCCCAGTCTGGTTATCATCTGTAGACTTGCTGAGTCTGCACTCCCCCACCTTCTCCAGACCCTTGGTAAAGATGTCATACGGAGCTGGTGTTACGATGGACTTCTGTGGTGCTCCTCTTGTTCCCAGCTGCCAGCTGGGTACAACCCATGAACCATTGTCCTCTGAATCTGATTATCATGTCAGTTTTTATCCATCTGGTTCTTCAACCACCCAAAGTCTAGTGTCCCAACTTACAGAAACTAGGAGATGGTTCTTCCCTCACCCAGAAAAGCAGTAGAAGGGTAGTTAGGTTGATGAGGTGTGATTTACCCTTGGGAAATCTGTGCTGGCTGCACATAGTCACCATGTCTGTTGTGTGCCTAGAATTGTGTTCCAAGAAGGGTCAAGTTCATGATTTTCCCTGGGACTGAAGAGAGGCTGAGCAACCTGTGCTTTCCCACTTTGTTGTTTGGACTTTTTTTTGAAGCTGGGAACCATTATGAGCTTTAGAAGAGTCAAAATGCAAAGCATCTGTTTGGCTGCCTTTGGAATTAGCCGGTACCGTGTTGATGATGTTTCAGACTACTTTAATATGTACAGATCTGATAGAGAAAACAAGTTCTGTGCTCTTCTTGTTTTCAGTTATTGGAGTAATGTTTAGAAATAAAGTATTTAAAACACAGCTACAAAATTGGTAGGTCGTACATACTGGCAAAAGTGAGAACAGTGGCTCAACTGGCTTCTCACTGCCTTTTTTCAAGCAGCTTATTAAGTTCTTCCATTATAGTTGAAATATCCCAATTAACTTCGCACTAGATGTAGCATATGTGTGTCAGCCCAGCAGAGGAGACAGCAAATAACGTTTTAGGTCAACAGGACAAGTCACTTGTGTTAAAATTACTATTCTCTTGTTAGTTCCTAATTTTCTGAGTTCAAAATGGAAGCTTCTAAATCGAGGTGAAGTTTCCTACTTAATTAGCATAAAAATGGAGCTGTGTATGAGATGTCGTGGTTTATATGGAGTGGAGAGGAGCTTTGATTACCACAGGGGAGTATGATTGTAATAGCTATGTTTGATCATATTTTCTGTTGTTGTTACTTGGGATTTAAAATTATTTTTTTAAATGCCATACCAGACCCTTCCTTGAAATGAAATAACTGGTTTCCAGGTTTCCAAGTGAGTCCTCGGGTACCTGATGAAGAATTTGCAGTCTTGAAACCTTAGTTTCTTTTGTGATCGTGCTATTTCATGTTATAAAAACTGCTACCTCATCTGTCTTCCTGTATCTTTGGTATCTATCTTCCTTGTATCTTTTAAATCTTTATGGTTACAACGCCATTACTAATGGTGATTTTCAGGCAACTTTCAAGTTTCTCCCAACTTCTTAGTTTTAAGTATGTGTTCAGTACTTTTACAACAGCATAACTAGGTCAGGATTTTCAGGAGTAAAACTCTCTGAATTGTTCTAGGCGTTATGGAATAGTGGCATACCTACAAAATACCATCAGTGCTTCAAAAGGTACAACTAAACTTAAAAGAAGGAATGAAAATAAGGCTGAAATACGGATTTCCTTCAAAAGAGATGTAACTTGTGATAGAAAATAGGTGCTAAAACTCTCTGTGCACATCTACTCAGCAGTGACAACTTCACAGTTTTTACTTTAAAAGGATTTTTCAGAAGGCAGTTCTCAAAAATTTCACTTCTCACAGTTGTCCTCTGCTCACATCCTTCCTTTCTCCTGGGTTGTTTATTGAGGCGGGTTTTGTCCTGATGTACACTCAGTGAGAACTGAAAACAGAAGAATTGTCACATGGAGTCAGGCTATTGATCTGTCTGGCTGTTTGTAATGATGATTAATCTTAACCTTTTTGTCTTAATCTCCTGGAGCAGGATGCTAAAAATTTGCTTACTGTTAAACGAGCAAACAAAACCTTCTAGCACCCAGTATTAACAAGGTAACTTTTGCTCCATGCTGTGAGTTCACAGCATTTCTTATTTTTAAAACCTCAACTCTTTAACATATAACATCAGGGTTTTTTTTTAAACTGAAAGTACTTTCATCTTTCAGTGTTAAAGGTCATCGTTTATTCTCATCATTAAACTGTTTGGTCTTCACCATAGTTTATGTTCTCACCACTGATCTTATCTGAAACTAGAGTTTAAATACATAAAAGATCTTTTGCACAATTTTCTCTCTTAGTAACAATAACTGTTTGTCGCCTACATTTGAAAATTAATTATCTCTAATGCGTACAGGCTATGGCAGGATAATGATTTTACTATTGCTTAATGACAAATTCCTTACCAGCTGCGCTGGTGACAATACAGCTATTAAAGGCAAAATTCTAATCTCTGGCTTTATTAATAATTTGTTAGTTTTATATTCATGATATCCCAAACGGTGTGATATATAAAAGATACCATTTTAAGGTAAGAGCTGATAATAGACTTCAAGAACAGATACATGATTATTTTTAATGGTAAATAGGGGAGGTGGTATTTGGCATTAGCATTGCAATGTCACGATATTGACAGATTAAGAACATAGGATTTTAATTTGTCCTTTATAATGTGGGGTTTGAGTTTTCAAAATAACACTCAAATGAGTTGCTTTTAGCAAAAGCCTGAGAAAGGCTTTCAGTGAATAGATAGCAGCAATTATATGAGGATCTTACTAAATTACTCAGGAAAAATTAAATGACGCTTGCAATTTCTTGTTCTCCCTCTAGTGCATCAAAACTCTTTCTCTGGCAGCTTGTCATCTGCTGGAATTAAGTGTGGGATAACGGTGGTGGTGTGACTAATACACAGAACCATTAGACACTAGCTAAATATTTGCAGAGAGCCCATTTGTGGTACATTTACCATAGTTTGTTACACTAAAGACTTGCTGCTTGACATTTCTGAAATACGAGGATTAGTCAAAGATCCAGAGTAGAACAGATGATCTCTTTAAACCCGTTCTGTTCTCAGTGAAGAACAGAATAGCCAAATTTTGATCCACCTAGAGTCTCTACGAGTGTCTCTGTTGCTGCTGTGGTATTTACATACCACAAATAACTCTTGTATTTGCAGTGATGTAATAAAGACATCACTCATCAGCTTAGATCCCGTGAAGGTGTTAGTCTGCACTACGTCTGTTAGTATTCATTTGGGAAAAAGAATGGCTGTTGAAACCATGATAAGATAAAACATAAGAGCATATAATGACAGTTTAAAAGGTCAGTGTTAAATTGAATGTTAGATAAGAGGAGATAGCTTCCTTCCTTTTACATTGTGATGGTTCCTTGTCCATTTACGTGGTATGCCTTGAGATTTTAGACTTGGCTCTGCATTATTTTTAACAACTGAGACTCTATTGGCAGAATTCATGGTTTCGTGGGTGTATGTGACCTTTAAAAATTAATGATCTACATAAAGTTGTTTGGTTGAGGAGCATTTCCATAAAAAACTGTGTTGGAGAAAATGCTGTAAAATCTAGTTAAACACATTGTTCTACAAAGCTTGAATTAAAAAGCAAATAAGCCAACAAGCATGCTTGAGCCCACTTTGGAAAGAATGATGGAAATCTGAAGGCTAAGGTCAGGCCTTGATTTTATTAATTACTCTCTTTAAAGGCCCTGTAGAAAAGCAAATTAAAAGGTTCATCATCAGAGTGGGTTTTACTTCATAGATAGCACATAGAATAGTGTGGATTGGCAGGGACCTTTAGAAGTCGTTTGGTCTAACCCCCCTGCGATGAGCAGGAGCACCTTCAGCTGGATCTGGAGGCCAGGGAGCTGTTGGAGGCAGCCAGCGTGCTCGCCCTTAGACTGGCCTCATGTTCTGCATTGAGTAGAGAACTGGAGAGTGAATCCCTATGGCAACACAGCTGGAAAGAGCAGGAACAACTTCTTGTTCTGCAACTTCCAGTTTTGAAATACCAGATTAATCGATGGTATTTTCATCTATGGAAGGCTTATCCGAGCCTGTCATTTAGAGGTGACTTACACTAGTGTCATTTTCCTGTACTCTTTGCTCTCTAAGGTTTCTACAGTTTAGCTGATATTTATGTAGTTTGACTTTCATTGGCAGAAAAATAGTATCAATACAATTCTAGGAAATTCTCTCAGTGCCTCCTAAAATAATCTTTTTTGTAAATACGTGCAATTTGTAGTGGGGTGGTAATGGTATAAAGCTCTTCATGGCATGACCTAACTCACTTAAATATAATGTGACTGTGTCAAAATTATTAACCATTTTGCCCTGCCAGAGTATCTTGAATTCCATGTTTTATAGAAGAAAAAAACAACCCTACAGTGGAAAATGGGGGATTGACAAATTTTGCCAAATATGATTTCACAGAGGAAGGAATGGTGCTGCCATGAATCCAACTGTATGATCATTGAGGGGAAAAAATATAACTCATGTTAAACAGTATATTTCTATATGTGGAAATATGTGCAACTTTGAAAAGAAAGCAACTTCTTTTTTCTATAAACCTCTCACTGATTCAAGGTTATTACCTGCTTGAGGGCCCTGGTCAGTGTAACCCTGAGAGGCTGAAGTTACTCTGTTTTAATACCCTTGCTGTTATTGGTCTTCTAATAATAGTGTGGAAGTGGTTCAATTAAAATGAGTTTGTGGTAGGGTTTTTTTGGTGTAGTGGATATGGACCTACAACAAAATCAGATTTTTCCTTCCACACTGCATTTTTTCAAACAACTTGTGCATGGTAACAGGTTTTGGGTACTGTGGAATTCTTACTACATCTAATTCTAAGACTAAAGCTGGGAGACTTCATCACACTGTTAGTCTTTACCTGAAAATAAAATATTCCTTTTCCCTGCTTTACCAGTGTACCATTATGCTCATCTTTGCCCCCTAAATTGATGCCTGTCTGTTTTCTTGAGGACACCTCTGTGTATTTTTAACAACCAGCATTGTATTTCTGCCAGGTTGTGCACCAGCTTTGAGTTCTTCATTTCTTATAATGTTATTTCATAGAAATTATTGTTATTTTGTTCAGTGAGTGAAATTTACTTGTGTGCTCTTGAAGTAGTGGAGTGCTATTGAAACCTTGTGTCAAGGCTGACTTTGAAGTCTAGTAGTTTATGTACTACCCTCTGGCCACAGAGGCACTTTCCTAGATGCTGTGTGTGTGCAATTGGATTTACTCAGTTTAATGTAGTGCCCATGGACCCAGAAATAAAATAACAAATTCCCGCATTCCTCTCAACAGATCCTATTTATACATAACTTGATAGTAAGAAATAAGCAAGTGAGAACATACAGCAATTCTGGTTAAAAAAAATTATATTTGACATGATTGAAAAGTGGGTACCAAGTGTTTTTTCTGCCTGCTTTTGGTAGGGTTATCTGATAGTCCTTCTCTTGACATGTTTCTCTTGGCACATCAGACCTTTGGGATACCAAGAATGTCAGGATTTCCCTCTAATTGGAACTTGAGATGTCAATTAGTAGTAGACTGTTCAATAGTACATCTGTCACCAGTTGTGTATTGAGTCTTGACCATATATATTTATTTTTTTGTTGGTTCTTTACAATGTCAATCTACTTGATAAAGAAAAATTCCTCTATTGCATTGGCAAAACCAATATTATTTTTTAAACAGTTCATAATCCTAGAAGTGTTGTGTGCTTTGTTTTGCAGTGTTTTGTTAATATGAGTGAACTTGCTTTTCATGTTTTGCTTAGTGTCCTCTCTATAGACAGCTTTTTTTATGAAGTTGTGCATGCTAAAATTCGGAACACTTGCATGAAGACTATTTTATTTTTTATTTTTTTTTAGTATGTTGTTAAGTTGGAGGAAAAAATTGTGAAGACCTGGATTGTATATAGAAAATTACTTTTGGCATAAGTTAAACAATGATCTTTGATGGAATTCTCATGTATGGTTGAAAAGCGTAGTACATAAAATGTATGTTACCAAACTAGATTATTTTAGCGGGGGGTATATTATAGTACATAGAGTATATACAGTGAAAGACATAGACTGGCCTAAATCAGTCCTGTTTTTGAGTTTATGGGGGTGGGGAGAATATAAAAAAATCTAAAAATTGAGAGGGAGAGAAGAGAATTTGGAGAGTATATTATGAGAGGAGGCTACAAATAGAATATATATTTTTTTTCCCAAGAAATGTAGTGTTTGAAGGATATTAGTTTAAGGGCTGTGAAAAACTTATATGCTGAATAAAGTGTTAAATGTAAATGTGTTTACCTAATGCTGCTGGGATTAACTTCCCTTTGTTGAGAAGATGGCTTGGTATCATTAGTTGCTATCTGTAAGAATTATGTCTTCCTGTCCACCCACGGGCAAAAAACAGCCCTAAGAAAACATCACAACAGTAGAAAAGGTAGCAAACTATCGTAATACAGATGCACAAACATGTATTTTCGTATAATAAATTGGTGTTGCTCAAATGGCAGTTGAGGTGATTAGAAGGAAGGCTGGCATATGATTTATACAAATAGCAAATTAGGGTCACTTAATTTTTCCTGTAGCACAGCAACTTGTGCTGTTGGATAGAATTGAGAAGTGACAAATTCAAAATGGAAGAAAAGGTGTTTTTTTTCCTCCCAGAGTGCATAACTGACTTGGACCACTCTTTGATGTCAGTGTAGCAACAAAAATCAGCAGGATTCTGAGGCATCTTATAGTCACTGACAAAATAATAGAGCCTTCCAAGTTCTACTAGATCTGCTGTGTCTAATGTGGGGATGGGAGAATGGGCACACGGGTATTTCTGGACAGTGGAGAGAAGCAGTAGAAAAACTTGTAAAAAAAGTAGAAGAACCTTTTGGTTCTAAAAATGTAGACATCGATTCTCGTGACATAAAGGTTTCTTGTAAGACACGGTTGCTAGCAGCAGTAGCACAGTATTTAAATACAAAATAACTTCCCTGAGTACCAACTTTAAAAGTCAATGCTTTAATTAAAGCATGGCTTTTCTGAACTGGTTCAGAGCTGTCTGGCAATCTGATTTTTGTTAGGGTCTAATAACCAATGCACTGTTAGAACATGACAAGCTTTAGTTTGTCAGACATTATCTGGGACCAAATTATAATACGTGTTTGAAATTAATACTAAAGTTCCTACCCATAAAAGAGAATAACCCATTTCTACATTTTTTCCCAGACACCCGAGGAGCTAGAAGATGTATCCGATCTTGAAGAAGAGCATGATGCGCGCAGTCGTACAAGTATTCAGACTGAGGGGAAAACTGACAGGGTGCGTATTAACACCAGTTTCTTTAAAAAGCAATTTAACGAGGGGGAGAAATGCTACTATGTTCCTATGAAGCCACTTAAAATAATGCAGTGAGTCATTAATGTCTTGTTCAACTCTTAACAGATTTCTGAAAACGTACAAAGGGCATAAAACAGTCTGTAAGACCTGAAAGTGAAAAATAGGGTGCAGTTAAATTATAAATACTTGGTAGAGATACAGAATCATAGAATATCTCAAGTTGGAGAAAACCCATAAGGATCATCAAGTCCAACTGCGTGTTCCTTGCAGGACTGCCTGAGGCATGGTGACTAAGGGCATCATCCAGATGCTCCTTGAACTCTGACAGTCTTGGTGCCCTGACTGCTTCCCTGAGGAGCCTGATCTAGTGACCAATGGAAATTAAATAGAAAAAATCTTAGACTTACTGAATGAAATTCTAACAGGTGACTTGGTCTGGCAGAAGTTAGGTAAACAAGGAAATGTTTATATGTGGGTCTTATTGAAGCCTGCAATGCATATTAAAGAAAAATAACCTCTGCATATGAGGAAGTTCACATGCACAGAAAAGATAGGGATATATCTGGAATCTTAGTCACTACAGTGCATGAGTTACAGACTTTTCATGCTGTGTTCATGTGTGAGCCTATTTTATAGTATATTGCTTAACTAGTGAATTCATGAGGACGTATGAAAAACTTAATACATATCTAACAATTTCTATATTTTCGGAAGTTCTGAATCTGGTTTCCTGTTGTCTCACCATTGAACCTGAGGACTTCACTACATTACTGGTTATTATTTTATTGTTTGCATTCAGACATTTTTAAAAGCCTGAAAACGTTTTTGATATAGCAAAAGGTTTCTTAGTACAGAGTTCATGTATTTAGCAAACATTAATCTTCTTTATGTTTCCTTTTTAAATAATGGTTCAACACAACTGTACTGTATTCACAGCTTTCTGAAGTGGAAAGATCCATGGGGCCAGAAATGTCAACTTCATTACTTGTTTGCTCAATACCTAAAGCAATAACACATCTCTCTCACTTGATTGTTTCTAGTAGTATTCCCATAATAGAAATTATAAGTGATAGAACCAGTTGGGAAAACCCAAAGCATTTCTATATAAAAAGAATTATGTCAAGAAAATAGCGTTTTTATTCCTGTTTATTTTTCAGCAAGATTTTTTTTTATTTATTTATCAAACACAAGTATTTTCTTTATTAAGACCTTAAATACTAATGAAAAACTGCTAACTAGAATGAATGCTGTTGCACTTGTGTTGCATTCATGCTTGTCAGTGACATGCTAATTAACTGTCAGTTGATCCATAAAACATTTTGAGAAATGTAACTCTGAAAGATCACCTGATACAATCTTATTACTCAATAAACATAATTGGCGATTAAATATACTAGCTGCCCTTCTCAAGTAAAACTACTCTCTGTAAATGTTAACACATTTTCCCCGAATTACAGGCTAAAGTTTCTATTGTAGTTAAGAAAGACAAGATTGTTCTTCAAAACATTATCCAAATGAGATGCTGTGAATTTTTTTGAAACAGGTACAGATGGTGTGCTTACGTATTTTCATAAGTACCACATAATGAATGCACTTGAAGGTTTTCTCTCAGTGGGAAAATGGAAGTGGTAGTTTGTAGATGTTTACTATCCTAATGTAGTAACAAAAGATCCACTAAAGCTTCAAAAGATCCCATTTTCACACATGGTCTTCCACTTCTCAGATAAACGAGAATACTTCTTTAAAGGAATGTTCTTTCAAAAGAAAACCAAAGAAAGGAGTAAGACATACTTGTCTACACAAAGCAAGAAGTAAATGCTGAGGAGTTTTTGTAGTGAGGGAGCTGGCTGTCAAGAATCAGAGGCGTAGGTTATTGCTGTGAAGAGGTATCTCTGGAATAAACTTCCTTGTACTGCAGAGACAATAAATAATCTGTGCTGTCACTGAATTTGGTGTAGAGGAGGAAGGGACAGCTATTTATAGGTAAACTATGGTTAATACCTCTGAAGAAGCGGTATTTTGATGGTAGAGGAGGTACATTTCCATTCTTTCTTTCATTCCTCCCCAAAATAATACAATTACTGTACACATTCCTTTTTAGGGGATCTACATAGAAGTCATTGTTTAAAGCCTGGTTGTCTCTCTTTATTTGGAAGCAGTTTTCCTAGTTTTCAGATTATGGTATCAGGGCCATAAATGGCACATTACAAAAAAAAAGAAAATTGTCTCTGACTAAGATAGATACATACTCCCTTAACCTAGATCAACATGTTGACAGAAATGAAATCTTCATATACACATTTTTTGTTGGTTTTTTTTAAACAAATGTTTGAACAGATCTATTTGCTGCTTAAGGAAATGTGAACATTGATTTAAGGCCTCTTTGTTTGGACTGCTATTTGAGTATTTATACCTAGAACCTATTCAACAATATGTAGAATCTGTATAGGTAAGATAGATTTTAAGCTTTAGATGGAGATTTGTCCTCTGCAGCAGATTTCCTGTGCTGCTGTCAGGCTTTTATGTGCAGTGGTAACACCCAAGAATGATTGTGTTCCAGGAGTGGTATGGCAAGATTGTGGAGTAAATTCTTTTCCTCCCTGAGTTCTTTTTTCTGGGCATTTCCACTACAGTTACTCAATTTTCTTTGTACATACCTGTTTCAATACTACTTCTTTGTATCAGCGTGCTTGATTCCTCTTTCTTTGTCAAGTGTTGTATTTTCTTTTATGTCTTATCTCTCACTGCTCCACCAGGAAGGCACCTGTGAAAGCACCTTTTGGCCTTGTCTTTTTACCACAACATAAAAAAAATATCACAGCATGTAAAATGAGACATGCACATGCCACTTGTAACAAAGACTACATCTTAACTAGTAAATCTCATTTTCCTTACGTAGGAAAAGTTCATATATTATTAATTATAACTTCTTTAGAATCTCTCTTTCCCTATAGAGAGAGTATAGATTAGCTGTGGGCTGGCAGTACTGAAATTTGACCTTGTGTTTGTAGGCAGTTATATAGATGGTCTTGGGAATCTTACTTCATTGATCTTTTCCTCGCATAATTCCATATCTTTAGGATGAATGTGGTAGTGCTTACAGGATGCAGGTTGACTTGGGCAATGTGCTGTGCGATCTCTCAGTAATTAAACTGGATGTAGGGCGGGTTTATATCCCTGAAGAAGATCTTGAGGACCAAATCCTTAGCTACTGTTTGTGGATCCAAGGACTAATGCAGTTTTTCTCAGCTAAAAGTTAGATCTTCATCTGGTTGTTGTGTCTTGTCTGTGTAGTTACTCTGCAAGCTTACCACACAGTAATTTTGCTTGAGGAAATTTATGCCATCATGTTCAGTGTAATTCCGCGGAGGTAGTTAGTGGTTTATTATCATACGATTTTGTATTGAAGAGAAGGTCAAGTAAGTATTTGCCCAGTTAATTATCAGACTTAAGATGATGTACATTCTGATAATAGGAGAAAATTTACTTTTAGTGTTTAAAGTTACTAAATTAGTGAAGAGAACAGTGTATCTTAATTTCAAAGCTATTGCTACAGGTTATGTGTTCATATTGAAGAAGAGGTGAAATGTGTTAGCTTGTACATGATCCACTTACAGATGAGAAAAGCAGAAATGCTTTTATGCAACCACCCACCCACATTTTTTGTCAGAGTTCTGCAGACCGTTCTGTGAATACATAGACAAAAATGTCTGAGAAGAAGAGCTGCTTTCATAGAGATTTGTTGCATACTGTGTTTGCACAACAATTCAGGGCTTGTGGAGAGTTGACTCAGTGTGTATTCTATTGGGAGTGAGAAAATCCAGGCTGAATTATTTTATTGTTTTATTTGTATTACATCTTAAATATAGCAATCATTAATATATGTCTAAAAATACATTTAGCTTTGAAGAGATGACCATATAATAATCTTAATAAACTAAGAAGAGAGGATAGAGCACCTATTCATACCTGCAGAAACAGAACTTGGAAGGGAATTTGCCCTCAAATGAATTGGGTATTTTTACTCAAGTAACAAAACTTACATCTAAATTCCTATGTTAATATGAATGCTTGCATACGTTAACAGGAAGCATGTGCTATTTTAGAAATAAAAAGCCACATTTAAAATTTGAAAAAAAAAATTTTTTATCAAAGCCACACGGAAGCTTGAAATCCTGATGATAGGAATTCAAGCATGCAAATAACGACTGTAATTTCTTTTCCCACATTTGCCATTATATTGTCTATTTTGATAAAAAAGTCATATCTGCACTTAAAGTGCTGTGTATAGAATTGTTTTATTTTGTTGCTGTATCCGGTTTTGAAAAGCAGTATGAGGGAAATGAAAGACGAACCAAGGTCAGAATTGCTGTTTCTTTTGCCACTTTGCTCCAGTGGATAATGTGTCGCATTCCACCTGAAACTCGTTACGGTTGGCACGTAGCAGAATGGTGCATTCCCTCATTAAAATGTCATCTTGCTTGTGGTTTCCCGATCTGGGCCTGAGTTCTTGAACTCAAAGCAGTATTGAAGCGAGGCAGGTAGGAAATACAGTAAGTGTCCACCAATCAGCAAAATATATATTAGATCATAAAAAAGGGCACTTCAGTTCTCTTGACCCCGTAGCCCAGCTTGTATTTTTGTCTGTTTCATACCCTTCCCAGCAGGCTTATCCAACAACCATGAGGAAAGTGTGTTCTGGTCTTCTCTGGTCTGTTTTGGGAGGGATTTTTCTTAACTAAACAGGGAAAGTATTCCCTGTACACTTTCTAATTCTGTGACTGCAATGATAACATGGTTGCACTTTGGTAGACCTGTAATTTCCACTAATTCATATAAATGGGAAAATTAACCTCATGACCAAATGTTTTAAGCATAAATAAAATCTCTGAAATGGCATGGCCTGAAAAACACATGCATTACATATGAAACTCTTTACCTGTTATACCAATTACGAGTAATTCAGCCACTGCTTTAAATTTCTTTTTTATGGATGGTAGATGTTTTATCAACAAGAAAAAGTCACAAAATATTCCTGTTTAATTGCAGCATAATTACAGTGTCTTGATAGTTGCTGTATGTAAGTGTGAGCCCCTGATAGCCTGCGGTGCAGGAGGCGGGCCACTTCCCAGAGAAGGCGATAGGTAAAAACCGCTGCAGCAGTAGAGCCATCAAGAGCAACAGATCAAAAGGTCTCCTCAGTTCCTGCGTTAGAAGGTATGATGAAGGGCCAGGACTGCTATAAGGCCACACAATATCTTAGCTCCTGTCTGCTACCTGGCCTGTTTCTGACACAGGAGGTGTTAACCAGCCTTTGTCTGGAGCAAACTGATAATGTTGCTGCTGAAGAAGAATATTAAAGTAGTTCTCTCACCACATTGCATATTCTGAAGTTGTTTCACTCTTTATATATGAAATAATTAATTAATGCTTAAATGTGGGAAGAATATATGCATTCCATATAGGTGGAATGTTCAGATACCATAGTCTGAACTTGCTCAAAACCCACCACTTTTCTCGCTATACGGAATCTTTAGCCAGTGGAATGTTTGCAAACAGTCTGATCTGAAGCCACAGCTGAGTATAGGGCTGCATCCACAAATCCTGTTTGACTGTGGATTGATTTGAATATCAGATGCTTTCTGATTGGCATTCAGGATACTTTTTTGGTACCCCTATTTACATACAGATTTCTGACATGTCAGGTCTTTCCCAGTTCTTAAAATGGTATTGTAGGACCTTGTCAAAAGAGAGGGCAAGCCTACCTGAAAGTTTTAGGACTATTAAACTGTTTCCTTTGTTCTTTCCTACTTCAAAGAGTTTTGCATTTGGTGACTTACATACTTAAAAACGTTTAAATCTCCTTCATGTCTAAGAAAAAGGAAAACCTTACCAGTCATATTTCATAAAGACTCTTTAAAACAATTTAGTTGTCTTTTTCTCACTACGTTAATATTAATAGTTTCATGGGCACTGCTGTCCCCATTACACTGAGGTAATTTATTTGGCTCAATCCAATGACAGCATATGGATTTTGAAACTCAGAAATGCGCAGGCTGGAACAGCTGGCTCAGACCACAGTGTGTTAAAACTGTATGTTTAATACTATCCAGTGATTTTTCTCAAAAAAAGAAAAACACTCTGACATAGACATTTTGCAAATCAAATTATTTTACGTTGTAGGCCAAGATGACTCAACTGCCAGAGGCTGAGAAGGAAAAGATAGCTGAGCAAGTGGCTGACTTCAAAAAGGTGAAGAGTAAGCTTGATGCAGAGATTGAAATATGGGATGATACCAGCAATGACATCATAGTTTTGGCCAAGAGGATGTGTGTGATTATGATGGAGATGACTGACTTCACAAGGTAATTATGCAGAAAAAAAGGTCTTAAATATCTGTAAATGTTGGAGGTCATTTTCATATTGGTATGGCAGGAAATAGAGAGCTTTTTAATGCCAGGTGACGATGTCTTTTCAAAATTGAGTGGCTAAGCTAATACAGTTAGCTGCTACTACTGGGTAGTAGTACTGAAATGTTGGGGGGAAGGTTTGAAGTTTTAAACTCTGCTTGTACTCGATTATTTTTTTCCTTTGTCCTCTTTTATTCATTTGGTTGGTTGGGGTTTTGCACATTTCCGTGCTTCATTTCTGCTCTTACTGAAAGGTAAAAAGTAAAAAAAAATAAATCTTATTTTTAAGCCATAGCTCTGTCTCATCTGTTGTTCTGTCTACTTGCACTGTACCATGCTGTCAAGCATAAAGTAGACTGTACAGAGCATATGTCTTGGGGTACACATTGAGATTCATGCATATTTTATATCAGATCGCTTGCTGTCACTTTCATCAAAAATGTATAATGCTGCTATATGTAGTTTTAAAGACTGAGGTGTCCTATAGCAGATAGCTTTAATGCCAGAAACTGTATTTCTCACTGCTGCCAGTGTATGTTCTAGGATACTTGTATATGGGAAACAATGTTGTGTTCAGGAGCTTTTTCTGCCCTGACCTGACTAAATGCTCAGTAAATTTCATTAAATTAATTGTAGCAAAGGGAGGTGCTGGTATTTGGGGAGGTTTCCCATCTAGTCACTAACAAAGTGGTTGCTGATAGGTAAGTGAAGCCTTAAAACACAACTACTCTTGCAAGACACTTCATGTTTCCTAAAAGAAATCATTTTGTGCAAGATACAAGGAAAAATCTGAGCTTCTTGGACAACTTATTCAGCTGTGTAAATTAAACAGATTTGCATAGAGCTGAACAAAGCTGGGGTCTGGCTTAGACCTGTTCTGGGAAAGAGAGTTGTTGCATTTTATCACGTTAGCAAACTCACCTTGCTGTGAGAGTGATCTAAAGATGTGCACGTTGAACTCTGCAATCCTTTTATTCTTTTTAAGAGTATGTGATTTATATTGAGATCTTTGAAAAAGAACATACTGTGCCATGAAGTCAGCCTTTACAATTAAAGTCACCTTTTTCATCAGAATTCTTTAAATTACTAGCATCGGATTAATCGAGGTTAACGTGGGTGGTTCATAGTCTTAGACTTGCATCGGTGGCTCTCAGTTGAACACAGTATAATACACTGTTCTGAGCTGAAGAGCAGCTCAGGCAGCAGAGCCCCAGTATAGATCCATGGGGGACCCCACTTAGGACAAGTTGCCAGATTGAAAAGGAGTTATTTACCACCACCCTCTGGGTGCAGCCTGCCAGCTAGTTCCCCATGCACCTCGCAGACCACTTGCCTAGACCATAACGCAGCAGTTCCTATGGGAGGAGGCTGTAGGGAACCATATTGAAAGTTTTGGAGAAATCCAAGTACATGATGTTCACTGCTGGCCACTCATCAGCTGAGCAGGTAATGTCCTAGCAGGTGATCAGGTTTGTCAAGCATGATTTGCCACTGGGGAATCTGTGCTGGCTTTTCCTCATCATGTGCTTCATTTGACTTGTGATAGCCCCCAGGAGGATCCATTCTATAGCTTTCCCAGGGACTGAATTAAGACTTATGGACCTACAATTTGTTTCCTTCATCTTCGCTTAAACCCTTCTTGTGAGTGGGTGTGACATTAGCCTTCTTTCAGTTTTGTGGGACATTCTCCAATCTCTACAATTTCTCAAAGGTTATGGAGAGTGACCTTGCAATGACATCAGCCATCTCTCTTAACTCCCTGGGGTGGGTAACATCAGTTTGTAGGGGTCAAGCTCCTGTAGTAGTTCACGTACCAACCCTTCCTTCACTGATGGTGGGTTTGTGTTTACATCAACCTGCATTGTTGTTCCCGGGGCTGGTAAAGACAGAAGTGAAGAAAGTGAGAACCTCTGCTTTTTCACCATCATTGGTAACTAATTCACCTCTCATGCTTAACAACAGGCCAGTACTTTGCTTCATATAACTTACTTGAAGGTAAAATTCAAAACCATTTGGAAGAGAGAGCAGAGATCTTAGTCTTTACTTCAGAGTATGGTAGGGAACTACATTATTGGAAGATGGATTTTGATTATTCTCTTCCAAATTTTAGGAAGCAAATCTTTTTTTTCTTCATAGATGCTTAGACTATAATTTGAGATATGCAAGTATATACTCCTGTATTATGTGTTCGATGCTTAAGTTGTAAGAGTAGGGCTGTCCTACCAAGTCCTTTGTTAGGACTGTTTGTTAGTAACACAAACCAAGGTCACCCTATAATACTGTATACGCAGTAATGGTCGTACAAGATTCTTTTGTGTCTTATGTAACTTTACCTCACATCTTTAGAAAGCTGGTTTTGAGCAAGTCCATTAACTCTGTCTTGTCAAGTTTCATTTCTTCTTTAATGAAGCCGGACAGAGTCTTGTAAAATGAAGGTCTGTATCTGTTGAAACAGTAGATCAACTCTTGTGGATCTTCCCCTTTGTCTTATTGTTGCTGCATCGAAGGTGACAGCTCAGTGCTGAGGAACACTGCTGGCTTTCTCACTTCCTTGTCCATGGAAGTCTGAGGATGAATAATGCAGAGACCACAGTAGGCACCAGCTCACCTTAGAGTTTGATCTCTCCACTCTGCAACTCCAAGTTCTAGGACATGGAAGAAATAAAAGATTCTGACATTTTGTGTTTCTTAACATAAAAAACTACTCAGGCAAATAGTGAATTTCTGTGTTTGCGTCACTTGTTACCTAAGCTGATTTCTGTTTTCCTTCAAACGTATTAATTGTATTCGTTTTTACGAGTGCTTTCCAAAGGTTTCATTTTTCAAAGTCATCTTGGCATCTTTGTGTGTTTGCATGTGTGTATTATCCTAAATGTTAATGCAACAGTTATATATTCAACTAAAACCGAGGTAACATTGCTATCAAAACAGCTCCTTATTCAGACAAAAGGTAATGGGAATGATGGTAGAATAAAGTATCCATGTGTATACCTCAGATGATTAACAAAAATACTTCTGAATTACTTCAGTGAAGACCGGTGGATTATCAGTGATTGCTCAGCAAAAGTTAGGACTGATATAAATAGTAACCTTCTGAAGTCACTTAGTATGGCTTAATTTCCCTATTTGATTATAACAGTAGATTCCTCTGCTTTCTTTTGAGTCTTGGCAGAAGGGACCTGCAGAAGCTCATTTGAAACAATTCTACTGAACATTCATGAGTGTGTCCTCTGCAGATAGGCATGAGGCCAGGCTAATAAAATTATGTAACATGTATTTTTCCATCTCTCTTTAAACTTTGCATGTGCTATATGACATAATCTTATTAAAACTTGATGATGAACCTTGCTACATTGTACCATCCTATAAATCATTGTCATAGAAAACTTACACTTGAGAGAGGGAGAGAGAAATGTATTGTTGGAAGTCTGTAGCAGCAACCAGCAGCTGCTCGTTGGTGGTATGGACATGATAACCAGGTGTTCTTGTGCAAAATAGGTTGTATTAATTACTGAAATCTATTAAAAAAATCTGTTAAAATACCATCATATTTGCAGTAGCAAGCTTTGTCTCAAGACAGGTAGAGGTGGAGGCAGCGCAGAGCAAATATTTGCTGTGCTCAAAGTATGGTCCCTGTTGGGCTCCATCTGATTTGTTGCTTGTTGGGGGATAACAGAGAAAGATTCTGCCAGTTTTATTCCGCCTGTTCAGTGAAGGTTGCTGCTGCTGGAAATAAGGGAGTTTGGTAGAGGTTTCCAGAATTTTACTTTGCTGAAAGTTAACTGGATTGTAGTTTTAGTTTCTTTAGGGGAGCTACAGTGAATAAGGCATAAAGAACAAGGAGTGTGAAGTTGTTCCTGTGTTGCCGTGGCTTCAACAGCGAAGACAGTCAGCAAAGCCAAGAAACAAATGAGGTATCAATGGGTCTGCTGCTGTTTTCTGTCTGTCTTTAACCTGTATCTGCAGCCCCATTGCTCTTTCTTGTGTACTACCATCTTGGCTTGGCTCTGCTAGCTTCCCCCATGATTGACCAGAAACCTGAGAAACCTGTACTTCTCCCTCTGGCCTTATGCAGAAATGAGCAAAACCTGGGAGTTGGCTCCATTGTGCCTTGGGCCAGATGAACACTTTTTTTCTCTTTTTTTTGAAAATGCATCTCTTTGCAAACTGTTCAGGAAATGTCTTGTGTTTGCTCTTGATACTTGACCTTTGTTTCTAAAATGGCATCAGTATCAGAGTTAATATCAGTAAAATAGTAAAAATAGCAAAACAAATTAACAGGACAGAAAAATAAATCTATCGAAGTCGTCCCCCAAAGGCTGCCCCCTTTGTCCTTATGGTAAGCCTAAATATCATTCTGCTTATACCTTTAGTACTTCCAAGGCCTGCAGCTTTGTCTTCTCTCTGTGGTGCTCTTGCTTAAGATCCAGTGCAGCTGCCCAGTCTAGCAACTGTCCTCACCAGCCTCAGTGTTCAGCATTAATTCATCTGCTCACCCTGGTCTTCTAGTCTTTGCTTGGGAGAGCAAGAGGGAGGAATCTAAACAAGAAGATGGGAAGTCAAGGTGCCAGTTCTGTGGGTACTGTGATGGGACAAAAAGATTTTGATGGAAGGGGAGACGAAGGATTCTAAAGCTGTTCTTCCTAGTGGAAGAACGGAGTTTATCCTTAAAGCTCCTCGCTGTAACTCAATATTTGATTTATCTTTCCTGCTTATTCCTTTCCACTTCAGAGTTATCCATGATCCTGCTAGTTCCCCTTCAGTGCCCAGTTGGTTCCAAAATGCTATGGAGCTTTTCCACTGCACTCTGAAGTTCACTGACCTTCTTGCCTTTTTCTGGCCCCTCCTAGCCCTCAGATTTCTATCCATTCCATGTAATTCCTCTCACTCTTCTGCAAGTCACTCACATGTCTCAGCTCTTCTACTTCTCCTTGGTCACCAGCACAGCCTGTAATTGCCACAAAAGATAATGCTGCCTTTATTAATAAAAACCCTGATGTGACCAAGTGCCATTTCATCTACAGTACAACTTCAGATACATATAAAAATTGCCCATTTCCCTCTCCCAGTTGTTCATATCAGCATAGGTTGGCATTATTTCCTAATACTCTAGGATGCTTTTGAGGGTCCATAGCTACTCAGTGTTTGCATCATAAAATGGAAGAAGAATATGCATCATAAGATGCATACAATAACAAACAAATTTCACTTTAAGTATTTCATTAAAAATCACCGAGCTTGGAAGTTATAGAAGTTTTGTCAATAGTGATGTTGTCCAGCTGAGTCATCAGATAGGGCAGAGTTATTTTGGCCAAAGTACCTGAACCCTCCTTAGAGTTCTATTAGAAGAGCAACTTTCACTGGAGTCAATTATATAAAGATGTTCTTTAAGATGAATTTCTAGTGCAAGTACAGTTTAGTTGTGTGTGTGTATTTTCATGTGGTTTATCATACACAGTTTGATAAATAGAACCACCAGGATTTACGTGTTACAACACAGTAGATGAAGCAGATAAGTTTTACTGTTAAAACAAGCAGCAGAATTGCATGAGCTGGAGTAGTGACTTAAGATTTTGCAGTACTTGCAGGGTACACGCTGTCCTACCAGAACTACATGTAGTAGCCTCAGGCAGTTGTTACCCTCAAGTAGAAGCATGGTGTCTCAGGTCTATCCTGAATTGTTGAGGTTTGTCAAGTTAAATCATATCATGTAACACAGAATCAGCTAATATTACTCATTCCTGCTGGGTGTCAGTTTCCAAAACATACACAAATTTAACTTTCACTAATAAAGGGGATTTGGAAGGCAAGACACCTCTGTGTCCTGCCTGTTTCAGAAGATTTTGACTGAGCCTGAATTCCATGCATAATACCACTGTGTGTTTATTAGTCATACTTACATAAAATATCACATCTCACATGATATTAATGTGGATGCTCTTTTACCACTAAAAGAGTAAAAATAGTTTCAGCTGATTCCTAAAAACATATACCAGAAAATACTTAATCAGACATAGTATCACTACTGTGGTGGCCTCAATATAATTCTAAAAGGTCTAATAGTGTTTGTTTCCCCCTCTAATATGTATAATTAACATCAATAGCACTATTATTAAACAAACAAAGTAAATCGCAGATGCATAGTCTGTTTCAGATGTTTTTGTTAGGGATTAAAAAAAAATAAGAATTAACTTTTAGACTGTGACACCCACAAGTTCTAAATGAATGAACAGTATACAGCTAAAGATTAGGTTAGGTGAGAAGAATAAGAAAAAAAAAATACAGCGTCAAGATACTTGTTGTCTTGCAGTTTAGCAGAGCATGTTTAATACTTGTAAACCAATACAATGAGCAGCTAATGACCAAAAAACCATAACATTACTTTCTTTCCTCTGCAACATTACTGTGACAAAATACAGCTAAACCACATATAACTACTTTCAGTAAACAGTTTTTTTTGTTGTTACTGCTCACAACTGGACTAGAAATACTGAAGGGCATGGATAAACTAAAACTCTGTGTGAACAGCAAAGTAAGAAGAGGGTAGGTACATACACACACCTGTATCCGTTGGCTTTGTTTTGAGTCTGCATTTTTGTAGTCTCCTGTTTCTTTTGCATCATCTTTGTTATTCCTTTAACCAGAACTTCTTTACACGCTTCTATTCTTGCCTCTTTGCATCGAAAACCTACCTGCCTTCACAGCAAAAAAACATTAAACACATCTCTCTTCTCTTCTCCAGTGCTGCTTCTGTCTCCAGTCACCTCATGACTTTTGTAATTCCACACTATTTCTTTAACACCTACCAGGTTTCTTTCCTAAGTGGGTCCTTTCAGTGCTATATTGTGGAAGCTCATTATTCTCCTTCACATCACAGAAAAACTCCTTGTTGGGAAATAGACACCAGCAGGATGGTCAGTCTGCTGGGATCACTTGCTATCCAGTAGTCCAGTCTCATTTCCTATCAGTTTGTTCCTACCAACTTGCAGAAAATATTAGGTTAGGAGGTTTCAGGTTACCTGGTCCAGCCTCTTCAAAGTAGACTAATTTCTACATTAGATCAACTTGCTCCAGGGCTTGTCCAGGAAAGTTTTGGAAATTCCTAAGACTGGAGATTCCAGCACATTCAGCTTCTCTGGGCAATCTATGTTTCACCACCCAGTGGTGAATAAATACCTTTCTATCTTCATCTAACTGGAGCTTTTTGGCTGCAGTTTGTCCCATGCACCTTATCTTCACACCGCATTTCGGGGGTGGGGGGAAAAAAAAAAAAAAAAATCAGTGTCCTATATATTCTCCCTTCAGGTAGTGGAAGGATGCAGATTTGCCCCCTCCCCTTCTTAAGGTTGAAGCTTTGTTCCCTCAGCTCCATACATGCTATGCCCCAACCCCAAATCTCTGGACTCTCTTGAGTTTGTCAGTATTTCTGTCTAACACTGCGCCCTCAGTGCTGTAGAGGACTAAAGATGCAGCCTTGCAAGGGCCAAGTTCAGGCCTATCAGTTCTCTCAGACTCTTATCTGTGTTTTCAGTAATGCAGCCCATGATGGGGTTTGCCTTTACCATCCCAGGGCACACTGCTGAGCCATGTTGGATCATTTTATGCAAAGTTACTAGCTGATCAGTTAGTTCTGTCTCTGCACTGATACACAGAGTTGTTCCATTCCAAGTACAGGACCACTATACTTCATTACATTTCAATTCATTAAACTTCAAAATGTTTGTCATCTTACTCTTTCAGCTTCAGACCAACCATGTTTGTCAGCTTATTCTTTCAGCTTGAGAAGTGACCAACCCCCACCTCACTGCACCCTCCTTTCAGGTAGTTGTAGAGAGCAGTGAGGTTTCCCCTCAGCCTCCTTTTCTCCAGGCTGCACAACCCCAGCTCCCTCAGCCTCTCCTCACAAGCCTTGTGCTCCAGCTTCCTCACCAGCTTTGTTACTCTTCTCCAGACGTGCTCCAGCACCTCAATGTCGATTTTGTGGTAAGGGGCCCAAAACAGCACACAGCACTCAGGATGGGGCCTCACAGTGCTGCCTACAAGGGGACAATCACTTCCCTAGTCCTGGTGGCCATGCTGGTCCTGATACAGGCCAGGGTGCAGCTGGCCTTGGCCACCTGGGCACACTGCTGGCTCGCCTTCAGCTGGCTGTCAGCCAACACCTGAGGCTTTGTTGAACCTCATCCTATGGGCCTGTTGATCCAGCCTGTCCAGATCCTTCTGCAAAGCTTCTACCCTCAAGCAGGTTGACATTCCCACCTCACTTAGTGTCACCTGCAGACTTACTGAGGGCACGCTCAATCCCCTCATACAGGTTATTGATAAAGATATTAAAGGGAACAACTCCAATACTCTGAGCCCTGGGGGACACCACTTATGACCGGCCACCAACTAGCTTTAACTCCATTCACCACCACTTTCTGAGCCCAGCCCTCCAGCCAGTTTTTAACCCAACAAAGAGTGCTCCCACCCAAGCCACATATCCAAGCCAACCTTCAGTTGTGCCATCTGCAGCATTACTGCACGGACCTTTACACTGGGAGACTGATGGTTCTGCTGGCTTTTCACCTACTGTCTAGTCCACGTCTCTTCAGTTTGTTTGCAAGGATTCTGTAGAAAACTCAGGCTTTGTTAAAATGACTGCTGTCCCTGCATCCGCAGAACTAACCATTTAATCAGAGAATGCAATTGGTTTGGCAGACCCAGAATTTGTCCTTCCTAATCATATTCCTTTCCTCAAAAGGCCCTCCACGAGGACTTTTTCCATAGTTTTCCCCAGGACTGAGATGAGGCCTTAGCCTCTCGATCTGCACATCCTCCTTAACTTTTCCAAGATGAACTTGAAGGCCAGCTTGGAACTGTTAGCTATTTCTGGATTTTGTGTCAGCTTGCAAGTTCTTCAGCAGCAGGTGCCTACTGTGTACTCCAGCAGTGTCAGGCTCATGCTTGTAATTACTGTGATATGACTAATTTCTGCCTTTTTTTTGAACATTTAATCACGTATCATTGTCATTGCTCTTTCACAGTCTTTCAAGTTCATTGTAAAGTTTTAAGTTACAAATGTGTTACTCAAAAATAAAAGCTTCTAGAATACAGCAGGTACTCAATTTCTCCCCCCGTCCATGAATACTATTAACTTCAAATAATGCAGTTAACATATGATATAATTTACCTAGGAAAACTTGGTTATTATACTGCTGCATAGGCAGTTGCGTATGTCTTACCTGAATCCTGATCTTCTCTTCAAGCTAATATTCTTCCAGTTCTGGAAAGAAAGAAAAAAGCTGATTTGTGAGTCAAGTTACAATTTCCAAATAAGGCTTTAATGGTAAACAAATTTCAGAAAATTTGCAGGAGCGGTTTTAGTACTGCATCACTGTTGGATCCGTGTGAGCTGATTATTTTCTCCCCTGTGTGGGGAGAAGTACAGACTTTTAAGTCACAGAAATTGTTCACAGAGAATAGTCAGAGGGAAAACACAAGCTTTTCAGAAATACTTTTGTTACTGTTATTTTCTTTCTCTTAGTGACATAACTATAAATAGGATATCTTTCTACACTGTAAGCATGTGTAATTATTTCACTGTTTTTCTAATTTCCTCTTTCCTTGGGAGGGTGAGGCATTCATAGGTCAGTCTTTCATTTAACAAATGTCTTTTTTTTTTTTTAAAGACACTTTTTTCACACAACTTTCATGGCTTTGGATCAAAACCTCAAAATGAACATGATGCTTTTTTATTCTAAAGCTTAATGATTACACTTAAGCTTTTGGTAGAAAAGTAACAAAAAATATTTTAGCTTGACATTTTACCTTCCTAATTTTAGTTTTTATACTGCCATTGCTTGCCAAACCATTTTTAGTTCTTATTTTTCTTGCAAGAAAAATGGGTATTAATGCAAGTAGCAGGGCTCAGAAATGGAACCTTTTTCACATAGAAATGAAATTCTTTTAAAAGAATGTTTTAATTCATTTGAAACAAAGAGTTGCTATCTGGAATAGAACATAATAGAACAGCAGTGCGTGCTGGCAGCCCAGAAAGCCAACCGTATCCTGGGTTGCATCAAAAGAAGTGTGAGCAGCAGGTCATGGGAGGTGATTCTCCCCCTCTACTCTGCACTTGTGAGACCCCACCTGGAGTCCTGTGTCCAGTTCTGGAGTCCTCAACATAGAAAGGACATCGAACTGTTGGAACAGGTGCAACGCAAGGCCACNTAGGCAGAAATTCAGATACATTCTCCCATAAGGAGAATTCTACTAGTCATCTGATTAAAAAAATCTGTGTAAAACTTCTAAACTTAAAAGTTCCAGTGATGGTTTTCTTTTGTGATAGTTTTAGTTGACTTACTGCTGGACTGTACAAAGCCATTTTTGAATAATTTCTTTCGTGCTGTAGAATGCCTTGTAGTCATGGAAGCTGTGAAGATTAATTCCTCTGATGAGAGCAATTACATGCTCCACATCCTAATAGAATTTTATAAATTTAAGACCAAGAAAATGTGTTCATCTGAAACAGTGAACCTCTTTATTCTACTGTTTCTGGATAAATTATTTGTGTTGACATGGTTGTAATACCTCATATACAGGTAAACAAATTGTATACCTAGAACAGAAGAATATACTTAGAGGAACACAAAAATATTGTTAGACCTCCCTGCCTCAGTATCTCTAAGTGTAACTAGTTTTCCTTGAAAATAGTGAGTCCTCAAGAAATCAGATAGGTAATAGTTGTTGCTACTTCACTATTTTTCCTCTACTTCTGTGAGATTTCAATGAACTCCTTGCATTTTTAGCAATCTTACAAATAGTATAACAGTTATTTTAGGGTACCTCATACTTCTTAGTACTAGTACTTCAATACTTAGTGTAAAAGTTGAGATAAATGAGTGAAGAGCAAAAGATGTTTGTTGGTTGGGCAAGGAGGTTAATAAAGAACTAGCACCCATGCCCTGTGTACATAGCCAGAGACAGCTTAATGAAGTGGAGACATAGTCAGAGATAGCAAGAGGCAGATAAACTGAACTTTCTACCCATCAGTATAAATCCTCCAGGACTAGAAGCAAATGAACTGCAAAGCCACAGCATATGTTACAGGAAATGCAACTTACCATTAAACACAATTGTGTTGTGCCAGAAAGAGTCATCTTTTGCATTTCATCTTCAGGGATTGTTATACTTGGAGGACAAAGTGAGCTCAGGACACCCAAGTGTTATCTCCTGCCAACAGAAACATAAGGAGCATAAACAAAGCAAGATGGGTTCAGGTAGTAATTTAGCAGCTTCCAGGCCAACTTACCTGGGCAGCTGGGAAGCCCATGGCAGAACAGTCTCCTTTGGTCACTTGAGGTTGTACTCTGCAGACATTCACCATTTAGCAGTGATAGGTAGAGGTGGTAACAGGTCCTTAGCTAGGGCAAGCTCTCACCCCAGAGGTAATACCTACCTGCTCAGTTGCAGACTTCTGGAGGGTCAGCTAGCACTACCACTCTTAACTGAGGCTGCTAAGTTTCCATCCATGGTCGTCTTTCTCCTTGTCCTTGAGGCAGCAGGAATGAGGTCCTGAGGATACATGCAAGGCCCAGCTGCTCCCTAAGGGAGACAAGCCAGGGTTCAAGGGTAGTCCTAGTGCTTACAGAGTTTGCACTGAGCACAGCTCAATCCAGCAGCACCCAAGTGTGGCAGGGTGCTGGTAACAAGATCCATCAGCAGTCACAAACAAGGTAAGCAGTAAAGCAGCTATATGGTCTATCTAGGAGCAAAAGGAGAAAGGACTAAAGCCAAATTCTATGGTCCATCCAGGAGACAAGCTACTGGTAAGGTAGGTCCAAAGTCTATCCAGAAGGTGGGGCTAGAAAGAGGACTAGAGATAGGTATAGCTGTGATTCTGGTCAGGGTTTGGTGGATTCACACCAGAGCTTAAATGGAGGTCTCAGGCCAATGGGCAGAGGCTGTGGACAGAGGCCTCAGGTGAAACTGGTCAGGATCATTTACGCCTGTTAACGCACTCAGGCCCGTAGCATCTGGAGCAGAGGAGAGTCTTTTCTCTTCTGTTCCTTTTCGCAGTCTCCTCTGATGGCTTGGGTCCACCTGGAAGAGAAAGCCAAGAAGAGAGTGCCCAAACTGCATGTGAGGTCATGACCAATGGCGTATTAAAATTTGCTGTTCTTACAGTAGCGTTCAGGGAAGTGACAGTTTTTGCAGCATTCTCCAGTTGGCACACCATTGAGCAAGGCTTTTGGACTTCAATGGCTTGATGTGAGACTTGTTTTTCTGTTTATTTTGCTCAAGCTGTTGTTGGGTAAGAATGCCCAGCAATGTTTCCTACAGAAATAAAGAAGTAGTCATTAAAAAAGCAAAGCACCTCTCTCAGCTTTTTTTTTTTTTTCCCCTTTAAAATGTAGACCTATTTTTATGGAATTTATTTGCTATATTTTGTACATGCTATGTATTTTTTGCTATAGCACCATATGTTCAGGTTCTTCCTGAATTAATTAGCAGAAACTAGAAGTTCAAACTTTTGGAGTGTTTCCAAGAAATAGATACTGGAAACTTTTGCAACTATCAGCCCCTTCATTGGAAATGCAGGCGCATCAGTGAATTAATTATGACCAGAAATTTCACATGACGTGGTAGTTACCTTTTCTTCGATGAATTCAATGCAGATTCAACTAGAAGTTTTGCTTATTTCTACAAGAGATCAGTCACATTCAGAGTATTATATACACCCACATTTCTCTTGGTTACTTAATGTCAAAGGATGAAGAAAACAGAAGTATGGCAGTTACTGCACTGTTGACCTGGCTGGTGTTTGTGAAACAGGGTGGAGTTTAATTGTCAAGGCAGAGTTTGTGAACTTGATAATACAGATAGTACCCGATGCAGGCACATAAAAATGAGTAGTAATTGTTAAAAGAAACAAGGCAAATAGTGATTACAGGTAGTGAAACAGAAAGAAAACAGATCAATGGGCTGTTATTTTATAAAGTGGAAGGGAGTGCTTTTGATGCTGTGTAGGCTTTACAGTGCTGGTCACCACAATTTGCAGATACTCTTCTGAGGTTTGCCCTTGATTACCAGGATGAAACGAATCTAGTAAAATGGTGTTGCTTTCTGGGCTGCTGCTGTCATCTTAGTGAGGAGGCAAGTGGGCTGTCTGGAGAAAGGGGAACGAGGAAGGCTTGTAGACAGGGATTTATCTGCCATCATCTTTCCTCCTTTTTACCCTTAGAAGCAATGCTGTCAACTTTGTATTAAAGGCTTCTCTATCAGAATGTAAAACATGACAAAATTTTGTGCCCGTAAGTCATATTTTTCAAAGCAAATAGATTTTGTAATATCTTTATAAGAGTCAGTTACTTCAAGCAAATTATCTTCTTTTACATTGACATACTCTGAAATTCATAAGTGTTGGAGAGAAATTAGGCTTTGCCCCTTTGTGTTCTGGACATACCCCCTATCCTTTAACACGTAGATGATGTGATGGCACAGTGTGTCCTAAAAAGCAGGTTTTATAGGGATACCCAGCCATATCCAGATCAGCTAGTGGCTCTCCAAATTGTGTGCCTGGATTTGGTCATTTGGTGTCTCTCTCCAAATTGTGTGCCTGGATTTGGTCATATGGTGTCTCAGACGTACATTATAGGGTCAGGAGAAGAAGTATGGTTATACTTTTATTATCATTATGTGACTTCACTCTTCCTAAAGACTTGGTTTTTCACTATTTTACCGTCTTCCATAAACTGAGTTACAGACTAGTTGTTTGATAGCACGTGCTATGGTCACCTTCCTCTGTGCAGATGAAGCCATGGTTACTTCAGAGAGATAAGGCCTTCATCTTCATAAAATCAATTCACCTGTATTCTTTCTCCTCCCCCTGTTCACTGTACTGAGTGTCTGACTTGTGAGTGATGAATCCACAGGAAATAATTTCAGTTGAACCTTTGGTTTCTTTGTGACCAAGAGTCAAGCTAGGATGGAATTGCCATCTAATAAAATATAATTGTTCCCAGAAGCTGCAGGGCTACAACCTTATTGTATTTTCTATATCATTCATTTTATTTAGTATCCTTTTAGTTTAGTGTTCTTTTTTGAATACGCATATTTCTGAGGAAAACTATTCACAAATGCTCACCTTGGGAGCATGGTGAACAACAGAAACAGTGCTGGACTGCTGTGTTTTCTGCTAAAAATATGACTGGAGTTTGCTCCAACCTTTTTTAATTAACCAGGATCTCTCAGGGTTCACACAGCCTGCCAATGGTTTTCACACGTTTTTCTTCAACGCTGTACAGCATTTTTAAACACACATTTTCAGTGCCTTTGGCGGCTGCTGTTTCAGTATCCTTGGGGATTAAAACTCTGTGTTTCTCCTTAAAATGGCACTGGTGTTGGCAGTCAGTTTCTCATAGTATGCCTCATACCTAATGTAGTACTGCTGTTCCTAAAGGTTAGTGAATACTTTTCCTCTCCATCCTACTATATTCTTGACACCTTTGAGAGATAAAGAAAGAAGTATGCCCATGCCAAGCCTCTGGCCCAAACTCTTGACTTCCCTGACAGCATCCAAGAGCAGATTTCAGCTTTCTTAGTGTAAAGGTGGCATTTCCCTTGTCACAGCCTGTGTTCTGAGACGTGCCTCTGGTTTGCTGGAAAGAAGATCAAATGATGGACAATGAATGTGTGACCTTAATGTGAGTAAACATGGTACGGATATTTGGGAGTATCCACATCACATAAATGTAGTCTTGGTGCAGCATACACCTGAGAGCAGTGATACCATGGTTTCTTTATTGAAAGATTGCATCACAGCTGTTTTCTGAGCTGGCTGAGTCCATTTCCTCTTGTTTTATCACCTGTTACTTGGGAGAAGAGACCAACGACCACCTCGCTACATCCTCATTTTCAGGTAGTTGTAGAGAGTGATGAGGTCTCCCCTCAGCCTCCTTTTCTCCAGGCTGAACAGTGCCAGCTCCCTCAGCCGCTCCTCAGAAGACTTGTACTCCAGCCCCTCAGCAGCTTTGTTGCCCCTCGCTGGACCCAATCCAGCACCTCAGTGTCTTTTTTGTGGTAAGGGGCCCAGAACTGCACACAGCACTCAAGGTGGAGCCTCACCAGTGCTAAGTACAGTCCAGGATGCTGTTGGCCTTCTTACCAACCTGAGCACACTGCTGGCTCGTGTTCAACTGCCTGTTGACCAACACCCCCAGGTCCTTTTCTGCCAGGCAGCTCCAGCCACTCTGCCCCAAGCCCGTAGTACTGTATGGGGTTGTTGTGAGCCAAGTGCAGGACCCAGCACTTGACTTTATTGAACCTCATCCCATTGGCCTTGGCCCATCGATCCAGCCTGTCCGGATTCCTCTTGCAAAGCCTTTCTACCCTCAGGCACGTCAACACTGCCACCTGACAAGTACGTTCTAAAAGTGATTTCCTTAAAAGAATTCTCAGTGCTTACACAGAAGGTTTGAACTGCAGGCACCAGATATTGGGTATTTGTTGCTAGCATCTGTGAGAGCTTGGTGCGATGCTACACCAAGGTTCTTGCTGTCCTGATGTGGGTAACAGGATATAGGAGGAAAAAGTTGCTGTCAAAGAAGTTATTGCTGTTGGAAGGGGAATTGCAGGTGTTCATTGAGTGTTTCCTCTAATTTGCCACTTAAGCCTAAAATGTGTTTTTCTGCATATTTAGCGACAGCTATAAATGTGTAGGTCATATCCAGATCAATCATTCCAGTTTATCTATGTCAGGAATGTTCTGTTTTTCACACATGGGTTTTTTTTTGCAGCTTTCCTTTATTCAAGGCATAACTTTGCATTTGGGACTTGCAGTTCAATCTAGATTAGTAAGAGAGTCGGTGAGTTACTTGGAGAATCTTACCTTTCTTTTCTTACATTTTTTTTAATGGACTGTGGGACGTGTTTGCATTTTTTCTTCAAAGGACACTGCCAGAGTAGTACACTAGATTCTTTCTAAGAGCAGTTCTTGTCTACATTGTGGAAGGCCCTGAGTCCCCACCATAATCATGAAGCTCTCTCAGTGAACCTCGTGATGTCTGGCTGGTGTTCAAAGAACAGCCAGTTGTTGGGATTGCGAATGCACATCACCTTGTTCTTCCGTGTTCCAAAGTGAGATCCACTCAGATAAAGTCTCCCCTTGCCTTCTGACAACAGGCAAACAAACAGCAGGTGGGTGGAAGGAAGAATTATTACAGAAATATTGTAAAGGGAAGTCTCCACTAAGGTTCTCAATCACAATGCCATTCTTCTCTACATCTTCTCTACAGTGCGGAGCCAGCATCCTGTGTGTCATTTTTAAGGTCAGGCTGTGTAGTGTTTGACTGAGTGAATGTTAGTAGCACTTGAACAAAATTTGAAAAAATTGTCTTTCTAACCAATCCTAAGACAAGCTGTGCTAAAAAACTCTACAGCCCTATAATGCCATTCATGCAGTGAGAGGAGCGTTATAAATATAAATATGTAAGTAAACATGGCTGCTTAATGGGTTGCTTAACTGTGATCAAAGCAGCTTTTCTCATTAGTAAGGCAGGGTTATTAATATAGGAAGAGGACTTCTCGTGGCCTGGCTCCCAGCACAAGCCTCAGAGCAGAAACGCTTGGGATTTTGTCAGGATTTCAGTGAGCAAGCAGCTGCCTGTACTGCATTGCCTGCCAAGGCAGTAACTTATTCCAGAAGTGCTCTTCAAATTTAAGTCCTGTAGGCTGAGAAACAAACTGCAGCTATAGTTTAGGCCTTAGAATAAAGTTTGGTGTGATCGCAGTGAAAAAACAGACAAAGTGGAGTTTTTATTCAGACTTACTGTGTTACTTCTTGGGCGTGTTGTATTCAACTAAAATACTCTCAGAGGGTACTTAAAACTGTTTAGTCCTAGGAAATTTCAACTACTGTGATACAATTTAAAAGTCCTGTTTACCAGAGGGTGCATGTCAAACATCTTCTCCAATGCTTTCATCTTGACATAGCAAAGTTAGTGACAGTTGCTGATGGCAAGTAACTTCTGTTGAATTCTGTTAATTCTGTTGAATATAATTTTTTACAGAAAATTATCCACTAAGAAAACTTTCTAGCCTCCTTGGTTGTTAAGAAAACCTTTGAAGTACATAATTAATACATCCAGAAATGGCCTTTCTTGCTGAGGCTGCACGAGGCAGTTCAAAACAGAAAGGAATGATCTGTGTAGGACTCAGATTCTGGCTCTAGTTTGCAGTCTCTGTGGCCAAGCATTTCAGCAGGTGAGTTCTTGCATCACTGCAGGGAGGGAAATCCCTTCCCCACCTGCAGCATTCTGCAGCAGCAATGAGGAATGCCTGCTTTTTCCAGTCAGTGCCACATTCCTTATTCCTAAAATGGGGGAGAAGGGGAGTAAAGTGAGCTCAGCAGCTTTGTTCAACACTATAAGCAGACTTAACTGCCAGAGGGTATACATGCTAGCAAACAGCACACGTTAATGATGATAGTTTTTGCTGTGTCTTTGCACTTTTTTTTTTTCCCTCTTTGCTTCAGTGATGGATTCTAGCCAGTGGCCACATTCTCCTCTCAAACATCCACTTATCTCTCACCACCACGTGGCTGCATGAGAGCTTTCTTACTGCTGTTTGATGAGCAGAACAGGAATTAAAACCTTCCCTGTTTTAACTGCTCTTTTTTTATACTCATATAGTCAGTGTTGACAACTCACAACATTATTAGAAATCCTTCTATGTATGTTACTTCATATCTTGTCTCTTTAGATATGTAATAGTAGGTGAAACTTACCTCCAGCGTTTTTTAAGTAAGTTTCATGGCTGTTGAGCTAATCCCAAAAATATGACCTCTGAAGATTTGGAAAACGAAAAGTAAATACAAAGAACCTCAGATTTATTATTTCAAGTTTCGTGGTATTTGTTCCAGTTCTGTGATATTTTCGAGCCTGACTCATGATATTTGAATGCTTGAGGCTGACAATACAAAGATTTCATTCACACACTCTACGTTACACTGTGTTTACGTAAGTAAAGAGTGATGAGGAGAGCCCACCATGAAAAATGCAGGGGATGGGGGAGGATGGGAAGATCATGACCCTTTTCCTTTGTTGCTGTAGAGCTAGTAATAATTCTGTGAGTCCTCAACAGTATAAATGAGAATTTGTTTACTTTTTTTTCAAAGCGTGAAAAAGGCAAGTAACAAATTCATAATGTACTAAGAGAATACAATTCAGTCTGTCTCTAAAACTATTACTTTCCATTATGCATTATTTTTTCCAAAATTCAGTATTTTGTTACTTCTTTGCATAGCATTTTAAAGCCAGGTAGTTTTTCAGCAAAAGGCAAGTAAGGAGTGCAGTCAGGGAAGCTGCCTAGAACTGAAATAGCTGCTTCTGGTCATGCCTGTTTGGCAGTTCTAGCATGGAGGAAGTAAAAGTTAAAAATGCATTTATTGTTTTTACTCAAAAAAAACAAACATGCATGAACCCAAATTGCCCAGCCCTTGAAATGCAACAAATAGAATGATGCTAGGTAGTGTTTTAGCTCTGAAGAGTTGCAGCTGAAGGATTCTGATCGTATCTGATGTCCAAGACAGCACTTTTGAGAGCTTCTGTGATTCTGTTGCCTTTTAATCTGGTTCTTTATCAGTGCCGCATGAAACAGCAACTTGTCAGTGAGCTAGACAGTGTCTAGTAGAAAATGGGGCTAAAATAGTATCAGAAAAATCAAGGAAATTCAAAAATTCAAGCCCAACAAGTCCAGCTTTTCTGTCTTCTGCAAACTTACATGTAATAAAGTAAGCTTTATCTGTACCTTCATAAGGGCTTAGAAATTAAGAGAAGAGTTGGTAAGAGAGTATGTCTACAGTAGAGGAACTACATCCAAAGTAAGGCCACAGATGTGTAGTGTCACTGGTAGTCAGTGGCTGGGATAATTAGAAAAGGATTGATAATTTAATAAACAATTACTGTTTCCACAGTTTGAGGAATCTTAAAACACTGATGTTCAGCTGTAACCACATATTTCAATAATTAACTGAATTGTTTAATTCTCTAACTAACTGTCTATATGCCAGCATTTCAAATTAGTGCATGATCTGTAGTGCTCTGTCAGGAAGATGGGACATTTTCTACTCAGAGATTTTTGAAGTTGAACAAGAAAATGGAATTTGAAAATTGGTACCCTGTTTTGATATGGGGAAGTCTACTCCTGTCCTCTGGAAATAAGAACCAAACTGAGAGGAAAAAACAGGTTGCAGGTCACAAGGCATAAAAAATTTAGGATGGACTAATGCATGAGGAAGTAGTCTTTGTGGTCTATACATTTCTGAAAATATCTGAAAGGAGTAGTGGCCAGCTGGGTCATCTGTTCCATGGTCAGCTGCTTTAGATAGTCTTTAAAGAACATAGGCCTTCAAGAGATCTTTCTTGTCAAAACATATTACTGTTAATTTTAGCTGATTTTCATAGTAGTTGTCATATTAAAGGAAATGTGTTTTAGTCTTTCATACAGCACGTATTATAACCACAACATGCTGTGGGTATTGCTATGATAGAATTCTACGTTGTTGTTGAAATAAATCTTCAAGTTAATGCTGCTTTTCAGAGGCCATAGAGGTAAAGAAGTAATTCTTTGGGAATATTTTGATGATTGGTTCAACATACAACCAGAAACTTGTGCAGTATTTGAGAAGATGGAGTACTGAACCACTAGCAATCGAGCAATATAGTTAGATATCCATATTAATAAACAGCTGTCACAGTGGCATAGCAGATGTGCTAGGTGCATATATAACATAAAATGTAAACTTCTGATGAGTATGTTCTTATTTTTTACTACAAAATGTTGTAATTACATTATGTATCATGTCATTTGTTTAATTTTCCATCACTGACAGTGCTTTTTTTAAAAAAAACAAATCTGTGAGGTCAGTTTTCTGATAAATTCTAAACTGTGACTGCTAATTGAATGAATTAATTTTGAAAGGTGAATTTTACTGTCTTCAATTACCAGTCTACAGCCTATCATTACAGGTTTGTTGCAGCATTTTGGTTTTGAGAGTTCTGATTTTGATACCTCTATAGCAATAGCATCTTTAATTCCAATGGAATTTATAATGCATGGCATTTAGAGTGTACAACTTCATGACTCACTTTCCTAAATGTCAGATGTCACAATCAGGCAAAATTGGCCATTGTTTTCTGAAGATGAAATGTGAAAACTTGATGAATACAATTAGAGGGCATAGCAGAAAACCCAACTCCTAGGCTCCAAAAATGTCATTCATTCTCATGTTCTATTTCCTAAACTTCATTCAGCTTTAAATCCCTTTATTATATTTGCACAATCTTTGATCATTGTGAATTTTTTCTTTACAATACACTAGATGAGCACTCTGAAAGACAGTGTTTGCAGTATTTTTATATACCAGTAGTCAAATACATCTTTCTGAGCAAAAATGTTAGCAGGTTACTGATAGCCCAGGTGAGGTTTTGACCCAAACTTTGGTATTCACTTGTATTTTTGGGGGGTGGGGTGGGGAGGTGGGTTTCAGAGGACTGATTCCTTTGTTGTGACATACTGGGTAGTCAAAATTATAGTTGCACTACTGAGAGGTCTTGTTCTTTGAAGTAGCTTTAAAAGCTGCTATTAATGATACCTTGTGGGCAGAAGTGTTGAAAAAATATGATTATTAATAGCACATATTAACACCAGAAGTAGGATAGCACATGTAAACCCTGCAAATGGCATGACTGGTGATGAGCAAGGTGATGTTACATGTGCTAAAGGCATTCTGAAAGATTCATTTTGGAATCAACATTCCAGTGAAATAATAAACCCTTCACTAAGAAATATTGCGGTAGGAAGTATTAGCAAGAAAGAGGCAAACTGTTGGTGCTGTGATTCAACTTAAAAAGTCGAAACATATTAGAAGGAAGGGGGAAAGAGATTTGCAGAGGCTAACTGTATAAAACAAAATAATACCATAAGACAGATGTGATTGTAGCATGGCCTCCTTTCCAGCCTGAGGTATTATTACTGTTTATCAGTTTTGCCAGTTCTCCCAATTTTCTTCTGCATTTAGAAATGCAAATTTCTTTTTTCTTTTTCCTAAAGTATCTTCTTCTAAAGACCTGTGGGTCTTCAGCAGAAGAAGGGTTTGGGAAGTCTCTCACAATCCAGCTGAAGGTTGTGTTGTGAGGACACTCACAAAGGAGGTTCCAGAGATCAGCTGCCCTGTTCTAGAGAAATGATTTCCCACAAGGACATTACCCTGTGCCAAGTTCTTAGTTATTCAATTTTAACACTGTTCGCGGGTGTCTGTGCACTGCTGTAAAATTTCAAAAGGTAAGGTCTGCCATTAAGTTAAATTTCTTTAATGACACAATTAAACAAGAAATAAATACCTTTAAAAAATCATAGCATAGCACTCATAAAGAACCAAATTCAAATTTGCCTTTTAAGTCTAACCTTTACCTTGTGGAATTCACTGAGGTTTAATTGCTGTAAGAAGCCTGGCCACAAGGCATGTTCTGAAGCAGTAAGGAAATAGTCTGGATGTATATCTGGCTGGGTTCTTTTAAAGAAAAAAAGGTTAATAGAAAACAGATGCAGCAAATTATTTTCAGAACAATTCATTTGCTTTTTCTCATTGGAGAACTGAAAAGATAAACTTTGAAGAACAAAGGGAATGTTTCTTTCATTTTTTAAAGGTTACAAGCATAGCAAGAGGATTTTATAAGATAATATTGACTTATTTAAGTGGCCTTGCTGTTGTGTTTGCACTGTACTGCTTACATTCATATTTTGTTTCATTAGTAGCTCTCCAATGGCTTTTTTCTACTTCTAGGCTGTTAAGGCTTGCTTTTTCCAGACCATGTTATAACTCCTGTTGAAAATTCAATACATGGTCCACAAGAGTGGGAAGCAGATAGGCCACTGCAGCAGGAGTCCTTAGAGAGGGTGCTGCGATGTTCTGGCTCGGCCATAGTTCGCCTCTGTGCTTTGAGGAAGTGCAGATACAGAGCTGCAGTGCTCTTATGTTTGAAATATATTCCATGTTTGCTCCTTCAGCTCTCAGAGGAGACTACTCTAAGTACCTACAGTGCTTGCAGAAGTATCATGACCAGTATTTCTGGCCTGTTTGTAAAGGGCAAGATTTGACATCTCCTTTTGCGTTTTCCATTTTGTTGCATAGTCCAGGTGAAACTGGAAGGAAGCTGTGTATTTATGAACATGTATGCACACAATTTTTATGTTATTTGTTCGTAACCAATAGTTTCTTAGGGAAAGGCTTGGATTTTAAAAATTACTGAAACATCCAGTCTGAAAAGCTACTGGGTAGTTTAATAACTTAGAGATGTTAAAGTCTCTGGATAATTTCTGTTCATGACAGGGAAGATAGAAGAGGGGAGATTGATGAGGCAAACAGCAGAGACTTTTCCTGTGAGCAGCAAAACAGTCACTGTAGATAAGTAGCATAGCGATTAAAATGACAGGCACCCAAATTAAAGCCCATGACTGGTAGGATCTGCTAACCTTCCTAGCAACTGAAAAATCAAAGTGTCTTTTGAAAAGATGACTTTGGAAGCAGAAAGAGATGGAGAAACATCCAAGAAATAATGAGAGGGAAAAGAGGTGAGAAACAAATAATTGATGCCTGGTATAGATGCCAAAACTCACTCACTTGTGATGTTCTTTTACATTGTACTGATAGTGATTGTGTATGGATGTGAAAAACAGATCAGAGGGAGATTTGGGGAGAGATTTCTGGTGGCACAAAAGTGGCTATGACAGCCAGCTGGGGGAATCAGTCTCTGCGTCTGTGTGTTGTTTCCTTTGGAACTAAACAAAACGCAAATCTTTGTGCTTCGTAGGTGGCATCATCAGATACATTCAGTTGTGCTATATTTACAAACCACTGCATTTGTTACAATTTCATCTTTATTTTTAATAAACTGCTACCAAACACAAAGTTGTTTTTATGTTTACATGTACTTACAGAGCTGAAAAGTGTAAGAATTCCAAGCTTTTTCCATACTTACATGTGCGCACGCAGTCAGACACCCTACCCTTAGACGTTTGGTCTTCTCTTCAGTCTTTGAAGAAANAGAAAGAAATTGAGGTTTGAGATATACATAGATATAAAATGTCATATACTCTTCTCTTCAGTCTTTGAAGAAATGCATCATCAAAGTGTCCAGTTTGCACCCAGTTGAGACCTGCTGCAGGAAGGCAGCTTCCTACCTTTCCACTGTTTTTATCACTACAGGCTTTTGCCATTCTTTTCTTTTTTTATGTTTTGGTTTTTTTGAGCCCAGTGTAAAATTCACTGATAACATAATTTAGTAACAGCAGCTGGCTTTGTGAAGCACTATGAAGTGCTTCTATCTTCAGATCACAAGGACAATTTTATGTTGTTATTATTATATACATTGTGTTTTGTTTGTTTATTTTTAATATAAACATCTCCTGCAGCTGCCTTCAACTGGGTAGAAATCAGACATTTTCATTAATGCATTTCATCAGGATTGGCAAGAGAAGTCCAAGCATCTTTGAGAAGATTTCGACTTGCGGATTTATAGTTGAAGGGAAATGGTGTCTGTTTGTGAGCACAAGTGTAAGTGTGGTAAGATCTCACAATTCTTAGATTTTCATCTCTGTAAGTGTATGTAAACATACAGGCAGTTCTGTGTTTGGTTGTTGCACATAGAAATATTCAATGCTTATACATGCACATCGGAGTCAAACATGTACAAACATACCCTTGTGATGCTTTGCTTTCCACATTATGTTGTGGCTATGATTAATTTCCTCAGAATTGATTTAAGAACTTGTAGACAGTGTTTCAGCTGCTCTCCTACCTCGCAGGCTACATGCACAGCTCCTCTGCTGACATACCTTCTTTTCTATTCTCACTTGACTTCTGCCTCGCACTCTTTTCTCTTCCGTACTATTTTCAGATGTAGTTCCAAATTATGAAGCATCTTTGACAGGTAATATAATGTTCAGTAACTGTTCGGGTAATATCAGCATTTTTTCCCTACCAACTATTTCAGGATTTCTCAGTTTCAAAAGTGTCATGATTAGGGTGATGGGACAGCACTCTGCTATATAGGACTACATTTTGGAGCAAGAATTTCTCAGTGTTAAGCCATATGCTTTTTAAAATCGGAGACTAGAAATAGCACTTCTAGTGACAGTTATTTTGCATGTTCACCTTTGGCCCTGCAGCTAAGTTTTTAGTGACTGGATTTTTCTAGCAAAGTTTATACAGCTGACAGCATAGGATATGTGAGCTTAGAAACGAGAAGTTTGTCCTTTTCCTTTTCATGTTTAAATAGCTGTATTCCTACTTCATTAATCAGAGAGAGGAAGGAAACAGAGTGGATCATTAAGAAAAGGTCTCCTCTGTGTTTTAGTATTATCAAATAGTTTGTCCAAACAGTAATACAAATGAAGGGCATTTTGTTTGTTGTTATGCAGTGGCATTGTGTTCTGCAGGGTCAGAAAGGGGCACAGACGGTATCATGGAAGGACCTAAGGGCTTCTGCAGGCTGAAGGCCAGGGTCGGTGCTGCTTGAACACAGCTGGGGGCGCAGGGGAAGGCAGGGCATGAGGGGCGGTGGTGGCCCATCAGTGAGAGTCATAGACAGGGCACTGAAGAAGAAGAGCTGTACCACAGAATCTTTGTGATGGTTTGTGAAATTACCAGAAAAGTCAGATTTTTTTCAGAGACCAGACGAGTAATCATAATTTTAGTGAAATTCAGAAAACTTTGGACATTGCTATCAGAATTTAATTTGGTAGACGTCTTTGTAAAATCTGCTTCTGTATTGTCTACTAAATGCTGAGAAAATTTTTGATTGCTTTATTTTGGTCTTGGGTGGCAAAATACAGGAAGTAAGAGCAACAAAAGGAAATAAACGACTGAGTTCCTCTTAGACCAAAGCTTTATTCATCTCGTAAAGCTGGTGAAAGCACAAGGGATTTGGGGAGAGAAGGATGAAGAAAATTATTAACATGAGATCAATGAAGTATGTAGATAGAACCTGCTCCAGAGCATGAAAAGAAGGACATCATAGGACTAGTATAAACTGGTATTGTAAACTAGTAAACTGAAAAAAATGGCTTCAAGTAATAGTATTTTCCATTTCCCATTTAACTACCACACTGCTGTGAAGGATTTAACTGCTCCTGTGGATTATTATACGGGCCTTCATTTTCAGTATTTCTTTAGCCAGAGTTGCATTATCATTCTGTAAAGGTCTGGAAGAAGAGAGAGAAGCGTAGTTGGCCTCCTGCCAGTTTAACTCAAAAGTCTGGACTTCTGAACTGTTTCTAGTTTTAGTATTTTCCCCATGTCTTTGGTTTCTCCAAAGCTAGCACTGTGGAATTCATTGAGCTAATTATTGCAGCGTTATCCAGAAATTCACCGTTCCCTGGAACAGAAGGTGGCTGCTTTGACAGAATAGATGCCTTTGAGATAAGACATGCATGATGTTGGATAAGATGCCATTGTTGATAGGTGATATAACCACACAAGCGTGTAAGTTCTGTGTAAATCTCTTGTGCCACATCACCTGCTGTGGCTGCAGCTGCAGAGGAGTTCCCTCATAAAGATTTTTCACAGAGCCTTACTGCTTATGGGTTTATAACAGGCTGAAGCTTTGGGAAGCAAACCCAAACCTGTTCCATTCTGTTGGCACTCCATCTTCTATTTACAAAACTAAGTCTTAGTCTTTCCAGGAATCCTCCTACAGAGGTCTTGTTTCTGTAAAAAAAAGTAGAAGTGTTACTTTTTCTCTCTGTTTACCATTTTCCCATTGCCTTTTCTTCTGCAGCATGCTGGTATTCATTCCTGATGGATTAGTGATACACCTGAGTGCACATACCCTTTCTTAATTGCATCTACTTTTTCTTCCACATTTTCTCAAGATAATTTTAAATTCTAGGTCTGACCTGACAGACTATTTCCTTCCCCTTCCACAGCAGTTTATTAAGTAGTCACTTTCATTCCTTCACTCAAGTCACAAGTAAACAACTGAGTAGTACAGAAACCGAAGCAGATCCCATCAAAACTGGGTTTCTTCTATTTTTCCCTCCACTATGACAGCAGCCCTTTGATAAACAGTCCATCTTGGAGTATGTCCTTCCCAACAATTTTTCATCTCCCTTGCAGTTATTTTGTCTGGGCCACATATTCTTCAGGTAATTTATGCAAGTACAACAGGAGACAGTTTTAGAAGCCTGTCTGAAGATACATGGTATTTACAGCTTCTAATCTTTTCAGAAGATGTAAAAGCTTATTTTACAGTGGTCTGACAATATTTATCCTTGAAAAATCGTGTTGGCTGTTACTCATGTCTTTGTTATATTGTGCATGTTTCCAACTTGTTTGTTTGATTATGAATTGATAGCCCTAAATTGACTCTCAGAAGAGAACCATTGGGAACTGATAGACAAAATGAGGCCCATTGCTTTGCCAGCATTTCTTCCCAGAGTGTGAAGGGCAGCCCTCAGGACGGGTGTGTGGCTGACCTCTGCACACTCAAAGGTTCCAATCCAATAAAAACCTGTCTTAGCCACATCGGCCCATGAAATACTCATTTATGAAGTGTATTTGTTTGATAGAGATCACCTCACTCTTGCTGTAAAAAAGCCTAAGCTTTTAGACCTTTTCTTCCTTATTCCTCTTTGAGGGAGATGCAGACCTGATACATTGTCAGTGCAGGAAGGCAAAAAAGGAAAATGGAAGAGAAATGTCTGTCTTAAACTAGTTTTTATTTCCAGAATTATGGAATAGTTATTAATGTATGTGTTGAGTTCACATTACCTGGAACATCACTGGCCCATTCCTGGGTCCATATAATCCAGGTATTTTTTTGTAAGTCTTCAATTCCTTTACTTACCAAAGGTATTTATAGCTACAAAATTCTATTTAATACGGAAAGTTTACGGTCCTTTACCTCATACTTTTAGCGTTTTTTCACACTGTCCCATTTCTCATGTGACTACACTTTTACTTATTTGCTTTGTTAATAAGTGGAACTGCTTCAGCCGTTGCATCTGTAAATGTTGAGTTTGGGTTTGGCCTTTAGTGAGTTACCCTAGCAGTTTTTCTAGTATTAAGAGGTTTTTTCTTCTGATTTCCAAACCTGTAAGCTCAGACTGGGATAGAAAGTGAATGAAACTTGAGTCTTTCTTACTCCTGGGTCTACAGCTGTAAAGAAGTGTCAGAGGGCAGCTCTGGGCTCCTCCTGTGCAATCTGCAATTATGTTCTCCCAAACTGAATTTCCTGAGGAACACCGCTGCCTCGTGTATGTCTAGGTATAACTGATAGAGACATGCAGCCAGGTGAATAAATTTTTTTGCATACAGCCTTGATATAGCTGGGAAAGTCAGGCAAAACAATCTGCATCAGTGTTAAACATGAGGATACATCTCTCCTCCTGTGTAGTTCAGGCTTCTCTTTTCAATTGGGATCTGTAAGTAACTATACTTCCAGTTGTTCCTTGAAAAAAACAAAACAAAAAAAAAAACAAAAAAAAAACAAAACAAAACAAAAAAAACCTAGGAGAGAAAAGGCAAAATTGCAATAAAAGATTTGTTTAAAAATACTTCTGGGAGAGTAGTATATTCTAGTGATAGATGGAATAAATCAGAAATTTACCCAGGAACAGAGAGTTTCAATTCCTTTCAGGCTGGAGGGTTAAATCCACATTAGCCGTGAGCCTTATACCTGTAAATCCTGGGTGCATGCCTGCTTTGTTCCTCTGCAGCAGAGCTACTGCGGGAACTGATTGCAGAACTGATTGACTCAGTAAGTTAATAGAGCATTTGTAATGAGTGAGGTGTGAATCCTGCTTCCTTATCCCTGCTCCTAGGACTTGACACAATCACTAGGTTAAGAAAAGAAAAAGGAAAAACAAACTCAAGAAAACAGCTCATGGAGCAGAGACCAGAATGTGTGATGGGAATCCAGATTTCTTACTGTGCCAGGATCAGAAGCATTTAGTACAGCAGCAGTGGGAAGGCAGAAGAAATTAGAAACATGCTGTGTATTGGTTGGGGAGGAACTGCAGGGGGCACGAGTGGAACCATGGAAATATAGTGACAACTGAATTAACTAAATACTATAGTGTATATAAAATGTAATAAATCTGTTTAGGAATATCTTTCTGTGGATAAGATAATGGATTTATTTTAAATAACTAAATAAACTGATAGCAATATAATGAATACACTTTCCTCAAGAGCAGACTTATAACACGATAGACACCCGAGTGAGTGCTCTGACCTTCTTTACAAAGTCAAGAAATATTCCAGTTGATTCCTGTCAGCCAGGAGCTCAAGCCAACTGCCAGCCTCATCCAGGACAAACCTGAACCCCTGCCTGATGATGAAAGTTGGGGCTGCTGAGGTGGGCATTGGTCTGGGGTTGGCCAGGCGGGATCCATTACTGAGCTGTGACTGGAACAGCAGGGACCAAAGTATTGCTGGGTCTGTACTGGTTTGGAGTTAGTGCCTTCTGTGGTGTCCCCACAAACCCAGCAGTACAGTGGGAGCTGTCAGGATTTGCTGAGCTAGAAATTAAGACTGATAGTGTCAACTGTCTGAAGCTCAAGAATTTCACACGCTCAGGTTGCTGTTTGGAGATGACAGTCATTATGAAGTTGAAGTTCAGGCTTTGAACTGCTTGCACAATTTCACAGTTTTCCAGAGCCCTTGGCATCGTACCAGTTAGCATGGTCCAACATTTTTCTTCTTCTGATTGCACCTTCCAAGAAACATGTCTGCAAAGTTTTTTTGCTCCGACAACTTGTTGAGATACTCTAAATTGATTTCATTGTACACAATCTAACTATATTCCTTCTACTTAGATTTAGCTGGACATCTCTCTCAAGTTATTTATGATCTGTTCCTGGTTTCCTCGTTGGACAGAGCAGGTGGCATATAATTGCTCACAAATATAATACTTTGTCTCATTCTGTGATACTCATTCTGTGATATTCAAAGCATAGCTTTGAATATAATATGGACTTAGCTAGTAAGGCTTTATGCTTGGAAATAGTGCAGTGTGAGGAAAATAGATATATTAGCTCTCCCGTAAATTGAATGAAAATCAGGCATTCAGAGTCTGCTGCGGGCTGTGAACCCAGTGAAATCATTGGGAAAGGATTTCAGTAAATGCTCTAACTGAGCGTGTGAGATGTAGTTTGGCTTTGAATATTACAGACACTGGAAGCAGGGGAAAAATAGTAAAATAAGGTAAACACACTCACAAAGTACATGGACACCATAGCAAAAAAAAAATAAAAAAAAATAATAGAATTTTGCTCATAGAAGAGGGGAAAATTATGCAAAACTTCACAAAGGAGAAATTCAGTGATGTCTTTGACCAGCAAATAGTACCTGATGGGATGGATTTTTTTATCGGACTTTAAGCCTCTTTACACACCTTTAAGCAGGTGCATGAGCAAAGATAATCTTCTTAAGCTTCAGCGTGCAGATCTACATTATCTGTAGTAATTTGGTTATTCTTAAAAGGTTGACCAGTACCATAACAGTCTCTCAGATTAGGCAGAGGAAGCTTCAGCACCTGCTGGAGGAGAATCGTGAACTAAGTTTGTAAAATGAAGGGGACGTTGTTGGTGTACCAAGTGAAATATCCGAAAAAAATTCCAGACAGTGAGATGGATAGCTCAGGGAAGCAGCCTCCCAAGCAGAGTGGTTTTTCATACTTGGAACGTGCCAGAAAAAATGCGAGTAAATATAAAACTGGTATGAGGCCGTCTACTGCCTGTGGAAAATGTTGATGATTTAATAGACTTTCTGTGCCTCTTAACATCTGGATTCAGGGAATTAATCTGAGCTAGTGGCATTTTGAATCTGATGATCTGGTGCTAAATCAGGAAAACTGGGAATTCACAAAATGCACAGCTGCACCATTGATATTAGGAGGCAAAGCGCATTGAAACTGGTAGGCACTCACCAAAAAACATGGAACTTCTTTGCTAAATTTAAAATAATAAAATTTTCAGACTGAAAGAGACCTTAGACAAGGACTTAAATCATCCCATCATTCGTAACAGATGTCTCTATAGTCTTGTCCATTGGTGGAGATGCCACAGTCTCCTGCTGCTCTGTTCATGTCCTTGTGATCTCAGCACCTCACCTGAAACTTCTTTTCTAGAATAGAAGCTCGATCCTGCCTGCAGCCACAAAGCCCATTTGAGGACTGTTCCCGTGTGTATCCTTACAGCCTCTCTTGCTTATGCTTCCTCCTTTGCCCCACTCCTAACTTTGAAATTTCTGTAGCAAAGAAGGATTTAAACCCTTTAGTCTTTCCTTACATGTTTATATGGTCCTGTTTACAATACGTCTGATCATCCTGTTTGCACAATCTCCAGTTGTGTCCAATCTTTCCTCATGGAAACCTGCACAGAACTGCAGCTGCAGGCTTACCGAAACTGAGAAAGTGAAAAGGAGAACTTTGTTTTGGATATTTACCTATTTGTGTGCCGTGGTGTGGCTGTTTTCCTAACAGCAGTACCTCATGGACTGCACTTCAGACTGACGCCCTGAATCTGTTTAAAAACCTGCGCTATAGGCTGTATCGCTCTCCTTTCTATGCAGTTGATTATTTATGTCCAAATTTGGAGTTTGCAGTTGTCCCCATAGAAATTTCATCCTGATCTTTTTTCTGTCTCATTGCTTCCATTTGGCTGGTGATTCAGCAGATCTGGTGTACTCTCACAAGTATTCTCTTAGAAGTATTTAGTGGAATAGAATTGCCAAACATAATAAATTTGGACTAATGGCTCATTATGTCATACCCCAAGGCAATTAAACCTGTACTTTATTTAAAAGGGTCTGGATTTTACATGGAGGTAGAAAAAGGAGCACAGATAGTTCTTAGTGGTTGTATAGAAAAGGAGCCCTCTTTGCATGTGTAATTTAACATGCTGATTTCTCAACACTTTTTAATATAAGCCTGAGGCATTTTTAGACACTATTTCTAAGCATTAATTTAAGATTTAGCTATAGTTTGTAGCTTGTAAGCATCCTGCCCCACATTTCTTAGAGAATATAGTAGAGAAGAACTTGAACCATTGGTGCAATTAGATGGCAAGTGGAGCAGAAGCCTTATCAGTCCTCAGTGGCTCTCACGGTGGCCCTGTCTGTGGTAGAAATACTTCATTTGTTTGAAACCCCTTTCTTAGGCACAGTTGCTTCATTCTTGTTAGCCAGATCCTCTGAGAAATTTGCACAGGTACAAGAGAATTGCTATGAAGGGTTAGAAGGGAAAATGTCAGGAAAGGCAAATGAAAGCCATGGGGAGGTTTGAAGTACTTCATTGTGGACATGTGGAATTGCATTTGAAAATTCGTTGCTGGTGGGCAGTAATATTCTTCTATAAACTCTGATCAATTTACTAAGTAGGTTTTCCATAACAAGAAGATTATGTAGAAAAATAGCATGTAAATACTCAGTTCTAGGCTGTTACAAAGGGGGCTTCAAAAGTTGAGAATAAGGAACTGTAATTAGTAAAGTATGCTTTTTCCCCCAAACCAGATAGTTCTTTGATAAACAGTGTAATTAATCAAGAAAAGAAGAGATTACACATCATCTGCCATGTGTTGTCGTCACTGTATTTTTACTGAATGAAATGTTTGTATAACGAGATACAGTAGTATTTTTAGGCTGGATGAGTTTTTACTGGCATGACTTGCCACCTTTTTATATTGACTTCAAGGAAAAGACTCTACTCATTTGAAGAAAGAAGCACAGTCACTTCTTTCCCTGTTTTCTACATACTTTGTCCATTGCAGAACTTGTGAATTGATAAGAGGCCTTTAGGAATTAAATGTTTATGTAAAAAAACCCTAAGAATTGCTGTCAAAGATGTTAAATGCAGAGTTGAATTGAGCAGGGTTACACACTTTATAAATACGTGAAGTACAATTAAATGTGGCTTGTAGTTTAGCTGAAGTATTTCAGAATTGCAGAAGCTGAAGCAAAAGAGTATGAAGATAATGGCTGTCAATATTACCTACCTTAAGTAGTCACATTTTACTTCTTAGATTCTAGGAACATTCTCATGTAATCAAAGGAGTTTTAGGGGATTTTTTGGGGGGTGAAGTGAGGACAGAGTTTGTACCGAAAAAAAAAAAAGGGGGGGGGGTGGAAGACTTGGCCTCTAGACAGAGTGTTCACAAGAACTTCACAGTTTTCCTGAACTGAAAATTGTTCTTTGAATAATTGATGGAATTATTTGGAGGGTACTTTGAGATCTGGCATTTCTGTATTTTAAGTGACATTTGTTAGTTTTAATTGCAGCCCTGTTCCTGTATTTCCATTCATGCTTGTGTACACTAATTAAATAAAAAAAACCCTACCCTAGTTTTTCTGACCATATATCCATAACGAGTCTCAGAATACATCACTCTGCTGAACTTTCTTTTAACATGTTAACTAGAAAATTCCTGGAAGGGAAAGGACCTTAAGCTTTGTATCACCAAGGGAAAAGCAATCAGCACAAGTACTCTCTAAAAATCCCTGTCTGTGGGATTTGGCATGGGTTGTGCTTCCAGTATGAAAAAAAGTGTGGCATCTTTCTGGTGCTTCTGCATCCAGTTGATGCCAAACAATACAAATTTGTGGGACATGAAAACAAAACAGTTGGGGCAGGTGTGGGCCTTTAGTTCATGTTGCTTCTGTATACATCTGTTGTTTTATTCTGTTGAAGTTATGTGCCTAATTTGCATGGATATGCTTTATTCTCAGTTTTTTAATAATGTAACAGGGTTCTTTGTTTCATTTGAAGGGGTAGAGGACCACTGAAGAACACATCTGATGTAATTAATGCAGCAAAGATGATTTCAGAGTCGGGATCAAGGATGGATGTCTTAGCACGGCTGATTGCCAATCAGGTGGGTTATTTATGTCACAGATGAGTCCGTCCATAGAACCTCCAACACCTGAGAAGGTCACTTACAAAAAGCACTTGTGACATTTTTAGATCTCCCTGTCTGCTTTTCCTTCTCAATTTCTGAAGTGATGTATATATAGAGCCTGTATTAATTGTACGTGTGGATTCTCCATGCATATCAATGTGTCTTTTTATATACAGTTAGAAACACACATAAACATCTGTGTACTTAGATGTGTTTTTATGTACATATGCATATTAGTTGTGACCTCTTTTAAGGTGTGAGTGTAACATTTAGATATACAGTCTAGTCCATTCTTGATTTCGGGTAAATCACCCAGGAACATTGGAGCTGTGTCAGGTGAGTCAGTTTAGATGCCACAGGACTGTGGCACTGGCACAGAGTTCTGCTTACTGGTTTAGCCGGGTGTGAGGTCCCAGCACTCTGCATAGTAAGGTTACTGAATTTTCTTTGTCTTTGAAATTAATTGATTTCCACCCCAGGTTCTTGCTATGTTACATAATGAGTGCTTCTGCTGTACCCAGGTTATCTTTCCTATCACTCGCCCGAGCACTGGCTGTTTCTTTGGAGCACTGATGTCTTAAAAATGTAAATGTAAATGTAAATGCCCTAAATAGTCATAGGTTTGGCATCTACACACCTGCCGTCTCAAAGTAATATTTTTTTAGCATTTAAAAGAAAACACACATCATCTAAGTTAGAGCTCTATGATCTGTTTTATTTCCATTGGATTCTTAAAGCATCAGATAGCTCAAAAAACCCCACCAAAAACCCAAAGCAGGATCTACGTGAGTCGGTGAGCAGGCTCATTTTCCCAGTGAGGGCAACTTAGTAAATGAATATCCCAAGCAACTGGTCACATCCACCCCTCTTTGCTAAGTAAGGTTGGTTGTTCTAGGGCCAGACACTGCCAAGAGAACAGTGCAGTGAAATGTGAGTGTGCAAGTATCAAATCTAAACCATTTATATTCTTCGTGACTGCCTTTCAAGCACAGGGTAGCATGGTACAGTCACTGTCTGCCACACCCTCACATACTGCGTCTCTTCCCCTCACTTTAGATTTTCATATACAAAGCTTTCTTTTCTAATAGCCTTGAAGCAGCAACAATCTGTTAGTATTTTCTGTCATATATCTCTGAATTCCAGAAACAAGACAAAGAATTTCTATGCTCACTCTATAGTTATGATCTGATTTGGGGAAGAACAGGTAAAATGTGTTTAGCCCACATTTCTGATCTTGATGGGTGTTCTCCAGCACATCTCTCTTTTCAAGAGCATTGGAGAATGGCTCCTTTCAAGATTTTATCAATTACAAATTAAAATTCAAAACTGTAACTTGTCACTGATCTATTTAAGAAAATGATGTGATGCCGAAGCCAAAGATGAGTAAGGGTCACGGTCTTTTGCTCTTTTTAGACTAGAAAATCAAGCCTAACTGAAATATTTCTTTCCTGAAATTTTTTCCTTTCCTGTATTATTACAGTGACTCCAGACTAGAAACAGGAAAAAAATGAGTGTGAGGGAAAAGTAGCCATGAATCATTAGTGCTAATAATTTGCGCATAACCTCTTAGCTGCTGGGAAATGTGACATCATTCAAGTTATTGAAACCTTTTAATTGGATTCACTCAAATTATTTCCATTTGTCCTAGCCTTGGGGCACCTGACCCCTGGCATTTATCCCCTGTAGCATCTTGTATGCATCTGAGAGACACCAGTCAGCTGTAGGGCTATTTTAGATGTAAATTCACATTATAAGCACTAGAAGCAAATGAGCATCTACAGTTTTTAAAAAGAGAAAAACCCAACCAAACCCCACGAACCAAAGTAGCCCTCCCAGTACCTCTGGGATGAACACACTGGTCGTTGCTAGACACATATCAGCCTTGGTAAGAAAGAGAATCTCATCTTTACACCTCCTATTACAAAGGTGCTTACTATGATCCTCTCAATCCCTCAGATTTCTGGAAATCTTTTACCTTCTATAACTGTTTCTCCCTATGCCAAATCCTCCTGTAACTTTCAGAGCTCTTTTCTCACTGTGGGGTGTTTCTTGTAAATGCAAGGTATTTGTAGAGACCTGTAATCCCTCTTCTCAGCTGTTACTTTGCCAAATTTCCTGTGCTGCCTTCATCTCTTGGGGGGCATAAAAAAAGACAAACTTTCCATTCCTTGGGGCTGCCTAATTGCTGTTCTCTGAAGTCGATCCAAACTGAAGGAACCCTTCAAGAGTTTGGTGCCCAGACTGGAGCATGAATTCTCACCAGGTTTTACGAGTGCCTTTCTCAGCAGTGCACATGGAATGTGGAATGTGGAATATTTCACCTGCTGCCTTTCAGTAGCAGCTATACAAGTGGAATTTTTATTCTGTGTAAAAATGGCTTTGTTTGGTTTGCTTCAAAAGTGAAAACGGATAGCTCTACACTGCTCGATTTCCAACTGACTGTTACAGGTCCTTGCTTTGTTCCTGCACATACTTTTCTTGATACTTTTTCACCACTTGCTTTTGTTCTTTGGCTGCCCTGTAAGTATCGATTACCACTGCTGATACTGTCATTTCATTAGGCCACATCGCTTTGCTGCTCACAGTTGTTCTGTGACTGAACTATTACTCTGCCTTTGCAGTTGCAGGACCACAGTAATGTGTGACAGCACTTTCAGTACCAATCTGCATGCAAGGAAGCAAAACAAAAACCTCACTCTGTTTCCTCCATCTAGCTTCAGACCTGAGCAAGAACCCAAAATAAGCAAGCACTGCGTAATGGTGAATCATTGTCAATCTCCTTGGCCTTCTCCTGTTGATGAAGTATTTTCAGATTAATTATCCTGGTGTTCACACTTCTTAATTTCAGAGATTAAGAACTGGGAGCTGTAGATTTACATTGTTCATACAGGCTTTCTGTTAGGAGGGGAAAAACCCCAGCCACTGTACCCTGAAACTGTATTTGCAGTATTTTATAAGTCATGAGCCACAACAGCCACAAGAACAATAAAGTGTTGTTCTTCATCTCAGATATTTGTAAATCCCTGTGTTTGAGGGAAAGGGACACCTGTGTGGTACAATTAGCGGAATTCCATCATATTTCAGTCCATACTCACAGCACTTTCAGAGGACTCAGAGTTAACAATTGTAAAAACATTCACAGTACAGCATCAACATAAACCTAGGCAGATTAATCACAAGTACATCGATAATAAATTCAGTTTAAAATACAGTTCTTCCAAATGTATGGTCAAATCTGTGACCTGAAAACCCTGAGATAATTAAGGCAGTTAGTACATCCTGGTTTTAATGGAATACGCTGTAGAGTAAGATCTTTATTAAAAGCCTCCTCAGTATTCCAGTCATTTTGACCCAGGAGGTGCTGGTCTGTGATGATCCCACTAAGAAAAGGCACTCAGACTCTGTGAGGTGTCATTTAAAATGCTGTCATCTGTCACAGCAAACACTGTAAGAAAGGAACAGTGTAATCAAACAGAAGACATTTCCCCCATTTTGGTCATTTGAGCTATTGGAGGATTCTTCTTACAAGGAAACTACTTTGTTAATCATTTCCACTGTCAAACAGGATGGTCGCCTCAGAACTTCTGATTAGAGGATCAAGGATCATCTTAAAAGCTTACACTTAACAAAAAAAGTTGCAATAAATTACAGATTTACATTTATATAAGTATAGAAATTTATATAAATTTATACCTTTTAAAATGTTAATGTAAGTGCATCTGTGTGTGATTATACCCACCATGAAGACAGAGTCAGATTCTAGAATGCTGCTGGCTGCCAGCAAAGGACTGAAATCCCAGTAAAGCCAGAACAGCATTCTTTTCTTTACACTGAGGATTTCCTCAGGAACTGTTTGTCGTGATCTTTTGTGCCACCGTTTTTTCTCTTGGATTGTGAATGTTGGTTTCGCTGTTTCTAATCACTGCATGATTTCCCTAATCACTTGGAGGTTTCTGTGGGTATTATTTCTGTGAGGTACAACACCACTGCAGCTTCTGGGTGCTGGTCAGTTCTGATCCTCTTCCTGCAGAAAGATCTTTTTACCGCCCCACTGCCTTCAGTATGTACGGGACAGAACCTCTCGTAATGTGCCAGGGTCCCTGGCTAAGAATGTGAGGCATTAAACTGGTAACTATGAATTGCCTGTGGGATGATTAAACTCAGAATTTATTAATTGTCCTTCTGTTGCAGCCTAGTGTTTGCATTCACTGTTAAGCAAGTGTTGCTTGTACCAGATGCTTCTGAGCGGTATGTAGAGGATTCCTTATGGAATATCCTCTCCACAGAGCACATTTCTTTCTAACATCTGTTTTGTGATTTGGCTATGCTATAAGGCATGAGGTTTTAATTTATTTTTTTTAGTACTTTATCCTGCTTAGAGTAGTAACAGAATGTTATCTTTACCCCTGTAAATGCTGCCTTTGTATTGTGTTGGTCCCTGCATTGATCACAGTCTTGTAAAGTTTTATGAGTAAAGTACATAAAAATGAGCACACTTGGTCAGATAACGGGTCCGTTTAGGCCAGTATCCGGGCTGACAACAGTTAATAGTGAATATATGAAGGACTCAGTGAGATAATTGCATGTGTTTCATGACACTTCTACAGTATGGTCTCTCAACCCCCAGCAGCCATTCAGGAATTTACTTAACCAAACATATTTTTGATACATTTGAGACATTAAATAGTCCTTGATATATTTGTCATTCATTTGTCCAGTAGTTGTTATAACCTGTGTCAGCTTTTACCTTAACCATTCTGCAACAAAGATTTTTTCAAATTTACCAACACAGTGCTAACAACCACCTCCTTTGTTTTGAATTCCTGCTAGTTACTTCTAATGGCCTTTTGTCGTGGAGGAAAGAATTCCAGTCTTCATGAAAATCTTTGTTCTATTTTTCCTCTTTTCTTCTGTGCCTCATAAGGCAAGAGGGCACAGGTGCACCGTACCCACACAGGCCGGTAAAGCTGTGGGTAGAGCACAGAGCTGCACAGCTGCATAATTACATTTCAGAAGTCTATTACTAATAATGCCCAGCGTTTGCTTTTCTTGAATGCCATGAGCACTGAAACCGGTGTTTTCATAGAGCTATTCGAACTTCATGGTCCCGTTCTTGAATGGCAATTTCCTGGTCGTTGATGCGTATCATCTGTGGCATTCCTAAAACCTTACACATTTCTTCTCTAAAGGTATATAAGGAAGATAGCAAATGTGACCGGCCTGCTTAGGTTATTACACAAAAGACAACTATATAGCAGGGTTTAAATACTCCTTCCTCTGAACTTCTGTAACTGACATTGGCACTATTTGAACTGGATGAGATGCTGTATCAGTATGTTATCTGCCCAGCTCTTGAGTTCTTCCACATGGAAAAAATTATAACCACACTGTATTTACAAGAGGAAAAGAAAAAATTGAGCAGCAAACATCTTATTCCAGGAAATATGCCTTGTCTTGATATAATCAGTTCTGATGCTTAAAGGGATTACAGTTGCATTTTAACTGGAAGGACAGATTTTTATGAATTAAGACTAAAGGAACAGTGAGTATTCCAGTTTTCTAAGCAATCACAGAGATAGCAGTATTTAAATACTCATTTGTGCTGTTCCTAAAGCAGTGTTGAATAAGGAAGAAACAAAGACATATTTTAATACAGTTGACACTTTGAAAATATCAAAGATAAGAAAGAGAGTGTGTCAAGAAACTCTTCTATTATTCTTCTAAACTATGCCAAAGCACACAAAACATTTTGCTAATGGATCTAGAAAAACACAAGGTAAGGACTGACATTTAATTCAAATTACTTAATTGAAAATTGTTCAATTTCTTCACTATTTCTTGCTATTTCTTCCTAAGTCTAAAGCATGAACTTCTTTGCTTAACCAAGTATTTCTATTCTATTGCATACTCTTGAAGTGTAGAACCATCACACTCTCATTTTAAACAAGCATCAAGTTCCTTCAGCAAAGCCAGTAGTTTACGTAAAAATAATTCGGAAACCAGGTAGATCTGGTGCTTTTTCTGACTTCTGGCAGGTTTTGGATTTCAGTCACTGCCCAGCTGACCACAGTTGCCTAGGACCGAAGGTTTAATAACTCTACAAAACCAGGGATGGTTGTTGCCACTGGAATAGGTGGGAATGTGTATTTCCTTTTTTAATATAAAAAGCTGAACACAATTCCCTATTGAACTGCCCATATTCGTAATGAAAGTACAGCACACAGGCTAAAGACATGTATCTGAAAAACTCTGGGATCTATTTCTTATTTCTTGTGCTCACATTTTAGAGCTGTGGTAGTACAGAAGAGACTCACTGGCCACCTTAAGATCCCTTTATTCTGCCAGAGCAATGAAAAGCAGCTTTAGAACAAATGTGTGCCAGGCCGTAGGTGGCCAGCCTGGGGCTCACAGAGCAGTATTTCCCCTCCAAGTGCTCCATGTATTTGGGAGTTCACAGAAGGGAGGGTAGAAAGATGCAATTTTTATAAAAAATACCATGTTGTTAAAAGTACTGAAATCCACGAGTTTTCTGTGGGACAGTCTTACTTTCCTGTTCCCACCAATACAGAAGATCTGCAGATCAAGCTGAATAAACTCTGGTGAAATACAAAAAATACAGATTGCATTATAAGATAAAGCATAATTTCATATAAATGTTAACATTGCTCTGCATTTATGTTTACATTTGCCCACTTAAGTATTACTTTTAATGTACTTCTTAAAAAGCAATCATGACCTCTGAGGAATTGAAAGAAAAGTAATTATTCTATACGTGAAATACTTTATTAGAAAAAAATGCTAAGGCAAGCCCAGAAGTGCTAAATAAAAAGTGAACATGGGGAAGTTCAGGAACTATTAGCCTGATGTCTGAGACAAGTTGCTGAAATGCTTTATTAATTGTTCTTTTCTTAATTTTCAGTGTCCAGACCAGTCGTGCAAGCAGGATTTATTGGCTTACCTAGAACAGATCAAGCTGTACTCCCATCAGCTTAAAATCTGCAGTCAAGTTAAAGCAGAAATCCAGAACCTGGGTGGAGAGCTGATAATGTCTGCTGTAAGTAGAAGAATGGTATTAATTACTCTGTTAATAATAAATCTTAAATTTGAGTGTTGTTTTCCTGTGCTTGTGAGATGTTCCAGTGTAGTCCTGAGTTTCATTTAGTTTCCCACTGGTTTTTTACACTCAGTTAATACAGAGAATCTAAGACAGTGAAGTGTACTGGTGGCTTAAAAGAACTAGCAATCAATTGCTTTTTTTTTTTTTTTCCTTTTAAATTCTCAAAACCTACTATTCTTCACTGCTATTCTGGAGTACTCTGGTTTCAAGAACTGTAATCCATTTTAACATAGTAGTTCACGTGCTTACACATATGGAGCATGCACAGAAAGAAGTCTCTAGAGATGTACTTCCAGTTCAGAAGGAAACAGTGGACATTCTACATCCCTACAGAAATAAAATTAAGAGCAAGGTGACTTGATTCTTGAGTAGATTTCTTGATATTACATTTATTTGAGTCATTAGTTCCATTACAGCTAAGTATTATTAGCCATGGGAAAGGTACTGGGTTTGATTTTGTGGAAATGTTACGCACTTTTGCTCAGCACAGATCTGATCACAGGTATTCATGTAATGCCTTCACCTTCACACACCTGTGATTATTAGGGTTATTACCTGTAGCATATGGGATTATGATTTCAACACATAAAGTCTGCTAAATGGTATATAAACTGGGTAACAAAAGCTGCTCACTCCACTTTCTTAATATTTAAATACTTTCTTCTTTATGATAACATCAAATTTATGTAGTCTGGAATATATATATATCATCAGTGTATCAGTGTATGTATCATTAGAACTATTAGTATATTTTATATGGTTTATAAACTAACTACTAATCAAATAAACCCTTTATTGTCGATGTGAGATTTGTAATGCTATATTTATAGTATATTTTTAATGGCTATTCAAATGGAAATGCAGAGACCATTGGGGTTATGTTTCTCCAGTCAGCAGGAACTTGACCGGAGTGCCATCACTGCTCCAATATGATGGCTAGCGGCTTAGCAACTTCATCCCCACTTCTTTGAGGATCTGCAGATGCATCTCATCAGGTCCCATCAAGTTGTGCAGCTTCAGGTTCCTCAGATGGTCTCAAACCTGATCTTCTACAGTGCTTGCCTTTGCCTTCTGCCATCTGGGCAGTGTGGCTACAGCCCTTGCTGATGAAGACCAAGGCAAAAAAGTCATTTAGTACCTCTGCCTTTTACATATCTTGAGTAGCCAGGTCTCCCATTTCCTTCTGCAGAGGGCCTCTCATTTTCCCTTTAATCACGGACGTGCCTGTAGAAGCTCTTCTTGTTGCCCTTGACATTCCTGGCTAGAATGAACTCTCACCTGGGCTTTAGCCTTCCTAACCTCATCCCTGGCTGTTTGGACAAGTTCTCTGTATTCCTCCCAGGCTGCCTGTCCTTGCTTCTGCCCTCTATAGCCTTCTCTTTTGAGTCTGAGATTCTCCAGGAGCTTGTTGTTCATCCATGCAGGCCTCCTGGAGGTTTTGCTCTTCGCTGGTATGTATCACTCCTAAGCTTGGAGGAGGTGAGCCTTGAATCCTGGGCTTTCCTGGGCCCCTCTTTCTTCCAGGGCTTTATCCCACAGACCTGCCAAGCAGATCCCTCAAGAGGCCAAAGCCTGCTCTCCTGTAGCCTGGGGTAGTGAGCTCACTGTGTGCTCTCCTCACTGCTCTAAGGAGCTCATGGTCACTCTAACCAAGGCTGCCCTTGAGTTTTAAATTGGCCCAAAGCAATGTTAATTGCTTTTTCTCACAGGAAGAATAAGCAGTTCATGAAAATAAAATCTTCTATTAAAGCCTAAAGACCAAATCAGAGGAAAGAATAGAAGAGTGGAACATGTAGTCTCATTCTCTGACATATTTGTAGATCTGTAAAAGAAAGAACTAACTTCTTCAAATAGAGCTAAGTCACACCACCTGTGTAACCAGTATCATCTGCTGGATGAAGCCATGGAGGAGAAGGTAAGGTGGGCGTAAAAATGGCATTACAGATGAGCCTTAAATGCTGCTACGTAGCCGTGGTCAGCAGGGCCTGCTGCAAAGGCGCCCGTATCTCTGTCAGTGGGAAGATGGATTCTCATCTGTGGAAGCATTGTGCTCTGGAGGTTCTGGTGAGTGCCAGCACAGTGCAGTTCGGGACTTATTCCCATGACAACAAAGAGCATTATGCATATGAAAAAGTATGTTGTAATCCACAAACACAACTCGCAGTCATTCACTGTCTGTATCACATTATCTTCTTCAGTTGTTTTTCATCTGTGTCCTCTCTGCCCTTGTCCTTGTCCTCCTGTAACATTCCTCTGACAACAATTTTCTTACTTAAAATGAATACCCCTGCCATATCATTAGTGCAGGTTAAACTGGCCGGTTTGCCTGGGGCAGCTGGGACACTTCGGGGGATGACCCAGCAGACAGTCCTCCTACCTGCTCGCCTCAATTAGTGGTGTTTTGACTTCAGGCTGTGTAATCTTGTCATCTCTTACTACAGTTTTGCGAACACCTGAATTTCTCACAGCCCTTCCCTCGGTTCCAGTGCCTTCATTCTAGTCAGGGCCCAGAGCCCCAGTTATGTTGGTTATAAAAGGGTGAAAGTACAGCAAGAGAGAGGAAGACCTGTGAGACTCCTCAGCTTCTAATGCTTCATTCACTGCACTTTTGGGTTTTTCATTCATTAAAAATGCCTTGATGAGTATTTAGTCTTTCGTGCTCCCATAAAGTACTTATATTTTTAAATAATGCAGTTGGCATTGCCAGTTTGTAAGGTGCACAAGTTAAAATGGTGAGGTTTCAGTAAGTCTTTACTAGGTGTGATTGAACAGGAACCAACACTCCCTTCTGTTACGCCTTTCCAGGCACAAAATAATAGGGTAACATTTCCAGTATGTAGATTGACAGTAATTGTGTTCATTTATGTAGATAATCTGATAATTAATTTACAAGTGCTACACAACCATAGGCTTGCACACTGACAGTTTGCTTTTTTTCCCAACAGTGGCTTTAAATAAAGAAAATTATATCACAGGGAAGAAAATGAACATATATGTGAAAAATGTGTGCTCTGACTTCTGCCAGACAATTCTATTTTGTGCAATTTATAGCCATTATCTTCTTGTATTTCATTTCATATTGCATTTCACAAGGGAGAAAAAGCTTTTTGGCCTTAAAAAGGAAACAAATCTGGAAGAGAGAGTTCTCAGAGTTACTCTATCACAGAATTTGATGAATGGCACAGAAGCCATCTCTGAGGTTAGCCAGCCTTACCTGTGTGCTGAAGGCTGTTTCACTCTGGTTTTCCTGCTAATGGCTCGTTTGTCTTTGACTCTTCCCGTTGGTATCTCCAGAAACAGACTTACGTAAAGCAGTGACATAAGTCAGCTTTTGTGCCAAACCTGGGTGCTTGTAATACTTCTAACTTCACCCTTCAGGGCTGCATTTAAATACCTATTTCATTTATTGAGTTACCACTGAGTTCCCATGCCAGTTAAATCAGAAGTTGCCCGCATGATGCTGCTGTGAACATGTTTCAGCTTTGAAGGCTGCGCCGCAGGTACAAACACACAGAGCCTAAGCTGTAAGCGAGCATGTTCAAAAATCCAAGGTTAGGGGGTCTGTAGCTGACACCAGGCCTTTGGTTGACACAGTCCCAATCCTTGGATAACCATACACCAGGAAAATGATGTCTCAGCCAACACGTGAGGACTGTGGCAGCTGGGAGCTGCTCAACACCTTTGGTACAGTTGGAGGTTTTCAGTTACTGCCGGAGAGCAGCCACGCTGCAGGAGCTGGCATCTTGCTGAAGTCCTTAAAGAACTGCTCCTTCAGCAGGGGAGGGGATGGGGCATTTCAGTTCCTTTTAGGGTTTCTGTTTGGGTTTGCTTTTTCCTCCTAAATGAGAAGTCAGGATGGTGTCCTGGCTGCAGCACCTGTAGGACTGAAGAATGGCAAGAGAAGGCCAAGCACCGGGCTGGCAATCACACTGAAACACCGGCTGCTGTAACAGCCCACTGGATTTATTAAAGGTAGAGCTTGTTCCCCTTACTTCAGTACCGCTGTCACTGCTTTTGCTGCTGTACGACCTGCAGCGAAAAAACATCTCTTCTGCCTTGCTTTGAGTCCCTGGCTGCTGTTCTGGGAAAGCTGATGCCTGTGTGTGCCAGCGGCACAGATACTGCTCCTTGTTGGGCCAGTTTGATTCTCCTTGCTGGTATTTCTCCATGTTATCGGCAACTTGTAGTTCAGTTGTTTGAAGTAATGGTGGGAGATCACTTGTTGGGATGTGCATGAAGTTAATTCTGGTAACAGTATTTGATTCCAAAAATGATTTCTAAAGTTTGACGTGAACCCCTATGAGTTGGTAGATTATTTTCAATTTTTTCCCTAAGAGTTGACAGAAATGTTTCACTGTTTGTTTTTTATGCAATAATACTTCACCTGTCACTGCTTTTGCCTGGTGAACACCAGCAGCTGCGTCTGTAGAACACTCCTGACCTTTGGAAGCCAAGCAAGGGATATGTTATTTCCCGTTAATTGCTTAGAGATAGCTCAGTTGTTATTGTGTTCTAAACTGCATCTACCAAGAAAAACTCATTTAAAGCAGCAAAAGTTATTACTGGTAATGTGGACTGCAAGTCGGTTAACTTTTCCTAATAATAATTACTTTGCTAATTAGCAAAATCAGGATGTATTTTATAGTTCTTGGCCTCAGTACATGTACAAGATTATGGCAACAAACACTCCATTTCTTCACAAACTAAAGCAACCGATGGGAACAGCAAGGAAAGGATATATATTAAACTATCGTTCTCTCTTTTCTCAAGGACCTGTTTTTAAAAAATAGTTTCTTATTTAAAAAACCCTTGGTTGTGAGGGACTGAGCTAATGGCCTGTCTAAGCATATGTTCCATTACGGTGTTTCAGGGAAGCAGTTTTACAGTACTTATGTAAGTTGTTTATCACTGAAGTTGAACACAGGGCCTGGTCTAATTATAGGACTCCATTTCAGTTCTTTGAATCTTACATGGCCTGAAGCAGCTTCTGGTAATGGTTGGTTATTTAGTTCATTAGATTCAATTTCCCCACCTGAAAAATGGGTAAGATGCAGAACAAACCCCAAATACTCTTGAGGTGTGTAGTCTATTTATTAGACAGACAGACATAGATAAACAACGGAATAACCACACTGTTAGGAAAACACAGTTCATTGAAAATAAATCCCACCCAAATGGTGAGGCAGATTTCCCAACACCAGTTCCACAATTGGAGATGAAACCTCTCCGATATCCCAAAGGGAGCATGGCAAGGCTGAGGTAAGCAAAAGGGAGAGGGAACAGTTTTCAGTAATGGGAAAAAAGAATCACAACAGCAAGTGTCCCTCTAGCATATATTTTATATATAACCTGCACTGGGATTGGATCCATGGTAGGTTTTATGTATCATCTGGCAGTTGCGTGAAGAAACACAGCAGTTAATGAAGTGCTTTCTTGAACAGCCATCTTCTGATATATTTGATATAGCAACCTTAGTGAAAGAACCATAAAATAATTCACAACAGAAATTGTTACACAAAGTAGAAAGTGGGAAGAAAATGAAAAGCACAGTGTAATAACAACTCCGTACCTTAAATGCAGCACTACTCAGCAGCTCGCTGCTCTTCATAGAAATGCAGAATTTATATTATTCTAAAAAGTAGTTGCCAAAGAAACACAAATTCAGTCTGAGTTTCTCAGTATAGCGTAACAAAATCTGCTTCTAGGAATGTATTTAAACCTAGTGGTTTAATTAAGATAATTTTTTAATAACTGACCTTGTTTCCAGAAAGAATTTCAACTTCAGACTTCAAACGTTGATTAGAGAACCGTGTATTCAACATTCAATTCTTAGTTTTCACCTGTATGACAAAAGAAAGTCTGGTTGAACTGCGGACCTGACTGGGGAGGTTGTAACCAGCCAATTGATAAATCTGTGTTCAAACAGTAAAACTTCAGTTTCCTGCAAAAACCAGTAAATGTCAGAGCAGACCAGTGCAGAGTCACCACTGTGGCTCTAGCAGACTTACACATTGCATATCAGAGAATGCTGTGTGAGTACTGGTTTGTACAGGTTCATTCCAGAAGGCAGCTGTCTGCCACTTCTTTATGTCAGAGAGACAGTATCAGCAAATCTGCACAAAGAATGTGAGCAGGATGCTGACTCATTTACATGCTTTGAGAGTGAGGAAGTTCTGCATTTGTTTAACTGCTACAGGAACAACTCCTAACATAAGACAAGGCAAGCATTTTTTAGAATACTGAACAGAAAACACATTGACTGAAACAGAGCAATGATTCTCTTAATCGTTCTGAATATTAAATAAAAATAACTGACCATACTAATTTTTATATTGTTAAACTTCTTATAGTGACAGATTGCTACTGCTGCCAGTACATGAAATTATTTTACATAAATGTGAAAAATATAATGCATATAAACAAGCTGCAACAAAGTTTTGCTACTTGATTTTTTCTGAACTCCCTTTTTTTCAGCTTTGGTATTCAATGGGAGTTTTCTTACGAGCACACAAGACTCATTACGGAAGAGAATGCAGGTGGTGGGGATGAGAGAGAGTTGATTCCAGCATGAGCTGAAATCCATTCTGGATTTTGCTGGTGGGGGGGGGTTGGGTGATTGTGTGGGCATTTTTAGATTGCCATCTTCAGCTTTGTATCTTCTGTGTTTCACCACAGTACGACGTTACAGTGGTTATAGAATCCTTCTGTATTCCTTTTGCCAAAGAATCAAAGTACTAGCACTCACAGGAGAGATAACATATTTAAATAGGGTAAGGGATGCTTTTCTTTTATTACTGTTCTGATGAACATGGTCAGACCTGTGAAACGTTGAGGTTGGAACATTGCATCTCCATGAAAAGTGCCAGAAGAGCAAAAGTGGAGTCACCTAAAAATAGAACAGCTTTTAGTTTGGGGTTGGTTGGTTGGTTTGTTTTGCCAGTGAATCTTTATGTACTGCTTGCTACACATTCAGGAGTTTGCAGCTCCATCTCTCTAAATGAAATGAACTTAAATGCTCAATGAATATTTTATCAATCTTTCATTTATGCCAAGTTTCATTTTATCAGTTTTCCTAGATTCGTTGCGAGACCTTGAAGAGCCTGCTGAATATCCGAGATAAAAGCATTCAAGTGGAGACAGTCCTTGAGTGTGTTGGATTTACAGACGAACAATAGATTTACACCAAACTCTGTAATGTTACTGGCACTGAAGTATAAACCAGCTGCTCTCTAGAGACAAAAAAATGATAAAGTGGATGGCCTGATTCTTGCCATGTGTAGTACCTGTCCAAGAACATCTTCTAAGATCTTCTCTAAAAGTCAGAATGCAGTTAGGAAATACCCCGCAATATCCCCATTCTCTGTACAGAAGTAAGGACACAGTGAGGTGCATACAGACATGTGAGGGGCACTAAGGCACTGCAGATAAGGTGGATAGCCTGAGGGGCAGCATTAAGTAAGTCTGCCTGTATTTCATTGCCTATGCAGAGATGCCGAGAGCAAAGTAAAATGAATGGTGATTGCTGGCTGTCCCCACACCCACCACCTCCCCCCCGCCACTATGGCAACTGCAGCAAACCATAACTGAAGCAGCCGTTGTGGTGGATACCTTGTCTGCCTTGCAGCAGGGAGGCACACAGCAGCTCGCTCCTACATTTTCCTTTTAGGTATCTGTTTCTGCAAGTCTGCCTGGATCTCGGGGTATCTTTTGTAGAGCTTAAATAATATGGCTGAGGTTCAGTTCCTCCGCTGTGGCAAGGGGACAGTGGAATTCAGCCACTCCAGTTTGGTGCAGCTGTACAATTCGGTTTATAGCTCATTCTTCAGATTTTTAGCATTTAAAATGCTGGATGTGATAGTGTCCACTCCCCAGAACTCATATCAGACTGTGAGGTTAACATGCCACGTATTGCTTTTTAATTAGAACCTTACCAAAATTAGAGACCCATGAAGCTCATTTATGACTCTTTCTAGTAGATATATATGATTACAGTTTAAGAAATAAAAATACAGTTTTCTTGATCACAGCAGTGTAGTAAAGGAGCCGCAATTTTGTGACAGGAGGTACAGATGCCAAAAATGAGGCAGTAACTCTTCAGTTTCCATTGGAGAAGAAAGGCAAGTAGGTTTGTAACAGTTTTCCAAACGGATTCCATGTCATTAGCCATATCTCACAGTATAAACTACAGTCACAATAAAAACTGGATGAATTTTTGGGACAACCATCTATCCTGCCTGGATAACACTACCACTTTCTTAGAGAAGCTTTTTCTTTTCCACACAAACACATTTTCTGTAGCGTGGCTCTAACTCCAGGCAGCTTTAAAAAAAGTGGAAGACACTGAAGTCACTGTGAAATTTAGGAACCACCTGCCCCTTGAGCACATACACCTTCTGCCATGGAAACAAAACAATCTTCTTCTGCCCCCAGCAACTTCACAGTGGTTTTAATACACAGCCAGTGCTGGAAAAGTGTATGATGTCACCAATATTTACCACTGGGGGGAAGATTATTCACAACTCTTAAGAAGCTGTCAGGCTCGTGGCATTGTCAGTTTGTAGAAAATAACAGATACTAAAATTGTGTGTGTGTCCCTGTCTTGGTGTAATTAATCCTCTGGTTAGAATGAAAGAAAAAAGTTCATGTGAAGTTTTATTTCCCTCTTTCTCATTCCTTCAAACCAAACCATCTACATTGTGACAGTGAATGTTTGACAGTTTGAAATTTAAGACAGGACATCAGTTCATCTGCCAGTGAGCTCATGCTACAGCACGGCCTCCCTAGAACAAGGGATAAGCTGGGGACTGAAGAAGCATCGGGAGTGTAATGACAGGGCCTCCGAGCAGAACACCGTGCTGACAGCCTGGGACTTTATAAAATGTTTGGATTAAAAGCAGCATTTGAAATAAGCTTTAGGCTTGGAGGGCTCCATGTGCTTTGAACCCTGCTTCAAATTGCAGCACAAGGACAATGTTGTACAGCTAAAGCTGGCAGAGCGGCTGGCAGCCTGCGTCCCTACGGGTGCACTTATAAAACACCGAATACACCTACCCTCTTATGTTAAAATAATTTTTGCTGCCGTGCAAAGATTATTACTAAACTGGAAATCCTTTCTAAAAAGCTCACATGCTGCAGCAAGGAATGAACTTTAGAGGCCATCTGGTAAATTTTACACCTTGGCTTGGCGTATAGTGATTTGAGTTTGCCAGCACATGTGTGTGTGTGTCACCAGCCCTTTTAACTTTTGGGCAGGGGACAGGAATTAGCAAGTATTTTTGTGCACTCAGAGAAAAGCAGTAAACATGATACTAACCAGAGGTGTTTGCTGCCAGTTCTGACGTGTTTCCAAAAAAATGCACCCAAGTGCAGCCCCTTAGCTGCATTTTCTTAACTGCATTATTTGCATTTTTCTGTGTGTGTGTAAAGCGTCACACAGTCACCACAAATACAGACCAAAACAACACGCTGCTTTCACCTCATTGATTCATTTGATGTGGCAAAGAGGAGACCTTGGTCCTTTCCCAACAACTCAGTTTGCAAAGCTGCACATTGCAAAAGCCTGAGGGCAGGCTGGATGGCAAAGCTGATCATCATTCTCCCACTAAAACCGGTGGCCCTTTCAGAGAACTGACTGCATCGCTTCCACAGAAGACCAGCATTTCACCAGAGAGGATGTTGAAGCAGCTGAGCCATAGGCTCTTCATTTCCATAGAGTAATCCTGCTGTTGTTACACCCAAACCATAGCGGGTTTCCTCAGTGTTGGCATATAGGCAAGTAACATATTTCTGACCTGTGTGCTTTGAGTGTGGGGGTGTGTGTGTACGCGCTGTCAGATTCTGTATATGCACACACACATTTGCACACACCTGTACACACGTTCTCTAAAAAGGAGGCCGTCCTGCATCTGAGGTTTGCATGTGGTCCTAAAAGCAGTGCTGTTCTCACTCTTGCATAATGATGTAAATTTGACTTCTAATGTTCCTCTTCCCTCTTTTGGGGAGGGTGTCTTACAAAATGGCAGGCTGCTCAGGTAGAATTAATTTATTTAAATAATATTTATAAAAACAAATGTTTAATTAAATGTTTACTTAAGCAAATGTTTAAGTAAAACAAATGTTTTATGTAAATAAGTAGGTTATAAAGGGCTTTCCTAAAGGTATTCAGTCTGCAGATTTGAAATTGTCAGCCGGTAATTAAGTAGGAGGGTGGTGTCCTCCTTGAAAAGAAAAATTTGGTGCATGATGACAACAGCAAAGGGATCTTAAGCTGAAGGGGGACATCAGCCTTTATTTCAAGCAAAAAAAATCCAAAAGAGATATAATAGCACAAAAGCACTGTGCTCATAATGAAATACGGCACCATGCAGATGTTGGTCAGCCACGTAAAAAAAAAATTTCCATATAACCAAAAATGAAATCATAAGCATTTCACCTAAGATGGAATAATTTTTTCTTGTTTGAGTGCCCTGGATGGTTGGCGATGCCTTTTGAAGTGCCCGTGGTGGCGCACGCTGCCTAACATCAGACAGGAGTTGGGGAGTGCGCGTGTCTGTGTGAACACAGAACAAAACGCGTCTTCTCAAACACACAGCATAGGATCATATCTGCCATTTGCAGGGTGCATTGTGTTACCCTGGTAAGTCAGTGGCCTGTGGCCAGGCTTGTGAGGTCCCTGGGGCTCCGGAGGGGGCCAGGGCAGAGCCGTGTCCCCAGCACTCTGTGTTCAGCCGATGGACACGCAGACTCAAACGTATGAAGGGAGCGGCACAGTCCATGCATGTGCTTGTCATATGCTGCAGAGCAGTACTGCAGAGCCAGCTCATTGTTAAAGCTGCCATTTTTGTTCCAGTTAGCAGATTTTCTTTTCAAATCTTACTATTTCCTGTTTCCGTGAGTATTGATGGAAAATGCCTTTGTTTTACACTTGCATGCCATCTGTGTGCTGTTGAAGATGGTAGAAGGTGATAGGGATTAGTGTGTTAGGCGTTCTGCCTCTCAGGCTGGCACTCCTTAAACAGTTCAAGAGTCCGCACAGTCATTGCAATTTCTGTGCTCTCCTGCTCTTACTTACCCTTAAAAATCTTGTCTGCTGAGACTAGGGTCAGCAGCTCTGACAAAGCCACCCACTTCACATTTTCCCAACATCGCTCAGGAGTGTGTGTGGGAGCGTGGAACGTGACAGGAGCAGCTGGAGACTTTGCCTAGTGCTGACACAAAAGAAGAAATGGGTCACATTTTCATAGCTCTTCTTGGAGGTTATTACATTACCCATCAGTAATAATTGCAATGAGACCATACAGAGGAACATAAAGTCACGGTTGAAAAAAGAAAACAACAGATACTATTCACATAAGCTTTTGTAGTCCACCAGCACAATTTTCTGCATATAACTTTAAGTCTGAGCAGTGGAACATGAATACAATGATCAAACACACCAAGGGAAAACAAAGAAATTCGGGTTTGGTATGTTGGTCTTACTAGCTGCTACTTATTCCTCAGCACACTGTGATTAGGAGCAGACCAGCTTCCTGAACTAATGTTTCTCTTTATTATTACAGTTGGATAGCGTCACTTCACTAATTCAGGCTGCCAAAAATTTAATGAATGCTGTGGTGCAGACAGTGAAGATGTCCTACATTGCATCCACAAAGATTATCAAGATTCAGAGTCCTACTGGCCCACGACATCCTGTTGTGATGTGGAGAATGAAGGCTCCAGAGAAGAAGCCCCTAATTAAAAGAGAGAAGCCAGAAGAAATCTATGCGGCTGTCAGAAAAGGTTCTGCGAAGAAGAGAATCCATCCTGTTCAAGTCATGAGTGAATTTAGAGGCAGAGAAATAGTCTAGTACTCGTCACTTCTTTGTTCCTATCTTGAATTTCTGATTATTTTCATCATTTCCCCCCACTTATTTAATAATTATATATATTAATGTTTTGCTTTTCTCTAAATCTGTAAGATAACACTTGCTTAAATTATTTGAAAAATGCTGATGGATTAATTAGCAGCACACAGTTGAAAAAAAAATAAATCCATTCTCTTGCAGTGACAAACCATCATGACTTCATAGTGGCATGTTTTCAGCAGAGCACTCTGAGTGATACATCACGGGGCTGTGCTGTAGTTGGCACAGAAGACGTGGTGTGCCAGCCTGCCCCAAGGCTCAGGCGTTCTCCAGTGATGAATGTGGCCACTACTAAACTGCATGTGATTTATTTTACAACATACAGCTTTCTACACATTGCACTATCAGGCCAGATCCTTGATCAGCATCACTACACCTTGATCAGATGGGCTGGACTGCTTGATGCCAGATGAGAGTCTGGCACCTCAACTGTGTATCTAGATTGTAAGATCTAAAAATCTCCCCTCATCCAGGGCCCAGCCTTGGAAATCAAAGTTTGAAAATGTTTGGTGAAACACAACAAGTGTTATAACAGGGATGTAAAACTGTAACTATAATAAACAAGCATTGACTACAACCCAGTAGTAACAACTCCTTAAAAGGCCTTTCGAAACATTAATGTGTTCTGCTTTCTACTGTATTCTGGGAGCCCCAGTAAATCTGCTGGTACATTTAGAAGTTCAGATAAATCAGATAGTAACAACAAAATCTTTTCTAATCACTGCACAAATTAATACAAAATACATCATGGTTCTGTGATCAGTGTGTGAAATACAGACACACACCTTGAGTCTTGGGAATGATGAGATTTTTTTGCAAGGTAAATAGTGATTTAAATGAATTCTCTAATGACATCAGAGTCCTCAGTGCAGGACTGTGCTGGTATGCAACTTGCTGAAGGGCTGCCCTGTATCTCAGTATGTAGTGAAGAGAAGTGCTGTTACTGTGTGGTCACCACTAGGCTTCTGTGAAACAGTGAAAGATTTTTGTTCTAAATCTATTTGAATCCAACATCCCATTGGACTTATTTTTTTAAAGAATCTAACTTGACTTCACCGCCATGTCACTAAGTTTTCCCAGACTCTACTTGTTAGTCAAGATGTCCTTGCTTGGCAGTTAAGCAGATGCTTTGGTATGCTTTTTGTATGTGCTAAAATGAAAAGGCTCCCTCAAATGCCAGAACTTAAGCTGCCCCACTGACTGCCATTACAAGGCGGCTCCAGATGATGGGCTGCTGCTCCAGGCCTTTTATTCCCCTGTTTTGCACAGCAGGGCACCTGCCCAGCACAACATGGGCAGCAAAAATAACCAGAAACTGTGTTTCCCTCTTGGGGCCCACTTTGTAAGCTGAGGAGAGTGGAGCAGTGTCATTTCTAGGCTGTTGGTTAAGAAACCCTACAGAAACCTACAGTCATCATGAAATTAAAAATTGTACAGGTCACCATTCCACCATCCATGACTTTCTTATCTGTTAAAGAAAAGGAGAAGTTTGGAGAAAAAATTACTTCTTCCCAATTCAGATTCCCTCCAGCATGTTTCCGTCAAGATCTTAGTAAAGTGTAGAGGTCTTTGCTTGTCCTTAGGGCTACAGAGCAGGATGCAGCTGACAGTGGAGCAGGCAGAGCTAATACAGAGCAGGCCATGAAACTTGCTGCCAGTGGGGCTGCTGGCAGACTGAGAGAAAGATGCTGTGTGATAGAGCGGAAGAGTGTACGTTATTGTCACACCTTGAAACCAAAATCTCCATGTAGTATTTTGGGTTCTGGTCCACACCCTTAGAATACCTGTTCCCCCAGGAAGGTTCAGGCCCAGAGCCAGCAGGTGAGTTGACATAACCTTGTTTTGGGAGCAGTGTTACTCTTTCAGTAAATTATAATGGCTCCAGGTTCCACCTTTGATAGAGGTCACTTTGACATCAACTGTTTCTAACTAATATTTTGTTATCACATTATTAATAAAAAGCATGACCACCACCGAGATGTTGCCTTTTACTGTGTCTCCTTAATGGTCTCCAACACTAGCAAACCCCCAGTTCACCTGCCAGGTTTGCTTATAGGAGTGCCAGCCTTCTGGCATGCTAGGTGTACTCTATTACTCTGGTTTAAGTGAGTTTTTATAGTATTAGTATCATTAAAGCACAGCTTATTGCTTAATTTCGTGGTCCGTCCAGCAATGCCAGTCACTACTTGCTTATCCTGGCAATACTCAATAGCTGGTTTGGTCTCAATTTCCAATACTATCCCTGTTACATAGGAATATATTAGGCAAAACCCAACCTCCTAAATGAACAAGAAATACAAAATCTACTGCTGATTTTTGAGAAGAGCCAAAAGAATAATGAGTTAATTATATCTAGACTTCTTTTTCTTGGCTGAAGTTCAAACCCAAGTGAAAATATAACAGGGTAAAGTTTATTCCTGGCTAAGGAGGCAGAGGGACAAGAAACAAGTCCTGGAGATGTCAAAAGCTCATTATTTGTATTTCCTCATTGCCCCCCTCAGCAGGTGTGTGAAGCCAGGAACCACCACTCCTGGACCACTATTAATAACACTTAAGGAGGATGTGCTGCTCAGTAAGTTTTATTACAAAGCAAAGCAGCTACTCAATTCATCCTGCAATCTACTCAGTCCTTCCTAGCCCCAGTTTTCACACTATAATTTTTCACTCCTTTTTTCCTTGCCTTTGTGTTGGCATGATGTCCAAGCAGGTCCCCTGAAAACTCTGCTCTTAGCTGCAGCACCGCACAGCTTCCTCACCTCGGCAGCTCAGATTATTTCATTAGCTTGCCTTCTCCACACTGCCAAATTACAGAGCAAAGTATGAGGGACAACTGAATGCAATTTTATTTTAAAAATTCACTGTAGCACTAAAAAATGAGATAGTATTTTTCATTGTTGAAGCACATTAGTACAAAAGGACAACTCCAACACATTTCCATGAATCCCAGACCTGTTAATTTTTTTTAATAAACATGGCTGTGTCACTCTGCTCTGGCTGCTGATGTTTTTTCTTTTAGTATTTAGTGATTCTAATTTGTAAACAGCCATTTCTGTCACTGCAGATTGTGCCAATTACTTCATTATGGCCTTGACTTCGTGAGCTATTCCAGGTGAGGAACAGAAGTGCTCTCATCTCTTGGGCCCTCAGTCCTTGCCTGAGGCCCAAGTGATTTTCCTCAGCCCTCTTCTGGGCTTTGGCCTCCATCCTTGTTCTACAAAGGCTCCTCTGTGTCCCACTGGATTTTGCCTGTAACACTGAGGTAGTTCTGATTACAGACAGCTGGTAATAACCCACTAAACCCATCAGTGGTGCTGGGAAGAAAAAGTTTATGTAATAAAAACCGTCATCTGAAATTGTCCAAAAGACAAGAGCGTATTATTAGAGTAATTAAATAATAATTAAAGATCAAGTAGATGACACTATACACTTCATTTTTGCTTTCCCTGGGAGATCATTAGACCTGGCTTACTCTTTCTCCTTCACCCCTCTTACTGTACTCTCATGAGACCCCCTCTGGAGTACTGCATCCAGCTTTGGAGTCCTCAACACAGGAAGGACATGGACCTGTCGAGACAGGTCCAGAGGAGGCATGAAGATGATGAGAGGGATGGAGCAGCTCTCCTGTGATGACAGGCTGAGAGAGTTGGGGCTGTTCAGCCTGGAGGAGAGGATGCTCCAGGGAGACCTCACAGCGGCATTCTGGTATCTGAAGGGTGCTACAGGAGAGCTGGAGAGGGACTCTGTCAGCGATAGCACAAGGGCTAACAGTTTCAAATTGGAAGAGGGGAGATTTGGGTTAGATACTAGAAAGAACTACTTTACTGTGAGGGTGGTGAGACACTGGAACTGGTTGCCGAGAGAAGTTGTGGATGCCCCATCCCCGGAGGTGTTCAAGGTACTCATCTTCTACTTCCTGATGGTAAAAATGACTGTATTTAAGCAGGCTGGAGACTACAGAGATGTTTTGTCGTACAGGATGGTCTTTCCTCTGGACTCAGTCTTCTATCAGCCTAGCCATTTTATAGCCATTAACTTTTCCACTGTAGTTTTCAATTATTTTTACAGAAGACAGCAAATGATTTAACAGCAGCTGAAAACAGTCATGTAGCTCATTAGCTGTGGGGGAGACTGTGCCTTTTTGGC